>CM038676.1:275253265-275771948 GCA_021605205.1 Aegilops longissima
CTAAAAATTCGGCCGGAGAACTCCAGACCTGGTTTAGCTGAGCATAGTCCGGTTCGCCAAACTTAGTCTGAAGCAAAAAGGGCTTACCGGCAGCTATCTCCTTAGCCAGTCGAATCTCTTCACGAGCTGCCCTAGACTCAGACCGAGCTTCACTCGCCTCTCGTACGACCTTATCAAGTTCAACCATTTTGGCTTTATTCTCCTTCTCAAGGAATTCACAGCGGCTGGCAGTATTCTTCAATTCAAGCGCCAGTGCGTATATTTTCTCCTCACTTCAGCGCCGAGCTGCCTGTTCGGCTCTTAGATCAGCCGATGCCTTCTCGGCAGCCGCATCACTACACCGGGCCTGCTCCTTGGCCCGGACTAGCTCTGCCCGAAGAGCTTCAACGGCAGCAGCACCATCTGCAATCATGCACATTTCATATAAAACCCTTTTCGGCGTCAGGCCTACATTACAACAACATTGGTGTAAGGAATGCTCGAACTATATACCTTGCGAGTCGTCAAGGCGCTTTGTTGATCAATGCAATATCATCCTCTGCAATATCCACTTTACATTGCGGTTCGCCACTTCCGTATTTGGGTAGCAGCGGGAGGGAGGCAGGCTGTATTCAAGTTAAATCAAGGTTAGTGGCGAGCATATCTTTTTGATCCTCCGATCGCTTCCTTCGGAAGGCAATCCGAGTTTCAGGGGCTACTACATATACAACAGGTGCATTCTGTCAATATCATTCAATTGGCAAAACTACATCACAAACCTCAAAACCTCTTAGAAGGCTCGAGAAGGCCTCGTTCAATCCGCTTTTCACGGATAGAACCTTTTCGACCACCATAACCATCAAGGCATGGTGCTTCTCTGGAATGGACGCTCGCCGTAGCATGTCTGTCAACGTTTCCGGCGCTCCGGGGTCTTCGGAAACCGCCGCCGGAGTACGGCATTCCTTTGAAGGAATCTGCCTATTCTCCCCCAGAATCGTCTCTGGCTGTAAACCGGACGGTTCAGGGCCGTCATTCTTGATTCCCGAACCCTGGGTGACAGAGGCACCACCTTCGGGTAACGCCTTCTTCGTTTCCGGCACCGCTTGATGATGGGGAGGAGCTCTTCGGGACGATACCTCGGTATCATCCCCCTGTTGGGCGAAGAAGCCGGAGATAGCGTGTCACTCTCCATCATCTCCGGAAGAAGGTCTCTCGAGGAGGAGGACGATTGAGAAACACCAGGCGTTAACCTGCGTGGATGTGCACTTGTCGGATGATTACCTCACTAATAGGAAAAGAATGAGGTACGTTTAAAGTGCCCCAGCCTCACTTATGGTTTGGCCAGAGGTTCTTCCTCGCCAGAAAGCCTTACGACAGCATCGCTCGCCTGGCCCAAACTGCCCGACGATGGCATTTTTCCTCTCTTGGAAGGCTTCCCCTCCTGATCTTCGGAAGTAGCCCTCTTTTTGCCATGGAGAGCTTCCTCCGCACCTTTGCCCTTGGGTAAAAGAGTTTCGGTTTCCCCGAACACAGCGTCTAATTAGTCCTCGGTGGTATCACCTTGGGCTCCCGCTCTCGCCCCCCTCTGCAGACACAGTGCGGTGTGGGAATCAGCATTCTCGTCGGCGAGGCGGTCGCAGAGTCTTGGGAAGGGCGCGGACACCGATTAACACCGCTTTCTTTATCCGATCTGTATAGGGATGGATTATTCAGTATCTTATCAAGAGATGCTTGAATGGAAGGTGTTTAGAGTTTGAATACTTACCGGAGTGTCCGGATGATTGCAGTCAAGGCCGACGTCTTCGGTGGTGTCCGGTCGTTGCTCTCGTTCCCTGAAATATAATTTCCACATTCCTTCGTGCGTGGTGCCGAAGAAGTGCTGAAGAGGCCGCCGCCCTTCTGGATTAAACTCCCACATACAGAGAGGCCGCCGCTGACATGGCAGGGTCCAGCGGACTAGCATTACTTGAACGACGTTCACAAGACCGATGCCCTTCTCGGTAAGGCTTCGCATGTGACCTTACAGAGTCTGCACTTCATTGACGGATCCCCAGTCCAGTCCCTTATTGATCCATGAAGCAAGATGAATTGGAGGGCCGGGTCGGAATGCAGTCGTAGCCACCCACTTGGAGCCCCGCGGCTCGTTGATATAAAACCACCCCTGCTGCCACAGGTCGGAAGACTTGGCGAAAGATCCTTCAAACCAAACTGCGCTGGCAAGCTTGCCTGTTGTGACGTTGCCGCACTCTGCCTGCTCCTCCTCTGTCACCTGCGGCCTCATGTCAAAGGTCTTGAGCCATAAACCAAAGTGCAAAGGAGTCCGGAGGAAGGCCTCACACGTGACGATAAATGTCAAGATGAGGAGAATAGAGTCCGAGGCCAGATCGTGAAAGTCTAGCCCATAGTAGAACATGAGCCCCCGGACGAAGGGGTTAAGCGCAAACCCTAACCCATGGAGGAAGTTGGACACAAACACTACCCTCTCGCCGGATTTGGGGGTAGGAACGACCTGCCCCTGTGCAGGAAGCCGATGGAGGATTTCCGGGGTCAGATACCTCGCTGCGCGGAGCTTCGCAATATCCTCCTCTGTGACAGAAGAAACCACCCACCAGCCTTGACGGGTGGATCCGGACATGATTAGGGCTGGTGGCGATGGGAACCCGAGGGTTGGAACTTGGGGTGGCTAGGGTTGAGGAAGAAGCAAGCGCAAAGGAAGAAGACGAGTCTGGGACCCTATATAAAGACCCCAGATGCTAAGCGTATCCACTTGGGTCTCGAAACTTACCTATCCCCAGAGAGTTCTACCCAGGGAACGGTTGGGTTACCCATGCTTACATTAATGAAAATACCGTGAATAAGGGGACACGATCTCTGCCTTGGCAAGGCGTGCGATAAAATCGCGTCCGAGGCGTGGGGCGGCGTGCCGATAGCGGTTGGAAATAGTAACCAGGCAGGCATGATGCGATGTCATAAACAGTTATCAACAAATTAGACTCGTGGAATATTGTATTTTCTGCAATTATATACACAGCTCCGGATATATCTACTACATCCGAAGACTATTCCGGAATTCAGAAGGAGGGAACCCGCCTTGTAGCGCCGGACTCCTCGTCATTGAAGCCAGGTTCAGGGGCTACTGAGGGAGTCCTGGACTAAGGGGTCCTCAGGCGTCCGGCCTGTTATTCATTGGGCCGGACTGATGTCCTGTGAAGATATGAAGGCTGAAGACTATACCCGTGTCCGGATTGGACTTTCCTTGGCATGGAAGGCAAGCTACGCGACCAACCGTGAAGATTCCTTCTTATGTAACCGACCCCATGTAACCCTAGATCTCTCTGGTGTCTATATAAACCGGAGAGCATAGTCCGGATAGGGGACATTCATTACCATATTCACATAGGCTAGGCTCCTAGGGTTTAGCCATTACGATCTCGTGGTAGATCAACTCTTGTAGCACTCATATTCATCAAGATCAATCAAGCGAGAAGTAGGTATTACCTCCATAGAGAGGGCCGAACACAGGTAAACATCGTGTCCCCGTCTCTGTTACCATTGATCCTAGGCGCTGATTCGGGACCCCCTACGAGATCCGCGGTTTGACACCGTCGGGCCCACGTGGGGACCACAACCCATCGAGGGCATGCACAGGGGTCTGGCGCGCCAGTGGGTTGTGCCCACCTGGTGCACCTCCCTCTGATGTTATTTGCACCAAAAATTCTTAAATATTCACAAAAAATTGTATTAAATTTTTAGAGCATTCTGAGAGCTTTTATTTTTGGGTCATTTTTTTATTACACGGGAAATTCAGAAAACACACAAAACATGGCATTTTATTTTATTTAACTAATAAAAGCAGAAAAAAAAAAAGTAGGGACAGAAGGTAGTGCTCACTAAATTCATCAACTTCATACCTCTCAAAAATGATCCATTAATAAGGTTGATCAAGTCTTGTTAACAACCACTTTCGATTAGCATAAAACCGAAGAACTTTCGTAAATCACTAAGTTACCTCAACGGGGATATGAATGTCCTTAACAATAAGCATTTCATATTTCTTTTTAACAGTAGGTAGAGGTAGTTGAAAACTTCCAATAGTGATTGTCAGATATTTTTAATAACATTAATACCATTCACTTGGAATTGTTTCTTCGGAAAGTGCACCGTATGCTCATTACCGTTGATATGAAAAGTGACCTTGCTTTTATTGCAATCAATAACATCCCCTGCAGTATTCAAGAAGGGTCTACCAAGGATAATCGATATGTTTTCGTCCTCGGGCATCTCAAGTATAACAAAGTCAGTCAAAATAGTAACATTACCAACAACAATGGGCACATCCTCACAAATACCGACAGGTATGGCAGTTGATTTGTCAGCCATTTGCAAAGATATTTCAGTAGGTGTGAGTTTATTTAAATCTAGTCTTTTATATAAAGAGAAATGCATAACACTAACACCAGCTCCCAAATCACATAAAGCAGTTTTCACATAATTTCTTTTGATGGAGCAAGGTATAGTTGTTATTCCCGAAACTCCAAGTTTTTTAGGTACTCCATCTTTGAAAGTATAATTAGCAAGCATGGTGGAGATTCCAGCTTCCGGTATTTTTATCTTATTGGTGATGATGTCTTTCATGTACTTTGCATAAGGAGGCATTTTTAAGGTATCAGTCAAGAGAGTACGCAAAAAGACTGGCCTTAGCATTTCAGCAAAGCGTTCAAATTCTTCATCATCTTTCTTTTTAGTTGACTTAGGTGGAAAGGGCATAGGTTTTTGAGCCCATGGTTCTCTTTCCTTACCGTGTTTTCTAGCAACAAAGTCTCTTTTATCATATCTTTTGTTCTTGGGTTGTGGGTTATAAAGATCAACTGCAGGTTCTATCTCAACATCATTGTCTGGTTCTTTATTATTTGTTTGTGTATCTTCACGAACCTCATCATTATATTTTTTGTTATCAAAAGGTGAGTGTTCACTACCAGATTGAGTTTCAGCATCAGAGATAGAAACTTCATTATCTACTTCAGGTTCACTAGAGGTATGCAAAGTCCTGTCATTTTTCTTCTTCTTTTTCTTTTTAGAAGGACTATATATGTGCATCACTGTTAACCCTTTGAGAGTCTTGTTCAATTCTTTTTGGGTGTCCCTCATGATAAAGTGGTTCCTGAGTCATCCTACCTCCTCTAGTCATTACCCTAACATCATGATCATTGATATTATTATTCATTTCATCCAACAACTCTCTTTGAGATTTAGGAACTTGTTCTAACTGAGTTTTAACCATAGAAGCATGCTTCCCCACACCTCTAACATCATTTGAGATTCTAAATAACAAGTCGCTCAAGACAGCAATCATATCAGAGTTGTATTTCAATTGTTTCATAACATTTGCATTGAAGTGATCTTGCTTTCTAATGTAGTTTTCAAACTCATATAGGCATTGGCTAGGGTGCATATTGTAAGGATTATCATTATCATTTAATTTCATTAGATAATTTACCTCTACCACCTTAGGTGGTGGTGGTGTATCAAGCCCATGTATTTCTTCAATAGGAAGTAATTTTTTGACATCCTCAGCTTTAATACCTTTTTCTCATATTTCTTTGCCTCTTGCATATCTTCAGGACTGAGATATAAGATACCCCTCTTCTTCGGAGTGGGTTTAGGCGGTGGTTCAGGAAGAGTCCAATCATCATAACTTTTCAATATGTTATTCAATAATTCTTCAGATTGCCCAATAGTTCATTCCCTGAAAACACAACCATCACAACTATCTAGGAAATCCCTAGAAGCATCGGTTAGTCCATTATAGAAGAAATCAAATATTTCATTTTTCTCAAGAGGATGATTAGGCAAAGCATTAAGCAATTAGAGAAGCCTCCCCCAAGATTGTGGGAGGCTCTCTTCTTCAATTTGCAAAAGTTAAATATTTCCTGTAAGGCAGCTTGTTTCTTATGAGCATGAAAATATTTTTTAGAGAAGTAATAAATCATATCCCGGGGACTACGCACACAACTAGGAGCAAGAGTATTGTACCAAGCTTTAGCATCACCCTTTAATGAGAACGGAAATAATTTGAGAATATAATAATAGCGAATTTTCTCATCATGAGCAAAAAGGGTGGCTATGTCATTCAACTTAGTAAGGTGTGCCACAACAATTTCAGTTTCATAACCATGGAAAGGATCAGATTCAACCAAAGTACTTAACTCCGGATCAACAAAGAATTCATAATCCTTATCATCAACAAAGATAGGTGAAGTAGCAAACTGAGGATCACATTTCATTTTAGCATTCAAAGTCTTTTCTTTATACTTGCGTAATAATTTTTCTAGATCATCTCTATCCTTACAAGCAAGAATATCCCTAGTTGCCTCCTCACCCATAACATAACCTTCCGGTACCTTTGGCAATTCATATCTTGGAGGGCTAGTTCTAATAGGTGTTTCAAGATTTTCAGTTTCGAGCTCTTCAACAGTTTTAACATTCTCAAAAGCTTTACTTCTAGCAATTTGTTCATCAAGAAATTCACCTAGTGGCACATTATCATCAAGCAAGGTACTAGCATCATCATAAATATCATTCATAGCAGAAGTAGCATCATCAATAACTTGCAACATATCAGGATTAATAACATGTGGTGGTGTTGCAAGTCTACTTATAACAGAAGGTGAATCAAGTGCAGAGCTAGATGGCAGTTCCTTACCTCCCTTCGTCTTAGAGGGAAATATCTTAGTCTTAGCATCCTTCAGATTCTTCATAGTGATAATTTGATAATAATCCCAAGTGACTCAATAAATATAGCTATGCTCCCTGGTAACGGCGCCAGAAAAAGGTCTTAATAACGACAAGTATATAGGATCGCAACAATTTTTGAGGGTAGAGTATTCAACCCAAATTTATAGATTCGACACAAGGGGATCCAAAGAATATTTGCAAGCATTAGCAATTGAGTTGTGAATTCAATCACACCTGGAGATTAATTATCTGCAGCAAAGTGATTAGTAGCACAATAATATGATAGCTTTGATAGTAGTAGTAGCAGCAACAATAACAGTAACAGTGATAGCAATAGTTTTGTAGCAGTGAAAATAGTAACAGCGGCAGTAGTAACTTAGCAAGATCAATATGTAGGAAAATCGTAGGCATTGGATCAACGATTTGTTGGATGATATTCATCATGTGACATTTATAACCTAAGGCGATACGACACTAGCTCTAGTTCATAAATATAATGTAGGCATGTATTCCGTAAATAGTCATACGTGCTTATGGAAAGAACTTGCATGGCATCTTTTGTCCTACCCTCCCGTGGTAGCGGGGTCCAATTGGAAACTAAGGGATATTAAGGCCTCCTTTGAATAGAGAACCAGAACAAAGCATTAACACACGGTGAATACATGAACTCCTCAAACTACGGTTATCACCGGGAAGTGTCCTGACTATTGTCACTCCGGGGTTGCCGGATCATAACATGTAGTAGGTGACTATAAATTGCAAGATCGGATCTAGAACATAGATATAATGGTGATAACATAAACGGTTCAGATCTGAAATCATGACACCCGGGCCCAAAGTGACAAGCATTAAGCATGGCAAAGTCATAGCAACATCAATCTCATAACATAATGGATACTAGGGATCAAGCCCTAACAAAACTAACTCGATTACATGATGAATCTCATCCAACTCCTCACCGACCAGCGAGCCTACGAAGGAATTACTCACTCCCGGTGGGGAGCATCATGGAATTGGCGATGGAGAAGGGTTGGTGATGACGAAGATCCCCCTCTCCGGAGCCCCAAACGGACTCCAGATCTGGCCTCCCGATGAAGAACAAGAGGTGGTGGTGGCTCCTTCTCACGGAACGCGATAATTCTTTCTCTCTGATTTTTTTCCTGGAAAAATAGGATTTTATAGCGTCGGTTCCAGGGTCTGCGGGGCCACCAGGTGGGGACAACCCACCTGGGCGCGCCTGGAGGGGGTGGCTCGCCCTGGTGGGTTCTGCCCACCCAGGTCCCCCCTCCGATGGTTCTTGGCTCCAGAAATTATCTTTATTCATATAAAAATTCCTCGCAAAGTTTTGTTCAATTCCGAGAACTTTTATTTCTGCACAAAAACAATACCATGGTAGTTCTGCTGAAAACATGCAAACTAGAGTCCAAAACAAGAGGAAAAGCGTTAGGAAAAGTAGATACATTGTAATGATTCTAACACCGATGGAGTCTTGGTGTTGATCATGTTTTGCTTGTAGAAGAGGCTTAGTCAATGGGTCTGCCGCATTCAGATCTGTATGTATTTTGCAAATCTCTATGTCTCCCCCCTTGACTTGATCACAGATGGAGTTAAAGCGTCTCTTGATGTGTTTGGTTCTTTTGTGAAATTTGGATTCCTTCGCCAAGGCAATAGCTCCAGTATTGTCACAAAGGATTTTCATTAGAACCGATGCACTAGGTACTACACCTAGATCGGATATGAACTCCTTCATCCAGAGTCCTTCATTTGCTGCTTCCAAAGCAACTATGTACTCCGCTTCACACGTAGATCCCGCCACAACGCTCTGCTTGGAACTGCACCAACTGACAGCTCCACCATTCAATATAAATATGTATCCGGTTTGTGACTTAGAGTCATCCAGATCAGTGTCAAAGCTAGCATCGATGTAACCATTTACGACGAGCTCCTTGTCATCTCCATAAATGAGAAACATATGCTTAGTACTTTACAGGTACTTCAGGATGTTCTTGACCGCTATCCAGTGATCCACTCCTGGATTACTTTGGTACCTCCCTGCTAAAGTTATAGCAAGGCACACATCAGGTCTGGTACACAGCATAGCATACATGATAGAACCTATGGCTGAGGCATAGGGAATGACTTTCATTTTCTCTCTATCTTCTGTAGTGGTCGGGCATTGAGTCCGACTCAACTTCACACCACAGTAACACAGGCAAGAACCCTTTCTTTGGTGATCCATTTTGAACTTCTTCAAAACTTTATCAAGGTATGTGCTTTGTGAAAGTCCTATTAAGCGTCTTGATCTATCTCTATAGATCTTGATGCCCAATATATAAGCAGCTTCACCGAGGTCTTTCATTGAAAAACTTTTATTCAATTATCCTTTTACGCTATCCAAAAATTCTACATCATTTCCAATCAAGAATATGTCATCCACATATAATATTAGAAATGCTCTGAGCTCCCACTCACTTTCTTGTAAATACAAGGCTTCTCCGAAAGTCTGTATAAAACCATATGCTTTGATCACCTGATCAAAGCGTATATTCCAACTCCGAGATGCTCGCACCAGTCCATAGCTAGATGGATCGTTGGAGCTTGCACACTTTGTTAGCACCTTTAGGATCGACAAAACCTTCTGGTTGCATCATATACAACTCTTCTTTAGGAAATCCATTAAGGAATGCAATTTTCACGTCCATTTGCCAGATTTCATAATCATAAAATGCGGCAATTGCTAACATGATTCTGACAGACTTAACCATCGCTACGGGTGAGAAAGTCTCATCGTAGTCAACTCCTTGAACTTGTCGAAAACCTTTCGCAACAAGTCGAGCTTTGTAGGCGGTAACATTACCATCAATGTCAGTCTTCTTCTTGAAGATCCATTTATTCTCTATGGCTCGCCGATCATCGGGCAAGTCAACCAAAGTCCACACTTTGTTCTCATACATGGATCCTATCTCAGATTTCATGGCCTCAAGCCATTTATCGGAATCTGGGCTCATCATAGCTTCATCATAGTTTGTAGGTTCGTCATGGTCTGGTAACATGACTTCCAGAATAGGATTACCGTACCACTCTGGTGTGAAACATGCTCTGATTGACCTACGAGGTTCTGTAGTAACTTGATCTGAAGTTTCATGATCATCATCAGCAGCTTCCTCTCTAGTTGGTGTAGGCATCACGGGAACGGTTTTCTGAGATGAGCTACTTTCCAATTCGAGAGAAGGTACAATTACCTCATCAAGTTCTACTTTCCTTCCAATCACTTCTTTCGAGAGAAACTCCTTCTCTAAAAAGTTTCCATTCTTGGCAACAAATATCTTGTCTTCGGATTTGTGGTAGAAGGTGTACCCAATTGTTTCCTTAGGGTATCCTATGAAGACGCACTTCTCCGATTTGGGTTTGAGCTTATCAGGCCGAAGCCTTTTGACATGAGTGTCGCAACCCCAAACTTCAAGAAATGACAGCTTAGGTTTCTTGCCAAACCACAGTTCATACGGTGTTTTCTCAACAGATTTAGATGGTGCCCTATTTAACGTGAATGCAGTTGTCTCTAATGCATAACTCCAAAACGATAGTGGTAAATCGATAAGAGACATCATAGATCGCACCATATCTAATAAAGTACGGTTACTACGTTCGGACACACCATTACGCTGTTGTGTTCCAGGTGGCGTGAGTTGTGAAACTATTCCACATTGTTTTAAATGAAGGCCAAACTCGTAACTCAAATCTTCACCTCCACGATCAGGTCGTAGAAATTTTATTTTCTTGTTACAATGATTCTCCACTTCACTCTGAAATTCTTTGAACTTTTCAAATGTTTCAGACTTGTGTTTCATCAAGTAGATATACCCATATCTGCTCAAATAATCTGTGAAGGTCAGAAAATAATGATGCCCGCCGCGAGCTTCAACACTCATCGGACTGCATACGTCGGTATGTATTATTTCCAATAAGTCATTAGCTCGCTCCATTGTTCCGTAGAACGGAGTTTTAGTCATCTTGCCCATGAGGCATGGTTCGCAAGTATGAAATGATTCATAATCAAGTGATTTCAAAAGTCCATCTGCATGGAGTTTCTTCATGCGCTTTACACCAATATGACCTAAATGGCAGTGCCACAAATATGTTGCACTATTATTCTCAACTTTGCTTCTTTTGGCATCAATATTGTGAATATGTCTATCACCACAATCGAGTTTCAACAAAAATAGACCACTCTTTAAGGGTGCATGACCATAAAAGATATTACTCATATAAATAGAACAACCATTATTCTCTGATTTAAATGAATAACCGTCTCGCACTAAACAAGATCCAGATATAATGTTCATGCTCACCGCTGGCACCAAATAACAATTATTCAGGTCTAAAACTAATCCCGCAGGTGGATGTAGAGGTAGCGTGCCGACGGCGATCACATCGACCTTGGAACCATTCCCGGCACGCATCTGTGACGCCCGGGTAATTAGGCTACAGTAATCCCACGTTAATGTTGCCACGTCACCTCGATTATTATTGCTAATCTCGGGTTAATTCGAAACCGCTTCAAAATTCAAACTCAAATTAATGTCAACAATAAAAGTTTTCAAAAGTTGAAACAAAAATGATCGGTGGGTGCCGGATATTACAAGGGTAATTATAATAAAGCAAACACATTTTTATAAAATGCCTAAATAATTTAAAATGAAATAAAACAGAAAATAAAATAAATAAAAGAAAAGAAATGACAAAAAAACAAAGAAAAGGAGAAAGCCACCCCCCCGGCCCCTTGGGCTTCGGCCCACCAGGCGGCCCGACTGGTCGCGCACCCAGCCAGTCCAGCTCCCTCCCACGGCCCTTGAACCCCTACAACCCCACAGGCGGCCGAACCCTAACCACCCCACGCCCCCTCCCCCACTCCTCATCTCTCCTCCCCCGATCCAGATTGGATCGGGCTCATAACCATCTCCGGTGCCGCCGCTTCGCCCGCCCGTCTCGCGATCGTCCCGCTCCCTCGTGGCGCCCTCGCCCGCGTCGACCATGCTGCTCCCGTCTGCTGCCGCTCGAAGGCCCCCGACTTCGCGGACCGTTCCGCGCCCGGACTCCGTCGCCCGCCGCCCGTCGCCGGCGCTCCCCCCGCCTGTCTCCTCTCGCCGTCGTCCCGTCACCCCCTCAACCACCGCTGCCCGGTCCCTACTGCACGGTGAGGCCAGGCCTCCCCTCCTCCTCTTCCCCTCCGTCACCGAGCACACTTTCGCCGGCCAAGACCCTGCAAGCAGCGCTCACCGCGCGCGGCGCATGCCTGTGACCGCCGCCCGTCTGCGCGCTCACGCGCTCACCGCATCCTCGCCTCGCCCAGTAGCGCCTCCGCCGCGCCCAGCGTAGCCCTGCTTGTCATGCGGCGAGGCTCACTCCCTATCCGTCACACCGTCGCCCCCTTGCTGCGCTCGTCGGAGCTCCCCTCGACCTCCGCGCCGCCTCGTGACCGTGCCCCCGTTCGGTCCCTGGCCGCGCCGAGCGCCCCCTGCACGCGCATGTGCATGCCCACCCGCGCCCCGTGGCCGCGCCTTCGGCCATCGTGGTCGTCCGTCCGTGTAGCGCCCCTGACCTCCTCCCTGTGCTCACACCGCTGATGCGCGCCCTCGCGCACGCGGCCGCCTCATGCCACCGGCCTCCCCCTACTCTCGGCGTCGTGCCGTGGCCGCGGAGCGAAGTCGGTGTGCGCCCTGCCATGCCACACCATGCCGCGCTCTTCGGGCTGCTGCGTAAAGCTTTGGCTGGCGCCGCGCCCGCTAAGGCCATAGGCCAGCGACAGGGAACCCCCTTTGAGCGTTAAAAAATATAAAAAAAGGAATTTAAAATTATAAATAAAAATAATTAATTAAAGAATTAATTAACTTAATTAATTCTGTATTACTTTAACCTAATTGTTTTAGTTAACTAATTAAGCCTAACTAATTAACCTAAACCCTAATTAACATAAACAGTGTATGACAGGTGGGTCCCACTAGACCCACACGTAAGTTTGACCAATCAACACCTCTGTTGACTGCTGACGTCATGCTGACGTCATGATGATGCCAGCGTGCACTGTTCTGGATAATGTAGAATTTAAATATTTAAATAAATCCTAAAAATGATTTAAATCTTTTAAAATTAATATAAAATAAACCGTAGCTCGGATGGAAAAACTTTGTACATGAAAGTTGCTCAGAACGACGAGAAAAATCCGGAAACGCAGCCCGTTCGTCCGCCACGTGTCCCTAGCATAGTGAACCTACAACATTTGACCTCCGGTTCATCTGTCCGGAAACACGGAACACCGGGGATACTTTCCCGGATGTTTCCCCCCTTCACCGATATCACCTCATACCGCGTTAGAACACGTCTAGCTCTGCTTGTTGTCCTGTTATGCACTTGCTTGATATGTATTTACTGTTTCTCCCCTCTTCTCTCCGGTAGACCCGTGGCGATGCCGATGCCCTGTGGTGGACTCGACTCGTCACCGGCGACCCTCCTTCTTGTCCGAGCAACGGGCAACCCCTTGATCACCGGATATCGCCTATTCTCTTCTATCTTTGCTTGCATTAGAGTAGTGTAGCATATTCTTGCTTTCCGTTATTCCTATCTGATGCATAGCGACCTTGCTACTCTGTTGTTACCTTTACGCAATCCTACATGCTTAGTATAGGATGCTAATATTCCATCAGTGGCCCTACATTCTTGTCCGTCTGCTGTGCTATACTATCGGGCTGTGATCACTCGGGAGGTGATCACGGGTATATACTATATACTTTATACATGATACATGTGGTGACTAAAGTCGGGTCGGCTTGAGGAGCACCCATGAGTGATTCACGGATAGGGGCTGAAAGGACCTTTGTCCCAACGGCCCTCTGTGTGGATCTTTGTGGCGGAGGCGGCAGGCAGGTTGAGACCGCCTAGGTGAGAGGTGGGCTGGCCTGTTCGGCGTTCGCGGATACTTAACCCGCTTAACGAGATCTTGGTATTTGATCGAGTCGCTCTTGGCCTATCGCACTAACCAACTATGCGGGAGCGATTATGGGCACTTTCGGCGTCGTGGTATCGGCCGAAGCATTTCGTGACGTCGGCGAAGCGGCGCCGCGCCGGATTAGACGAGAACACACTGCTAGGCTAGGTCTGCTTCGGCCCCACATAGCGTGCAGGTGTGCTAAGGCGATGGGCGGAGACCCTGTGCGCTTAGGTTTAGACCGGCGTCTTGACCTCTGTTATGCCTAGGTGGGCGGCGGACGTGTTGATCTTCATGACCATACATGACCCAGAAAAGTGTGTCCGGCCAAATGGGATCAAGCGTGTTGGGCTATGTGGTGCACCCCTGCAGGGAAGTTAATCTATTCGAATAGCCGTGATCTTCAGTAACATGATGACTTGGAGTTGTACCTTGACCTTATGACAACTAAAACCGGATACTTAATAAAACACACCCTTCCAAGTGCCAGATACAACCCGATGGTCGCTCTCTAACAGGGCTACAAGGAGAGGATCGCCGGGTAGGATTATGCTATGCGATGCTACTTGGCGGACTTGATCTACTCTCTTCTACATCTTTGCAAGGCGGAGGCTGCGAGCGTAGTCTTGATAGGATTAGTTATCCCCTCTTATTACGGCATTACGCATTCGGTTGATATGGCCCTTTACATATACCCATGCATATGTAGTGTAGCTCCTTGCTTGCGTGTACTTTGGATGAGTACTCACGGTTGCCTTGTTCCCCCTTTTCCCCTTTCTTTACCCGATTGCTACGACCAGACGATGGAGCCCAGGAGCCAGACGCCACCGTCGACAATGACTCCTACTACACCGGAGGTGCCTTCTACTACGTGCAGCCCGATGACGATGACCAGGAGTAGTTAGGAGGATCCCAGGCAGGAGGCTTGCACCTCTTTCGATCTGTATCCCAGTTTGTGCTAGCCTTCTTAAGGCAACTTTTTAACTTATGTTTGTACTCAGATATTGTTGCTTCCGCTGACTCGTCTATGATCGAGCACTTGTATTCGAGCCCTCGAGGCCCCTGGCTTGTATTATGATGCTTGTATGACTTGTTTTATTTTAGAGTTGTGTTGTGATATCTTCCCGTGAGTCCCTGATCTTGATCTTACACGTTTGCGTGTATGATTAATGTACGATTCAATCGGGGGCGTCACAAGTTGGTACCAGAGCCGACTGCCTGTAGGAATCCCCCTTCCAACTCCTTGGCCGAAGTCGAGTCTAGACATTGCAAAACTTTTACTAACATGGATGTGTGTCTTACGGGCACACGTTGCCATTGGGTGGTAGTAGGATTTTTTACTCCTCGACCTTTACTCCGGGATTCTGAACTCTCTTCTATTCGGGGTTAAACGATTTTTACTAAAATCTAACTTTAGGTTCTCGAAAATACTTTCTCCCAGAGAGCCCTTTCAGTCCAGATGATCGCCGGCTGCACGAGAAGATTTCGAAGATACTCTCCGATATTCTCCCGAGACCTTGTGCTCGTTGCTTTTGCAATTTCCTTCCACCGAAATATCCCTATGGATAAATACTTACACCTGTCGTGCTTACTTTTATTCCCAGTCGATCTTGTTATTACAAGATACCCCAAGAATATTTTGTGCCTACTGCCTTGCAGTTCTTTGCCACCTGAATACCCCTAAGAGTAATTTCTCGCACTTTCCGAGTATCTGCTCATCCCCAGTTGTTCAGGTGTTTCACAAAAGTCTTTGAAATACTATTCAATCCTCCGAAAATCCTTAGCAGCTTTATTGCTCTGCAAATACTTGTCTACTTGCATTATGGATGCTTCCCATATATCTGGCAATATTCGCTAGTATCTTTTGACACCGTCATTTTGATCCTATTGATTCAACATGTGTGCGAATGCACACAATCATCTATCAACCCTTCTAATTATCTTTCTGGCTCAGACATCATTTTTGAACATGAGTTGGTTATCGACCAAACTATTTGTCGACAATTGTGCCTCTGGTCTATCCAACTTATCCATCCTTGATCAGAGCGTCTGCTTCTGATCCTTTGTTTTGGGAATCATAATTCCTTTGTTATCTAATCATCAAATTATTCAGATGTTCTGTAATATGATGCCTGTGCATTCTTCTTCCTCTGGTTGAGTACCGATGCTCACATCAGATCCCTTGTGGACCATCGGTTCCTTTGTTGGATTCTATCCGACAGTGTCCTTCATATTGAATAACCTTGAGAGCCTTTCCATGGGTATATAATGCCTTTGGTAAATTGTATCATCTGCTTTTGAACATGCTCTACTGTCGAGTTTATGTTATTTACTCCTGAAGTTTGTGGTATATGTTCTAAGAAGCCCCGATGGCTTGAACCTATGCCTTCCTTAATATGTGTGAACTCGAAAATTTTCACGAGTCATACTCTTCTGGTATTTTGCTAGATAAAATTTCTACACTACAGCTTCATCCAAAGCGAGAAGTAAAATGAAAGGTTATGCATGGAAGAAGTGGGAGTCGACCTTGAGCCTTTGCGTTCATGCCCATGGACCCGATGTGAAACTTATCATCGAAGCTTCTTGTAAATGATGTTAATCCCCTTGTTATAAGTTCGTCCTGTATCTATGTTTGGTCCTTTGCAATCATGGTTCCGACCATATTTTCTCATTAATACCATTTATCAGACAAGTTGAGTACTTGTCTTGTGCAGATCATTGCACCTGTCCAACCTTTACTTTGATCTACCGTCGAGTATTACACTAGGATATCTTGATAACGCCATGGAACTGCATAACTTCTTATGGGTTCTTGATCAACTGTTATTTCTCGCCGATTTCAATTTTTCTGGGTTCTGGGTTGTCGACAACCGAGAACACCGATATGTGAACCGATGCCTCATTCCGGTTCGATAACCCTAATTAGTTTTTGTTGCTTATGAGTTTAATAATCCTTCCCGTCATTCCTAGCCTGATCAGCTATACCATGATTGGGCTAATTTTTAACTGTGCTACCTGGTCCTTATCCCCGGAGCACCACTTTTGTCGATGAGCTAATCTTGCATCGATCTTCCTCGTCATATCATTTCTCCTTGAACAACAAACTTGATTTTCAGTTTGTGTCCTACTCATGGTTCCAATAACCTTCCGCTTCATCATTCCTTTGGCTTGATGTCGTCGCTGATTGATTACATCTTCATGAAATCTCTCGACAAATGTGTCGTGATCATCATCAACATTCCGAGCTCTTCCAGGATATCAACTGAGTTCATGATGAGAAATACCATCCTTGCCCATGATGATTTTTGTTATCATCGACCACTCGATTGCCTTCCGTTCAACACAAACTTTTTCGTGTTTTGTGTTATACCTTGAGATCCTTGCTATCCAGCATTCGTTCTTCTTTACCTTGGGGTATACCATCTTTTATGTCAAGAATGTCATGAGGATTACTCCACCTCTTAAGAATTCTTGGTATAGTGATACTTCTCACCATCACCATTCTTTCTCGGTCCCCGTGTTGATTCCAACAAGTGAACAGTGTTGTTTGGATTCTTTTCTTCTAGCAACCCAATTGCTTTGAAGTTAATGGTCGATCGTTCATTCTTAGACTATTGATTATTGAATCACCATTCTGACATTGGTCGTGCAACCCAACCATATTTCGGGCGCACCTTTCACCCAATGTTTAATTGTGTAGGTTTTCCTCAAGCATATCCCCTTATATCATTTCATCTGACTAATGTTATCTCCTTGTTCACATAATTGTGGAAACCCATCTTTCGGAAGTCTCGATGAATTATCGCTGAGTTCATCAGCTACCTCCTTATCCCTTCATTGGTTTAATGTTGTTTGTTTCGGAACTCGCTTCCGTAGTACATCTCCCGAGAATCTTACAATGTCATCTAGTCAATTTGTTTTGCACCTTTTCTTCTCAGGCATCCTGAGTCTGAGGTATCCTGACACCAATCAGATCTGAATCTCGGTCAGATATGATGGTGGGAACATATTTCAAGAGTTATAACATTGGTCTTAATATGACCCGATAAGGTGATGTCGTGCCTAGCACACCTGGTCGGAGGCCGTATTGTTATAGTTCCCCTTTCAGCAAGGTTACCCATTCTTCCATGGGGAAACTGTAAGAATTATTCTGCAAGTTGTTCCTGATGAATCCTTCTTGTATCCAAAGTCCGATCTTTGCTTGAAGACCATGTCAATGCTATCTCGAAGCATGTCTATGGTACTTTGATTTTCAATAAGAGCATTTGAAGCCCAATGCTAAATGTTTCTTGCTCAATTATCCAAACACCGTTGTATGGATATTGTCATCAAATCCTCTCCCCTTACCTAAATGGTTTCTACTTTCTATCCTGTCGTGGATATCTTGCTCTACTTGTCCTTGGGAAGGGTATACCCCTCGTATATGTGTCAAACACATTTTCCTTTCCATTGTTCTAGTTGATCTGATGATCACATTTTCCTTTCTATTGGTTTGTTTAAACCCTTTCTATGATCTATATGATATAAGCAGTAATAATCCCCTGCTTGTGCAAACACCTCGGTGTACAATTACATCGAGAAAGACCTGTTACTTTTGTTGATGACATTCCGGTAACCAGCGATGGGCGAGAACTACGCCTATTGGTCCGCCTCGTTCAGCGGCGCAGAAAATGATTCTCTTTGTCCCTCGCCCTTGGTACCGACGATGCGATCAACATAAGCGATAGGCTATCCTCGACATGCCTTGCTTACATGATCGTGCAAGGCGTCATCGCCCTTCCTACTTTTAACCCACATGGTGGGCCCATAACCCACAGTTTCACAGGATCGAAACCTGGCTCACCGGTACAATCCTGTTTCTAATGGTTATTCCCCATGCTTGGCTTTGTATTTAATTCACGGGCCACCTTCCGAGTGCTCTATTCTGGTATCAGACGCTATACTTACTCTCGCTACTCTGAACCCCTTTCTCACTCTGGTTCAGACTTCGAGCAACTATCTATCTGCTTGGAACCTCTTATTGTACCTTCGAACCTCACTCTCGATGTGTTTTATTTGTTCAACTCGAGAGGTACTCGTATGCTCATTCATAGGTTAATCCCAGATTATTACCCTTATAGCATTCTGTTGTTGCCGATCTGCACCGTTACCTATTCGTAAATACGATGAAGATCCCGAAGAAAGGATGCCAACTTCATCATGATGACCTGAAGCAGAGAAATGAAGACATCAACAAAAGGGATCAACCTCTTCGAAAGGGCAAGCCAAGACCGAGAAGACTCGTTAGGTTTTTCGCTACCAGCACCTTCCCCCCTTACTCCACCGCTTAAATCTCGGGACAAGATTTCTTGTAGTGGAGGAGAATTGTGACGCCCGGGTAATTAGGCTATAGTAATCCCACGTTAATGATGCCACGTCACCTCGATTATTATTGCTAATCTCGGGTTAATTCGAAACCGCTTCAAAATTCAAACTCAAATTAATGTCAACAATAAAAGTTTTCAAAAGTTGAAACAAAAATGTTCGGTGGGTGCCGGATATTACAAGGGTAATTATAATAAAGCAAACACATATTTATAAAATGCCTAAATGATTTAAAATGAAATAAAACAGAAAAGAAAATAAATAAAAGAAAAGAAATGACAAAAAAACAAAGAAAAGGAGAAAGCCCCCTCCCCCGGCGCCTTGGGCTTCGGCCCACCAGGCGGCCCGACTGGTCGTGCACCCAGCCAGCCCAGCTCCCTCCCCCGGCCCGCCGAACCCCTACAACCCCCTGGGGCGACCGAACCCTAACCACCCCACGTGCCCCACTCCCCCCACTCCATCATCTCCCCCCCCCGATCCAGATCGGATCGGGGCTCACTGGCCATCGCCCGGTGCCGCCTCGCATGACCGCCCGTCCTCGCGATCGTCCCGCTCCCTCGTGGCGCCCTCGCCCGCGCCCGACCCGCTGCTCCCGATCTGCTGCCGCTCAAAGCCCCCACGACTCGCCGGACCGTTCCGCCCCGCGCCCGGACTCCGTCACCCTGCCGCCCGTCGCCGGCGCTCCCCCACCGGCCTGCCTCCTCTACGCCATCGTCCCCGTCACCCCCCTCAACCACCGCTGCCCAGTCCCTACACTGCCGGTGAGGCCCCGGGCCTCCCCCCTCCTCCTCTTCCCCTCCGTCACCGAGCACACTCGCCGACCGGGCCACGAACACGCTCACCGCGCCGGCGCATGCCTGTGACCACCGCCCCGTCTGCGCGCTCACCGTGCTCACGCATCCTCGCCTCGCCGCCGCGCCTCCTCGCGCGCAGCACGCAGCAGCGCTGCCCATTGTCGTCTGGCGGCCGAGGCTCCCTCCCTATCCGTCACCACGTCGCCCCCTTGCTGCGCTCGTCGGAGCTCCCCTACGGTCTCCACGCCGCCTCGTGACCGTGCCCCGTTCGGTCCTCGGCGCGCGCGCGCCTGCACGCAGCGCATGTGCATGCCCACCAGCGCCCGTGGCGCGCCTTGACCATCGTGGTTGTTCGTCGCGTAAGCGCCCGACCTCCTCCCGTGCTCACACTGCTGCTGCGCCCTGCGTGCCTGGCCCCATGCCACCGCCTCCCCCTACTCCGGCGTCGTGTCGTGGCCGCCGGAGCCGAGTCGGGTGCGCCCCTGCCGGTCACACCCGCAGCGCTCTTTCGGGCTGCGCCCGTAAGCGCACCGCTGGCGCCCGCGCCCGCTAAGGCCATAGGCCACTGACACGGGAACCCCACCCCCAGAACGTTCAAAAAAAGATATAAAAAAAGGAATTTAAAATTATAAATAAAAATAATTAATTAAAGAATTAATTAACTTAATTAATTCTGTATTAGTTTGACCTAATCGTTTTAGTTAACTAATTAAGCCTAACTAATTAACCTAAACCCTAATTAACATAAATAGTGTATCACAGGTGGGTCCCACTGGACCCACACGTAAGTTTGACCAGTCAACACCTCATTGACTGGCCGGCGTCATGATGATGTCGGCGTGCCTTTGATACAGATAATGTTGAATTTAAATATTTAAATAAATCATAAAATGATTCAAATCTTTTAAAATTAATATAAAATAAACCGTAGCTCGGATGGAAAAACTTTGTACATGAAAGTTGCTCGAGCGACGAGGCGAATCCGGATCGCAGCCGTTAAATCGTCCACGCGTCCCTAGCATAGTGAACCTGCAACATTTCACCTCCGGTTCATCGTCAGGAAACACGAACCGGGATACTTTCCGGATGTTTCCCCTTCACCGGTATCACCTCATACCGCGTTAGAACACGTCTAGCTCTGCTTGTTGTCTGTTATGCACTTGCTTGCTATGTATTTACTGTTTCTCCCCTCTTCTCTCCGGTAGACCCGTGGCGATCTTTGATGCCCCCTGTGGTCGACTCGTCACCGCGACCCTCCTTCTTGTCTCGAGCAACCGTGCAAGCCCCCCCCTTGATCACGGATATCGCCTATTCTCTTCTATAATGCTTGCATTAGAGTAGTGTAACATATTCTTGCTTTCCGTTATTCCTTTCACGATGCATAGCTTTGATCTTGCTACTCTTGTTGTTACCTTTACGCAATCCTACATGCTTAGTATAGGATGCTAGTATTCCATCGGTGGCCCTACATTCTTGTCCGCCTGCTGTGCTATACTATCGGGCTGTGATCACTCGGGAGGTGATCACGGGTATATACTATATACTTTATACATGATACATGTGGTGACTAAAGTCGGGTCGGCTTGAGGAGCACCCGCGAGTGATTCACGGATTGGGGGCTGAAAGGACCTTTGTCCCAACGGCCCTCTGTGTGGATATTTGTGGCGGAGCGACAGGGCAGGTTGAGACCGCCTAGGTGAGAGGTGGGCCTGGCCCTGTTCGGCGTTCGCGGATACTTTACTCGCTTAACGAGATCTTGGTATTTGATCGAGTCGCTCTTGGCCTATACGCACTAACCAACTACGTGAGAAGCAGTTATGGGCACTTTCGGCGTCGTGGTATCGGCCAAGCATTTCGTGACGTCGGCGATCGAGCGGGCGCTGCCGGATTGGATTGGGCGCTGCTAGGCTAGGTTCGCTTTGCCGCCACGCATAGCGTGAAGGTGTGCTAAGGCGATGGGCCCTGACCCACTGTGCGCTTACGTTTAGACCGGCGTCTTGACCTCTCTATTATGCCTAGGTGGGGCTGCGGCGTGTTGATCTTCCGTGGCGGGCATGACCCGAGAAAAAGTGTGTCCGGCCAAATGGGATCAAGCGTGTTGGGCTATGTGGTGCACCCTGCAGGTGATTAATCTATTGAATAGCCGTGATCTTGATAACATGATGACTTGGAGTTGTACCTTGACCTTATGACAACTAAAACCGGATACTTAATAAAACACACCCTTCCAAGTGCGGATACAACCCGATGGTCGCTCTCTAACGGGGCTACAAGGAGAGGATCGCGGGTAGGATTATGCTATGCGATGCTACTTGGCGGACTTGATCTACTCTCTTCTACATGTCTGCAAGGCGGAGGCTGCGAGCGTAGTCTTCGATAGGATTAGTTATCCCCTCTTATTACGGCATTCTGCGATTCGGTCCACCGATATGGCCCTTTACACATATACCCATGCATATGTAGTGTAGCTCCTTGCTTGCAGTACTTTGGATGAGTACTCACGGTTGCCTTGTTCCCCTTTTCCCCTTTCTTTACCCGATTGCTGCGACAGACGATGGAGCCAGGGCGACGCCACCGCCGACGACGACTCCTACTACCGGAGGTGCCTTCTACTACGTGCAGCCCGGCGGCGGCGACCGGGAGTAGTTAGGGCGATCGGCGGGAGGCTGCGCCTCTTCGATCTGTATCCCGGTTTGTGCTAGCCTTCTTAAGGCAACTTGTTTAACTTATGTCTGTACTCAGATATTGTTGCTTCCGCTGACTCGTCTATGATCGAGCACTTGTATTCGAGCCCTCGAGGCCCCTGGCTTGTATTATGATGCTTGTATGACTTGTTTTATTTTAGAGTTGTGTTGTGATATTTTCCCGTGAGTCCCTGATCTTGATCGTACACGTTTGCGTGTATGATTAGTGTATGATTGAATCGGGGGCGTCACAGCATCGTCACCTCGTCCTTAGCAAATCTTCGTTTGATCCGTAGCCCCTGTTTCGAGTTACAAATATGAGCATCCGAACCAGTATCAAATACCCAGGCACTACTACGAGAATTAGTAAGGTACACGTCAATAACATGTATATCAAATATACCTTTGTTAACTTTGCCATCCTTCTTATCCTCCAAATACTTGGGGCAGTTCCGCTTCCAATGACCAGTCCCTTTGCAGTAGAAGCACTCAGTTTCAGGCTTGGGTCCAGCTTTGGGCTTCTTCCCGGGAGTGGCAAGTTGCTTTCCATTCTTCTTGAAGTTCCCCTTCTTTCCCTTGCCCTTTTTCTTGAAGCTAGTGGTCTTGTTAACCATCAACACTTGATGCTCCTTCTTGATTTCTACCTCCGCAGCTTTGAGCATTACAAAGAGCTCGGAAATTGTCTTATCCATCCCTTGCATATTATAGTTCATCACGAAGCCTTTGTAGCTTGGTGGCAGTGATTGAAGAACTCTATCAATAACACTATCATCTGGAAGATTAACTCCCAGCTAAGTCAAGTGATTATGATACCCACACATTTTGAGTATGTGTTCACTGACAGAACCGTTCTCCTCCATCTTGCAGCTATAGAACTTGTTGGAGATTTCATATCTCTCAACTCGGGCATTTGCTTGAAATATTAACTTCAATTCCTGGAATATCTCATATGGTCCATGACGTTCAAAACGTCTTTGAAGTCCCGATTCTAAGTAGTAAAGCATGGCACACTAAACTATCGGGTAGTCATCAGATCGAGCTTGCCAGACGTTGATAACATCAGCATCTGCTCCTGCAGCAGGCCTTTCACCTAGGTGCATCAAGGACATAATTCTTCTGTGCAGCAATGAGGATAATCCTCACGTTACGGACCCAGTCCATGTAGTTGCTACCATCATCTTTCAACTTAGCTTTCTCTAGGAACGCATTAAAATTCAAGTGAACGGTAGCACGGGCCATTGATCTACAACATAGATATGCAAAAACTATCACGACTAAGTTCATGATAAATAAGTTCAATTAATCAAATAACGTAAGAACTCCCACTTAGATAGACATCCCTCAAGTCATCTAAATGATATGTGATCTAAATCAACTAAACCATGTCTGATCATCAGGTGAGATGGAGTAGTCATCAATGGTGAACATCTCTATGTTGATCATATCTACTATATGATTCACGTTCGACCTTTTGGCCTCGAGTGTTCCAAGGCCATATCTGTACATGCCAATCTCGTCAAGTTTAACCCGAGTATTCTGCATGTGCAAAACTATCTTGCACGTGTTGTATTTGAACGTAGAGTCTATCACACCCGATCATCACGTGGTGTCTCAGCACGACGAACTGTCGCAACGGTGCATACTCAGGGAGAACACTTATACCTTGAAATTTAGTGAAGGGGTCATCTTGTAATGCTACCGCCGTACTAAGCAAAATAAGATGCATAAAAGATAAACATCACATGCAATCAAAATATGTGACATGATATGGCCATCATCATCTTGTGCTTTTGATCTCCATCTCCAAAGCACTGTCACGATCTCCGTCATCATCGACTCTACACCTTGATCTCCATCGTTGCGTCATGGTCATCTCGCCAACTATTGCTTCTACAACTATGGCCAACAGATAGTGATAAAGTAAAGAAATTACATGGCGTTTGCATTTCATACAATAAAGAGACAACCATAAGGCTCCTGCCAGTTGCCGCTAACTTCTAAAAAACATAATCATCTCATACAACAACGTATATCACATCATGTCTTGACCATATCACATCACCACAAGCACTGCAAAAACAAGTTAGACGTCCTCTACTTTGTTGTTGCAAGTTTCACGTGGCTGCTACGGGCTTCTAGCAAGAACCGTTCTTACCTACGAATCAAAACCACAACGGTAATTTATCAAATTTTGTTGTTTTAACCTTCAACAAGGACTGGCCACAGTCAAATTCGATTCAACTAAAGTAGGAGAAACAGACACCTGCCAGCCATCTTTATGCAAAACTAGTTGCATGCATCGATGGAACCGGTCTCATGAGCGTGGTCATGTAATGTTGGTGCAGGCGCTTCATCCAACAATACCGCGAATCAAAATAATACATTGGTGGTAGCGATATGGCGATCACCTCCCACAACTCTTTGTGTTCTACTCGTGCATATCATCTACGCATAGACCTGGCTCAGATGCCACTGTTGGGAAACGTAGCATGTAATTTGCAACGAGGGGGAGAGTGTGTCTACGTACCCTCATGGACCGAAAGCGGAGGCGTTTGATAACACGGTTGATGTAGTCGAACTTCTTCTAGTTCCGACCGATCAAGCACCAAACGTACGGTACCTCCGAGTTTTGCACACGTTTAGCACGATGACGTCCCTCGCCTTCTTGATCCAGCAAGGTGTCGAGGAAGTAGATGAGTTCCTTCAAGACAAGGCGTGGTGACGATGATGGTGATGTGATCCACGCAGGGCTTCGCCTAAGCACCGCGAGAATATGACCGGGGGTGTAAACTATGGGCGGGGGCGCCGCACACGGCTAACAATTGATGTTATGTGTTCTAGGCGCCCCCTCCCCACATATATATAGGTGGGAGGGGGAGGGGAGCAGCAAGGGTGCGCCCCAAGTAGGAGGAATCCTACTTGGGGTCCTCCCCAATTCAGCCTCCCCCCCCCCCCCCTCCCATAATTGCTGGAGGGAAAAGGGAAGGGGGAAGAGAGAAAGGAAAGGGGCCGAACCCCCCTTGTTCCTTCTCCAATTCGGCCTCCTGCCTAAGGGGGCCACCCCACCCCTTGGGGGCAAGTGTGCTCCCCTCTTATGGCCCATATGGCCCATATCTCCCTCCCCGGTACTCCGATAAATACCCAATACTATCCGAAACACTTCCGGTGTCCGAATACTATCATCCTATATATCAATCTTTAACTCTCGACCATTTCAAGACTCCTCGTCATGTCCGTGATCTCATCTGGGACTTCGAACAACATTCGGTCACCAAATCACATAACTCATATAATACTAAATCGTCATCGAACGTTAAGCGTGCGGACCCTACGGGTTCGAGAACTATGTAGACATGACCGAGACACCTCTCTGGTCAATAACCAATAGCGGAACCTGGATGCTGATATTGGCTCCTACATATTCTACGAAGATCTTTATCGGTCGAACCGTTATGACAACATATGGCATTCCCTTTGTCATCGGCATGTTACTTGCCCGAGATTCGATCGTCGGTATCTACATACCTAGTTCAATCTCGTTACCAGCAAGTCTCTTTACTCGTTTTGTAATACATCATCTTGTAACTAACTCATTAGTCACTTTGCTTGCAAGGCTTCTTATGATGTGCATTACCGAGAGGGCCCAGAGATACCTCTCTGGTACTCGGAGTGACAAATCCTAATCTCGATCTATGACAACCCAACAAACACCTTCGGAGATACTTGTAGAGCATCTTTATAATCACCCAGTTACATTGTGATGTTTGAAAGCACACAAGGTATTCCTCGGTATCCGGGAGTTGCATAATCTCATAGTCGAAGAAATATGTATTTGACATGAAGAAAGCAATAGCAATAAAACTGAATGATCATTATGCTAAGCTAACGGATGGGTCTTCTCCATCACATCATTCTCCTAATGATGTGATCCCGTTATCAAATGACAACTCATGTCCATGGTTAGGAAACCTTAACCATCTTTGATCAACGAGCTAGTCAAGTAGAGGCTCACTAGGGACACGGTGTTTGTCTATGTATTCACACATGTATTTGGGTTTTCGATCAATACAATTCTAGCATGAATAATAAACATTTATCATGAATAAGGAAATATAAAATAACAACTTTATTATTACCTCTAGGCCATATTTCCTTTAATGGATGCATGGAAAATGAAAGTATGGTTCATATTGTGAACAAAGTAAAACAAGAAGATTAATGTAGTATGCAATGAGAGAAGATGGACTATAGGATCCATAGGTTCAATATTGGCCTCTCTCTAAAATAAATAGCAAGGATGGATTGTTAATGATGTTTCTCTGTTCGATTTGAAATAAAGCTAGCCATGGTAGTGTCACCTCAAAATAAAAGAGGATAAATGCTTTATACACGCACAAACGCACATGTTCTTGTTTTATTGATCCTTAACTGGAGTTGCTTATTGGTTTCTAAGGAAGGTGATGCAATGAAACAAATGCCAAAATTAATCTGAACATCATGTTTCTCCGCACTGCTATTCCCGTGTTTGCACGAAAAAATACAATATGTGTGCAAGCAATGATTTTTCCTAGTGTTAACCCAAGAACCAATAGCAACAAGAAGAAAATCGTATGCTCAAGCTCACAACATGATTTCCAAAACCAACCAAACGGGTCTAGCAGAAATTGATGAACTCCATTGGTAGAGTAACCCGGACAAAACTCCAATTATATGATCATCCGTTGGATGAGAAACAACCAGTTTTAGATCTTGGTATTGAGCAAACACCTAGTGAGAAAGAGGAAGATGAAATTGGTTGTCATATTGTCTTGCGGCAAGAGTTTATGATAACGAGATAAAAGGTGAGGCCACTGACCGCTAGGGATAATATTACCCTAATTATCCTTCCAAGACACAATGATTTACATATAGAGCAAGATGCGGTGCCTTTAGAAACCCCCAATTGTTTGACTCTATCCCAAACAAAGTGAATCCAATACATCCATGATAACTTCAGGATGTGCAACACAGTGAGATATCTTCACCATCTCAAGAAACCCTATTGTCATTCTTTTAGTAGGGTATTGTACACACATTTAATTTGGTCTCTAGGACGCTCCTCTTCGAGGTGTTGTGCCTCGTGGGTTTACTCCACGCTTTTGCAGTGGGTTTACTCCACGCTTCTGCGGTGGATCATAATCATCTTCCCATCTGAAGCACGAGGGTGATGTTGAATGCCAAACTAGGGCCGCTTGTATGGCACCACAAGGGTCCATGAGATGTTGTCTGTGTTGGTGACCGACACTCTTTAACCGGCTCCTGACAAAGGCGAGAGTGGTTAGGGTGCTACAAATAGCCTGCACCTACATATTTGGTGATCGGTGTCTCGCTCTTTGGAGATGATGTGGTTATGTTTTGACATCCTCACAGGGCGGAGCTACTTGCGGTCCGTGCTTATACTTTTTAGCCACACTTTTAGACTACACGCTAGCTTCACCAAATGCTTGGTGACCCCAATTTGTTATTTGAAGGATGTGGGCCTTGGGGCAGCATTGGTGATGGGCGCGAGTTAGCCCCATTCCACATCGGGATTCCACCCTCGACTAGGAAAGCTTCCAGTGGGGCACTAGAGTTCCCACTTGGAAGCCACCTTAATTGGTCAAGTTATTCCTGATCGGCACGCCACTTGAAAGCCAGCTTATGGTTCTTGCAGTCAACAAGTAGGTCCTCAAGCAGTTGGAGGGGATCCCCGACCTCAAGAAGGTGATCATCCTTCGGGTCCAATGGATTTGGAGGATGTGCACCAACCCTCCCGTCCTTGGCATTGGCTTTGACATGCAATTCTAGCAGAGTGTGTTTGTTGCCCTACAAGGATAATGGTATTTTCGCACACTTTTAGGAGGACATTAGAGACATTAGGGTGCCCTTAACCCCCTGGGCTATGTGGCAATATATCTAATTTTGGAGGGCCGGCTATCATGCTCAAGATTTTCTTGTCATCTATACCAATATAAAAAGATCTAAAGAGGCAAATCAAATTAATCTCGATCATCAAATCATGTCAATCCAACAATCTAAACTGCTTCAGTGTCGAGCACTCAACGCGTTTAGAGTGCAGTTAATTTCATGCCAAATATAATACTAATCACATAATAACACACAAATAATATCCTACTTAATATCCACGTGCACTTAATATACTTCCAAATTAACGTGCATTGCACGTACTCATTGACTAGTCAATATAAAAAGATTCAAATGGGCAGATCCAACTAATCTCAACCATCAAACTAGGTCGTAGATCCAACTAATCTCAACCATCAAACTAAGTCAATCCAACGACCTAGACTGCTTCAATGGCAAGCGTTCAGCGTGTTTAACTTGCAATTAATATCATACCAAATATTGCAGTAATCACAGAATTAATACACAAATAATAGCATACGTAATATCCGCGTGCAATTAATATATTGCCCAAATATTAACGTGTGTTGCCTGTGTGTATTTACTAAGTGCTAACAAATGGATGGATTTGAAAGCTGGGCAACGCATGGAGTATCATTTCATCACAAGTTTAAAGGTAAGACAATTTCTTATTATGTCGATATCACAACCTTTGGAGCTCGTGAAAAATAAAGTTCTAGCAAAGAAGCTGATAAGTGATAAAGAGATCTTTTAACCCAGAGAGCGGAAAAGTTAAGAGGTTGAGCCTCATTCGGATAAATATCTGGCAAACAAATAATTCAGGTACATTCATCATCCAGTACAAATCTGAAACTAAGGAAACATATCATTATCCCAAACAAGCTCCTCAGACAATGGCATTCGCTGCGCTGGCGATCCTAGGCCAGAGGTCAGCACACTCCTTACCAATGGGTCCTGTGATAGCAGATCCTGCATAATAGAGCGAGGGACAAGTTAACACCTGAGCAGCAGTTCTAGCCTCTCAAGGTCATATAGAATGCACAATGGTGGTCACAACAATAAAGTACATCAGTCTTACCTTTCATCTCACCCTTAGGATTCACAATCACCCCAGCATTATCTGCAAAGAATGTATCAACACGGTTAAGTTGACAAGTTCTGTAACTTGAGGAAAAAAACATACAGGAAATGGTACAGGAACACACTGAATAATATCTATATGAGACATGCACATAGATGTTATATATCATGCAAAAGGAACTAAAAACATAAAAAAGCTACAATTCTATTTTCCACCCTACTAGAGATAAATAACTTTGTGCATAGACAAATTACATAAATGGAGTATGTACAAACAACAAATTATTATAAAGAGAACATACGCAACCAGCATACTATTAGTGTTCAAAAGACAACAGAAGGCGAGTCCCTGAGTTTCATTGCAACAGTGCTGCTACATAAGGCGATAAAATATGAGACCATGTTCCAGATGGAGGAATTCCAATAATGATTAATATATTCTTCATCAAAGAAAACCTCCCAACAACTAGAAGGCTGTTTTGTGGTGTCTACAACGGAATATGCAAACTTTAAAAGCTCGATCCAGATATTGTTGGAAGGGCCTCATTGTCCATCGTCACCAAAGTACCTTGATGTTGGAATTTTTGGACAGCTTACCACATACGCCATGTGGTAAAGCACCTTGATGTTATGCAGAACAGAACAACAAATGTCGCCTTACAGATCTGATTTACCAATGCAGCAATGAAAGCTACATAGCTAAATCAAATAATGGCAGACTTTAACATGGAGGAATTTTGACAACAGCATACTTCAAGAACGTCAGGCACTCTAATTATACTCCTCAACTCTATACACAACAGTGACAACGTCATAAAAGAAATGAGCAGTATAAAGGTGTGTTTTAAGACAGTTTTCATGCAACATTCAAAAGCATGCATCGTCTGCTAAAGACAATTTTCATGCAACGTCATAAAAGAAATGAGCAGTATGAAGGTGTGTTTAAGACAATTTTCTTGCAGCAGTCAAAAGCATGGATCGTCTGCTAAAGAAATTTGAGAGACTCGACAACCTATCATCGTTTCTGGTGTTTCTTCACGGCGTTGTACTGTTTACCGTGGATCTAGGCGAGTCATGCGGAATCACAAGAATCCAGATGTTCTAATGAGAGCTAATACAGGAACTCATAAAACAACACTGGGAAGCATCGTTACCTTCGAAGTACATGAAGACACCGTCCTTTCGGCGCCATGGCTTGCGCTGGCGCACGATGACCGCCGGCATGACCTTCTTCCTGAGGTCGGGCTTCCCCTTCTTGACGGTGGCCATGACCATGTCGCCGACGCAGGCCGACGGCAGGCGGTTGAGCCTTCCCTTGATGCCCTTCACGGAGATGATGTACAGGTTCTTGGCGCCCGTGTTGTCGGCGCAGTTCACCGTCGCTGCCACCGGCAGACCCAGGGACATCCGGAACTTGTTCCCCGCCGATCCTCCCCTCCCTGCAAAATTTCCCACCAAGTGCGTGTTAGGCTAGATTAACGAGATACACGAACGGACGCAGGAGCCTCCGAAGAGGGCGGAGAGAGGCGGCTGCACGCACCACGCTTCGACATGGCGGCGGCGCGAAGAGTAAGTGTATCGATTAGGGTTTCGCGGCTTGGGTTGCTTATATTGAGTGAGGTAGGTGGGCCTCGTCTTTTGGGTTCTAGGGAGCGCGTTAGGGCCACTCGCTAGTTGCTCTTCTGGGCCGAGTTTTCTCATGAGAGAACAATGGGCTGGAAAAGCTCCACACACGACCTTTTATGCACGGCACGAGGGTATGAGTACTCATCACTATTTCGAGAAAAAAAAAAGCAACCAATTTAGGAGCTCGTTAGGGAGTCTTCTCAAGGGTCAATTGAGGTGTGTAAGTAACGGGACGCGGTAAGGGGTCCACCACAGGTGAAACGCTACGGGGCAGGAGGCGATTGCGAGGCGATCGTGCGACTGCGCTAGGGTCAGGGTTTCTTGTTGGTGGTGGTGTGTCTACGCGGCGGTCAGGGTTGCAACGGCGCACTCGGATCGCAGGTCGCGGCGGCTTTTCTTCGTCAGGGGCGGAGGCGATGGCGAAGAAGGCTAGTGGATCGGCGACTGCTGCAAAGAAACCTCATGCGACCCCGGTAACAACGACGGCGGCTGAGACGCCCAATCTGCGGAAGACCGGGGATCCAGCTAGCCGAAGATCGTCTGAACTTCCGGTGGAGAGCAAAACACCTAATCCAGCAGCAAGTCTGTCGGCTAGGATGGGTGGGATGGTTCTGATGGATAAGGAAGAGGACGGGCTAGTATTTGATGATCATGATATCCCGATCCCGAAGGCGACTAGATGGTCTGTGGTCGGCAAGGTTTGTTCAGAAAGGCCTATGAAGATGTCGGCTCTGGAGAAGACGATGCCGAGAGCATGGGAACTGCATAAGGAAGCGAAATTCAGGGAAATGGGATCAAACATCTTTGTGGTCCATCTGGGCAGTGAGGGGGATTGGAGACATGTGCTGAATAATGGACCGTGGCAATTTGATTTTAGTGTGCTTATTATGAAAGAGTATGAGGGAAAGATTCGACCCTCGGAGATGGTGTTCGAGAATATAGATATTTGGGTCAGGGTTATGGATCTTCCACCTGATAAGAGATGTGAGGCCTTTGGGACAGCCCTGGGCAATTGGATTGGTAAAACGGTGAAGGTTGATACAGATAGCGATGGGATAGCACGTGGACAACAGTTGAGGATACGTACCACGATCTCAGTTTTCGATCCCTTGATTAGGGGTTTTAAGCTGAATAAATCAAAGGATGAAAAAGCAGGGGACCTGGTTTGATTTCTTCAATGAAAAAGTTCCTCATTTTTGCTTCGATTGTGGTAGACTTGTTCATCTTGAGGGGGTGTGCGATCCCCCTTTGGACCCGACTGATCAGTGGGGAAGCTGGCTTAGATCATCCCCAGGAAGGAACAACTCGGCAAAGGATGGGTCATTTGGGACTGCTGCAGCAAGTAGTAGCAATATTTTGGCAAACTCACAAGGAGGGGATGGAGGAAAGCGTAACCAGGAGCACCCACGTGTTCATGATATACCTACAAAGAGGAACCTGGGTGCGGAATTTGCTAGATCGTCAGAACACCGCACTGGCGGCTGTTCTCGACAGGACAGAGGCGAGGTTAACAGTCCGATCAAGGAGCAGGTGGGGCAAGGAGGACTTCGTGCATGGGATCTACGTGACAGCCTTGAGCAACGCAGAGAGCAGGACTTGAGAGACAAGTTAACCAAGCAGAGCCGGCAGCGAAGGAATGAGGACACGGGGGGTGAGCAGAGCGCTTCCAAAGGTAAAGAGAATAGCAACTATTGTCTAGAGTGGCATGCAGATGGGCGACAGCAATTCAGAGCTAGGGGGTGAGTATTTTAGTGAGTCTGGTGTCTATGAGAGATATGGAGGGCACGATGAATATGGGAGAAGGAAAGGTTACTACGTAAGGAAGCCCAGAAAGGATTTCGACCAACAACGTCACCCTTTGTAACACCCGGATGATTAATGAACAGTAATCACCCCGGTTTGTGTGCCAAACCTCACGTTGATTCGAACCCGGCCTATAACAATTTCAAAATAAGAGCAAACGATAAAAAGTTTCAAAACCAAAACTAAAAATGTTCGGGGGTTGTCTAAAATACCAAACCTAATTATGGTGGGGTGCACAAAATTTTGTAAAATGATTTGGCATTTTAATTAAACTAAAACAGAAAGCAGAAAAAGAAAAATAATAAAAGAAAAGAAAGAGAAGAAGAAATGAGGAGGAACCCCTGGCCCATCTAGGCCAGCCCCCTCCTGGCCCACCGGCCGCCCATTGGCCCAACCCCCCCCCTCTCTCCTTTTCCCTCGGTCCAGCCCCGCACCCCCCCGACAGCCTCCTCCCCCCTCGAAATATCTCCTCCTCCCCGATCTGGATCGGAGGAGACCAAACAAAACCGCCCCTCGCCCGCCTCATCTCCGTGACCCCGCCCCCCAACCGCCTTGGACCCCCTCCTCCTCCTCTCCACCGCCTGGGTCCCTCCTCCTCCTCGCCCCTTGTGGCTCGCTGGCCATGTGGTCGACCCCGACCCCCTCGCCTCACCGGACGCGCTCACACCCGCCTCCTCATGGGGACGCCATCGACCTCCACCGAGCCCGCTCCCCTAGACCCAGCGCACCTTACAGTGAGCTTCGCCCAGCCCCCTCGCTCCCCTCTCTCTCGTCCCAGACGACGCCAGAGTCCCTTGCGCCGTCTCCGGCTCACGGCCGCCATGCTCCCTTCCCCCCCCGTTTTCCTCTCTTCCCCGTCGACGACGCCTCGACCCGGACTCCATCGTCGCAAGACTTTCACTTCCCGACCACCGAACCCCCCCCGGCCCCTCCGACGCCGTCCCCCCCCGGCTGCTGATGCGGCCGAGGCCTGTGTCTCCCTTCGCCTCATGGCGTCGCTTGCCTGCCACCCTCGCCGTAGGCTGACCTCCGCCGCATCGTGGCCTCGGCCACCTCGGCTCTGTAGCCGCCCATCGCCCGAATGGCCTCGCCGGCGCCTTGTGACCCTCTGCGCCCGTTTGGGCTGGTGCCACGTGGCGCCGTCGCCCGCATGCAGATAGACCGCACCGCTATGGCCCTTAGGGCGAAATGACATGGGGCCCCACCCCCACGAGCGGTTTTTATTAAAGCAGGGAATAAAATTAAATGAAACTAATTAAGTAATTAATTAATTAATTAATTAATTAATTAATCTAATTAATTACGCTTAATTAACCCTAATCACTAATTAACCTAATTAACTAATGTTAATTAACTCGATTAGGTTAATTAGATATGAGAATGACATGCGGGACCCACCTATCGAGGTTGACTCAGTCAACCCTGTTGATTCTTGACGTCGGCATGACATCATCTTGATGTCATAAATGCATTTTCGAAATTAATTAAATAATTAATTAAATTCGAAATTAATAAAATCTTTTAAAAATCATATCGTTTAATCCGTAACTTCGGTTAAAATATTTTCAACATGAAAGTTACTCGAGCGGCGAGGCGAGTCGGATCGCGATCCGCTCGTCCACCACACACCCTAACCTATCGAACCTGCAAACTTTCCTCTCGGTTCATCCGTCTCGACAGGCGTCCGGGCAGGAAAACTTCCGGATGTTTCCCCCTAACCAGTACCCCCTCATACCACGTTAGAACACGCCTAGCATCGCTTCTTGACATGTCATGCATCGATATGCATCTGTTTACTTTGTATTCATTGTTTCTTCCCCTCTTCTCTCCGGTAGACTACGAGACCGACAACTGCGGTGGCCGGTTCGACTACGGTGTTGTGACCCTCTCTCTTGCCGAGCAACCGGGCAAGCCCCCCCTTGATCACAGATATCGCCTACTCTTATCTACACTGCTTGCATTAGAGTAGTATAGCATATTCTGTTTTGAGATACTCCTATCTTTCTTTGCATAGCTTTGTCCTTGTAACTTCATTGTTACCTTACGCAATCCTATATGCTTAGTATAGGATGCTAGTACTTTCATCTGTGGCCCTACTTTCTTGTCCGTCTGCGTGCTATACTATCGGGCCGTGATCACTCGGGAGTTGATCACGGGTATATACTATATACTTATACATGATACATGTGAGACTAAAGTCGGGTCGGTGATGGAGCACCCATGAGTGGATCTTTGTGGCGGGCGGCAGGCGGGTTGAGACCGCCTAGAGAGAGGTGGGCCTGGCCTGTTCGGCGTTCGCGGTTACTTAACACGCTTAACGAGGTCTTGGTATTTGATCTGGGTTGGCTCTGAGCTTATCGCACTAACCATCTACGCGGGAGTAGTTATGGGTATCCGGCGTCGTGGTATCACCGAAGCACTTCAGACGTCGCTGACGATGGAGCGCGCCGGATTGGGCTGGAACGCTGCTTGGCTAGGTGCGCTTCGGCCGCCCTCATAGCGTCTTGAGGTGTGCTCGAGGCGATGGGCCCAGACCCTGGCGCTTAGGTTTAGACCGGCGTGTTGGCCTCTCTGTTGTGCCTAGGTGGGGCTGCGGCGTGTTGATCTTCTGGCGGCGGGCATGACCCGGAAAGTGTGTCCGCCAAATGGGATCAAGCGTCTTTGGGTAAGATGGTGCACCCTGCGGGAAGTTAATCTATTCGGATAGCCGTGATCTTGATAACAGGACGACTTGGAGTTGTACCTTGAGCTTATGACAACTAGAACCGGATACTTGATAAAACACACCCTTCCAAGTGCGGATACAACCGGTGGTCGCTCTCGCTCGGGGTTATGAGCGAGGGATTGCGGGTAGGATTATTGCTATATGATGTTACTTGGAGGACTTCCGATGTCCTCTTACATGCATGCAAGACCGGTGTCGAGCGTAGTCTTCGTTAAGACTAGCTATCCCCTCTTATTCGGCATTCTGCAGATTCAATCCCTCGATATGGCCTTTACACATATATCCATGCATATGTAGTGTAGCTCCTTGCTTGCGAGTACTTTGGATGAGTACTCACGGTTGCCTTGTTCCCCTTTTCCCCTATCTCTACTCGATTGCTGCAACTGCACGATGGAGCCCAGAGCGACGCCCGCCTATGGCGACTACTACTGGAGGTGCCTACTACTACGTGCAGCCCGGCGGCGACCGGGAGTGACCTAGGAGGATCCCAGGCGGGAGGCTGTTCCTCTTCGTCTGATCCCGGTTTGTGCTAGCCATCTTATGGCACCTTGTTTAACTTATGTCGTACTCGAGATATTGTTGCTTCGCTGACTTCGTCTATGATCGAGCACTTGTATTCGAGCCCTCGAGGCCCCGGCTTGTATTATGATGCTTGTATGACTTATTTTATTGTAGAGTTGTGTTGTGATATCTTCCGTGAGTCCTTGATCTTGATCGTACACATTTGCATGCATGATTAGTGTACGATTGAATCGAGGGCGTCGCAAGTTAATATCGAGCCATTGCTGTAGGAATCCCCTTCCACACTCCTTGGCGAAGTCGAGTCTAGACATTGCAAAACTTTTACTAACTTGGCTGTGTGCCTTACGGCCCACGTCGCCATCGGGTGGTACTAGGATCTTTTACTCCTCGACCTTTACTCGGGACTCGGACTCTCTTCTACTCGGGTTAAGCGATTTTACTAACTATCACTAGGATCCCGTGATCGCATTCACCCCAAAGTTGGATATAGCCTTAGTTGTTTTTGGAATTGTATTTGAGCAATTTCCACACTGTCATTTGACTCCTTTGAAGCGTCTTTGTTTCGGATGGAACCCACGAGGCAGGTAAATGCGCCACACGGCGGCCATTGGTGCCTCGGGATCACTGCGGTGCTAGCCGAGATGATGACCTATCGGGTTATCGCTGGCACCCCGAGTACACCGTCTATGAGGAGTACGGGACTATAACCGGAGCGATGCCGCGCCATCGTCCACCTCTACTCTCGGGTATGCGAGTCCACTCTTGTCGCACACCGCACATGGTGTTGGAGTGACTATCGATATGGCGTCCACGATCTGCTTATGCTGCTCGACACGTCTTCGTGCGAGTATCGAGAGTTGGACACCTCCCCTTGGGCACATTGCTATCGCGTCGATGTTGGTGAGGAGGTTACTACTGCTGCCTACACCATCGTCACCAGAGAGCCCTTCCACCATCGAACTTTGTTACGCATCGCGATGGGCTGGATCGAGCTAACCGAGCTCTTCGCCACGAGTTGTACATCACCCGTCGGCACCTCTACCGTGCTCGACGCTGATGCACCCTTTGTCCGATCCGGAGCTGCCGCGTTCTGCGATCTACCCGGCCAGACCGTGATGCCCCGGGGTGTCGGTTGGCGGGCGTGGGAGGCTACTCTCCGCACTTGGCCCTTTTTCGCCACCGGGCGTCGGATTCAGCACCGAGTATCCGCGGCCCCTGTGTCAGCGACGTGGAGGACTATCCTTTGCCGCACTATCGACTTTCGGGCTCTGCTACCTCCGCAGATGCCGCGTGGGGACTGATGTAGACTTGCTTGTTAGTGTTTGATGTATTCGTCGCGAGCACTGCGTGCCGCCTATGATGTAGTAGTCTATGTCTTTGGACTCTATGTATCGAACTCTATGCATGATTCCTTTTGTAAGATATGCCAACTACTATGTAGTTCCCATCATCTTTGCTTTCATTATGCATGTTTCATCATGAATGATTCCTGTCTCTTGTTTAATTTCTCAAATCTTGAACTACCTGTTATATAATAGCGGGATGGTTAGGCCAGCCAGGTCGTGGTCGTGGTGCCAACTTCCCACCACCGCTTTGAGTACATGGCTGGTATGGTCCAACAGCTCGAGATGAATCGCCAGTTCATGGAAAACATGATGGCTCGGTTTCCTCGCCCCAATATGAACCAAAGCACCCAAGCGGAACAACTCTGCAGGATTTCATACGCTGAACCCGGCGTGTACCGCAGCTCAACCCACCCATTGGATGTCGATGGATGGCTCCGTGACATCACCTATGAGATGGAGTCTGCTGATGTAGCCCTCGCCACTATGTCACCTTTGCTTCCTTCTTCTGAAGGGACCCGCAGCTCAATGGTGGGACAGCCACCGGCGTACTCTGCCAGTTGGAACACTCATCACTGGCGGACTTCGGGCTGCCTTCCGTGCCGCTTCATCCTCAAGGGTCATGGACGGAAGAAGCGTGAGTTCCATAACCTCACCCAAGGCAACAAGGCTGTTGAAGCCTATCGGCGAGAGTTCTGGACTTGTCTCGCTATCTTTGAAGAGGATATTGCAAGCGATGCACCTGAGACAAGAGAAGTTCGTGGCGGTCTTCAAGCGACATCAAGCTCGCACTTCTAGTGCGACTTTGCTGATTTCGCCACCTTGGTGAACAAAGCTATCAATGTCGAAACTAGTGCAGGAATACGAGCTCTAACAGCGCAACCGTGACACGGGCTCATCTTGGGCCCGTCCTCGCAAGCGCAAGATATGGATTCCCAACAAGTATGTACCGGCCGAATGCACTGCTTCAAAGCGAGAACTATGCTACACCTCGTGCGCCTACAACTAAGCGGCCAAGCTTCCAGCTCCACCACCCCAAGCTCTGTTCCCACTCCCAATAATGGTTTGTGCTTGGTGCGGACAACGAGGCACCGTGCTAGAGAATGCAACCAGAACCGAATCAGTGGCCCTTCCGGCGGTGGCCGTGGAAACACCCGAACCGCAACAACGGCAAGTCTTATGGGCAAGCTCAGGCCAACCACGTTGATCTCGAATGAAGCTCAAGACCAACCTGCTCTTGTGATGGGTACACTTCTCGTAAATTCGATACCGGCATCGTCTTATTTGATCTGAGGGCATCGCATTCATTCATGTCGAAGATTTTGCATTCATGCATGGCATTAAAAGTGAAGACATGAATGCTTCACTATTAGTACACACCCGCGGGCCAATGTCGGACCTCCATGATTTGCAACGACGTCCCGTTGAAATCGAAGGAATGGAATTCCTTGTCTCTCCCATCGTCTTTGAAGTCTTGTAGCATTGACCTCATCACAGGAATGAATTGGTTGAAAGCGCATCTGGCGTCAATCGTTTGCGCCACTAAGACCGTCCATCTGCTACACCCTTGGATGAAATAGTCACTTACCAAGCTCATCGGTGCAAAATGCGAGGCAAGGCTCTATGCATTGAATGCATTGAGCGCCGCACCACTCGAGGGTATTGAAAACATTCACGCTGATTCGCGACTTCCAAGGCGTCTTTCTGAAGAACTTCCGAGGATTCCCCTGCTAGAGCTGTCGAGTTCGTCATCGACTTGAAACCGAGCACCACTCCTATAGCAGCGACCCTACAAGATGCCGCCGCATGAACTCCTTGAACTAAAGGAGGAAATCGACAAATCTCTGCAAAGCGGCTTCATTCGCCCAAGTTGTTCTCCTTGGGGAGCACCTTCTCTCTTTGTCAAGAAGAAGGATGGGACAAACCGATTGGTCCAAGACTACCGTCCCATAAATCAAGCTACCATTCAGAACAAGTATCCTCTTCCTCGGATCAATGATCTTTATGATCAACTGGCTGGTTCGTCAGTGTTCTCGAAACTCGACTTGAGGTTGGGTTACCACCAGATCCGTGTTCGTGAGGAGGATATCCCCAAGACCGCATTTGTGACTCGTTATGGTTCATACGAGTACACCGTCATGTCTTTCGGCTTAACCAATGCTCCAGCCACCTTCTCCCGCCTGATGAACTATATATTCATGGATTACCTCGACAAGTTCGTCGTGGTTTATCTGGATGATATCTGATCTTTTCCAAGAATGAAGAAGAACATCTTTGAACATCTTCGTCTTGTCTTTGGAAAAGCTACGAGAGCATCAACTCTATGCCAAGTTCTCCAAATGTGAATTCGGCTTCCAAGTAACCTATCTTGGGCATGTCATTTCAAAGGATGGTATTGCCGTCAACCCTGAAAGAGTTTAGGCTATTCTCGATTGGACTCCTCCGAAGAACGTTAAGCAAGTCAGAAGTTTTCTCGGTCTCGCCACTATTGCCGTCGATTCGTCGAGAACTTCTCCAAGATTGCCAGACCTCGACTAACTTTGTTGCATAAGGCGTCAAATTTCAATGGATGATAAGTGTCGGGAAAGTTTCCAGCACTCAAGGACAAGTTGACTTACGCCCGGTGCTAGCTCCTCCCGATACTAAGAAGGACTTCGTCATTTATCGCGACGCTTCTCGTCAAGGATTAGGCGGTGTCCTAATGCAAGAGCGCAAAGTAGTTGCTTATGCCTCTCGACATTCGCCCTCACGAGGAGAACTACCCAGTTCATGACCTCGAACTTGCTGCCGTCATTCATGCACTAAAGCGATGGCGACATTACCTTCTCGTAATCGTTGCGAGATCTTCACCGACCACCAAAGTCTGAAGTATCTGTTTACTCAGCCAGACCTGAACCTCCGTCGGCCAGAGATGGATGGAGACTGTGGCGGAACTTTGATTTGGGTATTTCCTATCGCCCGAGCAAGGCTAATGTAATGGCTGATGCCTTGAGCCGCAAGTCTTCTGCAACCACCTTGAGTTCACAAGTTCAGCCCCACTTGTTGAAGAATTCAGAAAGCTGAACCTCCATATTGTTCCTCCAGGTTTTCGCTCCCCCTCCTCCGGAGTTCCGCAAGATGAATCTCCGTGTTGTTCCCCGTGGTTCCCTCTTTACCACGGGCTGTTGAACCCGATCTCGTGGGCACCATAAAGACAATGCAGGATTTGACTCTGAAGTCTACAAGATTAAACAAGACATCAAGAAAGGAAATCCCTCATCCTTCACTATTGCGATGATGGCGCCTTGTACTTCAAAGGCCGCCTAGTGGTGCCGTGTAAGAAGGAAAACCTGAATATGACCCGAAGGTTATGAAAGAAGCTCATGATACGCCTCTATGTATCCATCCCGGTAGTACAAAGATGTATCAAGACATTAAATCGAGATTACGGTGGTCTAATATGAAGCAAGACATTGCTCGCTATGTTTACGAGTGTGGCGTTTGCCGTCGTATCAAAGCGAGAACATCAAAGGCCTCTTTGGAACTCGCAACCTATCTCTATTCCCGAATGGAAATGGGACCATGTTGAAATGGACTTCGATCCTTTGGATTTCCCAAATCGCAGAAAGGTAATGATGCTATTCTTGTCGTCATTGACCGGCTTTCTAAAGTTGCACATTTTCGGCGGTCAAAGAAATGATCATTGCTAGCCGACTTGCAACGCTCTATATGTCCGTAATTGTTTCACTTCACGGCATTCCACTGGTTATCGATTCGGACCGTGGCAGCCTATTCACTTCAAGATTAAGGCAAGTTTTCAAGAAGCTATGGGAACTCATTTATATTTCAATCTGCGTTTCATCCGCAGTCCCAAGGGCAAGTTGAGCGTGTCAACCAAATTCTCGAAGACATGCTTGAGCTTGTGTCGCTTCCTTCGCAAGAAATGGGAGGAATCTCTCCGTATCTGAGTTCTCTTATAATAATAGCTATCAAGCTAGTCGAAGATGGCCCCTTGAAGTGTTATATGGACGAAAGTGCGAACCCTCCGAACTGGTCGAAGCGGGAGCGTCCACTCTTGGTCCGGATATTATCCAACATGCGAAGATCAAGTCCGCATTATTCGCGAGAATCTCAAGACCCTTCGACCACGTCAAAGAGTAATTATGACCGCCATCACAAGGACATGGTCTATCAACTTTGGCGAAAAGGCCTATCTTCGCGTTACACCAATGAAGGGTGCTCACCGCCGGGATCAAGGGCAAGCTAGCTCCTCGCTATATTGGCCCTTTCACTATTCTCGAAAGGCGTGGAAAAGTGGCTTATCAAGCTGGAGCTTCCGTCGAACCTTTCTCGAGTTCACGATGTGTTCCACGTGTCACAACTCCGACGCTGCTTCAAGGACCCAATCCGAGCGGTGGACCATGAAGTGCTCGAATTACAACAGGACCTCTCCTATAAAGAGCATCCGTCCGCATTCTCGACCAAGTGAACGCCGCACACGTCGGAAAGGCGATCAAGTTCCTCAAAGTCCGATGGTGAATCACTCGAAGACGAAGCCACACAGGAGCGAGGATCGTCTTGAGATGAATACCCGCACTCTTTCCTTCTACCTCCTAAATCTCGGGACGAGATTTCTTGTAGTGGAGGAGATTTGTAACACCTGGATGATTAATGAACAGTAATCACCCCGGTTTGTGTGCCAAACCTCACGTTGATTCGAACCCGGCCTATAACAATTTCAAAATAAGAGCAAACGATAAAAAGTTTCAAAACCAAAACTAAAAATGTTCGGGGGTTGTCTAAAATACCAAACCTAATTATGGTGGGGTGCACAAAATTTTGTAAAATGATTTGGCATTTTAATTAAACTAAAACAGAAGCGAGAAAAAGAAAATAATAAAAGAAAAGAAAAGAAGAAGAAATGAGGAGGAACCCCCTGGCCCATCTGGGCCAGCCCCCCCTGGCCCAGCCCAGCCGCCCATTGGCCCAACCGCCCCCCCTCCTCCCTTTTCCCCTCGGTCCAGCCCGCACCCCCACGAGGCGCGTCCTCCCACCGAAATATCTCCTCCTCCCCGATCTGGATCGGGAGGAGACCCGACCGAGCCGCCTCGCCCGCCTCATCTCCGGCCCCCCGCCGCAACAACCGCGCCTGGGACCCCTCCTCCTCCTCTCCATCGCTGGGGTCCCTCCTCCCCTCGCCCCACTGCTGGCCGCGCATGCTGGTCGACCCCGACCCCCTCCGCCTCACCGGACGCGCTCACCGCCCCGCCTCCTCGCCGGACGCCATCGACCTCCACCGAGCCCGCTCCCCTAGACCCGCGCAGACCCCCAGTGAGCTTCGCCCGGCCCCCTCGCCCCTCTCCTCTCCCAGTCGACGCCAGAGCCTGTGTCGCCCGGCTCCGGCCGCGGCCACGCCCGCCTTCCCCGTTCCTCTCTTCCCCGACGACGCCTCGACCCGGACTCCATCGTCGCATGGCGCCTCTCACTCCCGGCCACGAACCCCCCCAGGGCCCTTCCGACGTCCCCCGGTGATTGCCCGGCCTGTGGCCGCCGAGGCCTTGTCCACTCCTTCGCCGCCGGGCCGCTTGCCCGGCCACCCTGCCAGAGGCTGCGCCTCCGGCCGTCGTGGCCTCGGCCACCTCGCTCGCCGCCCCATCGCCCAGAATGGCCTCGCCAGGCTTGTGACCCTCTGCGCCCGTTTGGGCTGGTGCCCATGTGCGCCACGTCGCCCGCATGCCCAGATAGACCAAGACCCGCTATGGCCCTTGGGGCAATGACATGGGGCCCCACCCCCCACGTAAGCGGTTTTTATTAAAAGCAGGAATAAAAATTAAATGAAACTAATTAGTAATTAAGTAATTAATTAATTAATTAATTAAGTAATTAATTAATCTAATTAATTCTGCTGAATTAACCCTAATCACTAATAAACCTAATTAACTATTGTTAATTAACTCTGATTAGGTTAATTAGATAATGAGAGAATGACATGCGGGACCCACTGTCGGGGTTGGCGCAGATCAACTCTACATTGATCGCCGACGTCAAGCATGACATCATGCTGATGTCATAAATGCATTTTCGAAATTAATTAAATAATTAATTAAATTCCAGAAATTAATAAAATCTTTTAAAAATCATATCGTTTAATCCGTAATCTGATTAAAATATTTTCAACATGAAAGTTACTCGAGCGAGCGAGGCGAATCCGGATACGCGATCCGCTCGTCCACCACACACCCCTAACCTATCGAACACTGCAAACTTTCCTCTCGGTTCATCATCGACAGACGTCGGAGCAAGGAAAACTTCCGGATGTTTTCCCCTAACCAATACCCCCTCATACCACGTTAGGGCACGCCTAGCATCGCTTCTTGACATGTCATGCATCGATATGCATCTGTTTACTTTGTATTCATTGTTTCTTCCCCTCTTCTCTCCGTAGACTACGAGACCGCTGCGGTGGCCGGTTCGACTACGGTGTTGGCGACCCTCTCTCTTGCCGAGCAACCAGGCAAGCCCCCTTGATCACGGATATCGCCTACTCTTATCTACCTTTGCTTGCATTAGAGTAGTATAGCATATTCTTGTTTTGATACTCCTATCTTCTGCATAGCTTTGTCCTTGTAACTTCATTGTTACCTTACCGCAATCCTATATGCTTAGTATAGGATGCTAGTACTTTCATCTCGTGGCCCTACTTTCTTGTCCGTCTGCCGTGCTATACTATCGGGCCGTGATCACTCGGGAGTTGATCACGGTATATACTATATACTTATACATGATACATGTGAGACTAAAGTCGGTCGGTGATGGAGCACCCATGAGTGGATCTTTGTGGCGGAGCGGCAGGCGGGTTGAGACCGCCTAGGAGAGAGGTGGGCTGGCCTGTTCGGCGTTCGCGGTTACTTAACACGCTTAACGAGGTCTTGGTATTTGATCTGGGTTGTCTCTGAGCTTATACGCACTAACCATCTACTGCTGGAGTAGTTATGGGTATCCGGCGTCGTGGTATCACCAAGCACTTCAGACGTCACGACGACGAATGGCCTTGGCCGGATTGGACTGGACGCGCTGCTTGGCTAGGTATGCTTCCGGCCGCCCTCATAACGTCTTGTGTGTGCTCGAGGCGATGGGCCTGACCCTGGCGCTTAGGTTTAGACCGCGTGTTGGCCTCTTGTGCCTAGGTGGGGCTGCGGCGTGTTGATCTTCGCGGCGGGCATGACCCGGAAAGTGTGTCCGCCAAATGGGATCAAGCGTCTTTGGGTAAGATGGTGCACCCGCAGGAAGTTAATCTATTCGGATAGCCGTGATCTTGATAGCAGGACGACTTGGAGTTGTACCTTGAGCTTATGACAACTAGAACCGGATACTTGATAAAACACACCCTTCCAAGTGCGGATACAACGGTGGTCGCTCTCGCTCGGGGTTATGAGCAGGGATTGCGGGTAGGATTATTGCTATATGATGTTACTTGGAGGACTTCCGATGTCCTCTTACATGCTGGCAAGACCGGTGTCGAAGCGTAGTCTTCGTTAAGACTAACTATCCCCTCTTATTCTCGGCATTCTGCGATTCGGTCCATCGATATGGCCTTTACACATATATCCATGCATATGTAGTGTAGCTCCTTGCTTGCAGTACTTTGGATGAGTACTCACGGTTGCCTTGTTCCCCTTTTCCCCTATCTCTACTCGATTGCTGCAACTGACGATGGAGCCCAGAGCGACGCCGCCGCCTATGACGACTACTACTGCGGAGGTGCCTACTACTACGTGCAGCCCGGCGGACGACACGGGAGTGACCTAGGAGGATCCTGCGGGAGGCTGTTCCTCTTCGATCTGTATCGCTTTGTGCTAGCCATCTTATGGCACCTTGTTTAACTTATGTCTGTACTCAGATATTGTTGCTTCCGCTGACTCGTCTATGATCGAGCACTTGTATTCGAGCCCTTGAGGCCCCTGGCTTGTATTATGATGCTTGTATGACTTATTTTATTGTAGAGTTGTGTTGTGATATCTTCCCGTGAGTCCTTGATCTTGATCGTACACATTTGCGTGCATGATTAGTGTACGATTGAATCGAGGGTGTCACACCCTTCTACTTCGCACCCTATGCGTGAGAATGAGAACAGGAAGAGGGGCCCAAAGCAGATTTGGAGAGTAAGGGATGATGGTGATCGGCAGGTTGCAGATGATGGGTTCATTCGCGATACGAGGCGTAAGACGACGACAGTGTTTGACCGCATCACGGAGAGAAGAGGAGAAATGGCGGACCCTGCAAGCCAGGGCCGCCGGGAGCAATGAATATTTTGGCCTAGAACTGTCGAGGCTTGGGCTTGGACTCGACAGTTGGTGAATTGCGAGACCTGATTAGGTCCTACAACCCGGCGGTGGTTTTTTTAAGTGAAACTAAAAAAACGCGCGAGCGATGGAGAGACTCAAGTGGAGTTTGGGCTTCAGAAATAGTGTTGTTGTGGATTGTAACGGAAGGAGTGGGGGGCTGGCCCTATGGTGGAGAGACCATGTCCAAATTACGGTGAGACCGTGGTGCCGGTACTATATTGATGCTCAGATTGTTTGTGAAGGAAAGTCCTCTAGAATCACTGGATTCTATGGGGGACCCAACACGGAGATGAGAAAGAAGTCTTGGGGTGCCATTAGATATCTTCGGTCTCAAGATGACCTCCCTTGGATTTGTGTGGGAGACTACAATGAGGCGTTATTTCAAACGGACCAGGTGGGGGGAAACGCGAGGAGTTTTACACGCATGGAGGACTTCCGGGACTGCTTGGCCGACTGCGGACTAGCTGACTTGGGGTTCTCAGGATACCCGTACACCTGGGATAACAAGAGAGATGGTGTTGAGAATATCCAAGTTAGATTGGATAGAACTACATGCAATGATAATTTTCTGCAGGTTTATCGGGAGACGACGGTTGAGCATATTATGACGGAGGAATCAGACCATCAAGCAATCCTTGTGAGAGCTATGGAGACAGCTCCAAATGCCTCCAGGGCTGCGGTTCGTGCTTTTCGCTTTGAGGAAGCATGGACGAGACATGAGAACTACGAGCAGATGGTTAGTGAAGCTTGGGAAGCAGCCGGTAATGGACAACAGAACCTAGAGGCAATTTGGGACAAACTGGAGCGTGTGGCTGGCAGCATGCATCGCTGGGCTCGCGAGGTTTCCGGCGTAAAATAGCCATGCTCAAAACCCAGCTGACGGATGCAAAAACCCGGGCACTGTTGACGGGATACCAACAGGAGGTCCGTGATATTGAGGAGCAGCTGCGGGAGATGTTTGAGCGAGAGGAAATTTTCTATCGGCAACGGTCGAGAGTGGACTGGTTAATGCCCGGAGACCAAAATACAAAATATTTTCTGAACCGGGCATCGCATAGGAAGAGGAAGAATACTATAAGAGCTCTTAAACGTGAGGATGGCATGAGGTGTACGATGAATGAAGATATAAGGGAGATGGCAGCGAGTTTTTACGAGCACTTGTTCACATCGGAGGGGTCGACGGGAGCGGAAACGCTTCTCCAAAATATTGAGCAAGTTGTGACGGGAGATATGAACCTAAAATTGACGGCACCAGTTATAGATGAGGAGATAAAAACGACACTGTTTCAAATGGTACCTACCAAGTCGCCGGGACCGGACGGGTTACCTGCACTTTTCTACCAAAGGCACTAGCTTTTGGTTAAGGAGGATGTATGCATGGCAGTACGGGCTTTTCTCAACGGTGAGGCTTGCCTGGAGGACTTTAACGATACTGTTATTGTTATCATACTGAAAGTAAATGCCCCAGAACTACTTACTCAATTCCGTCCGATCGGCCTATGTAATGTTTTGTACAAGTTGGCTACAAAGGTCCTAGCAAACAGACTTAAGGTTATCCTCCCAATTCTTATCTCCGAGGAACAAAGCGCTTTTGTATTGGGCCGTCTGATTATGGATAATGTTTTGGTGGCGTATGAATGTGTCCATGCTGTTAGGATGAGGAAAAGGAAGAAGTGTTTGTGTGCGGTAAAGCTAGATATGATGAAAGCATACGACAGGGTCGAGTGGGTTTTTTTGGAGAGAATGATGGCTCAGTTTGGGTTTGTTCCACAATGGATAACCATGATCATGAGGTGTGTCAAGTCAGCAAGATTTTCTGTCAAGATTAATGGGGGATGTTCTAGACAATTTTCACCATACCGGGGGCTTCAACAGGGAGATCCATTATCACCGTATCTCTTTCTTTTTGTGTTGAGGGGTTCTCGGCTCTGTTGAAAAGAGCTAAGGAGGATAATAAACTTAAGGGTGTTTCTTTCGGGGGCACTGGCCCCCATGTAACACACTTATTATTTGCAGACGACAGCATTGTTTTCTTGGAGGGATCCAGTGAGAGCATGACCACACTTAAGGAGATTTTGAGGTGCTATGAGGAGGCTTCGGGGCAAAAAATGAACCTGCTGAAGTCTTCTATTTTCTTTGGCAGAGGATGCAATGACCAAACAAAGATTGAGCTTAAACAGATAGTTGGTATTGAGTCTGAAGCGCTGAGCGAGAGGTACCTAGGGCTGCCAACACTGGTTGGTAGGTCGAAAGAAGGTACTTTTAAGTATGTTACGGAATGCTCAAAAGGCAAGGTAACGGGATGGAAGGGACAGGGGCTGTCCAAGGCTGCGAGGGAGGTACTCGTCAAATCAGGTTTGCAAGCGACACCGACCTTTACCATGAGTTGTTTTTCACCTCACGAAGAAGATATGCCAGAACTTGACTTCAATCTCGTCGAAATTCTGGTGGGGTGCGATAAATGGCGAAAGGAAAGTGCATTGGATATCTTGGGAAAAGATGTGTGAATCAAAGAAAGAGGGGGGGTCTTGGGTTCAGAAACTTGGAAGGATTCAACCAAGCACTGCTCGCTAAGTAAGCTTGGAGGGTTCTGACTAATCCCTCTTCACTTTGTGCTAGAGTGCTGAAGGCCCGATACTTCAAAGTTGAGACGATTCTCAGCGCCACTTGTCCTTCTAACTCCTCTTTCACGTACAGGAGCATTCTTCATGGCAGGGACCTCCTTCGAGAGGGACTGGTTTGGCGTGTGGGGGATGGTTCAAAGATTAATATACATCATGATAATTGGATCCCCAGGTATGGACATTTGAGACCACTGGGTCAACTATATGTTCATGGAACGACCAAAGTTGCTGACCTCCTGAACAATAATGGGACGAGCTGGGATTTCAGCAAACTTACCAACATGTTCACGGAGTCAGACATGCGGGATATTGCGTAGATAGCAGTTGGTGGTCCGGGCACAGAGGATTATCTAGCCTGGAACTTCTCCAAGAACAGCGTCTTTACTGTGAAATCTGCCTACCATTTGTGGATGTCGAGGATAAGAGAGAGGGCGGGTCAACATGAATCATCCAATCCCGTTCAGAAACACAAAGCATATATGGCGCTGTGGGAGACTAGCGCGCCATCGAAAGAGAAGATTCATATGTGGCAGATGATACACAATGGACTTGCTGTGGGAGCAGAACTCCACCGACGACGGATCAAACCGGGTGTTTTTTGTGCTGCATGCGGCAAGAAGAAACCATTCTACATCGCTTCTGGGCATGTGAGCATTCCTCTCAGTTCTGGGAGCTTTTGCGTTCAGGAAAAGGTATTGCGGTGGCAGCACCACCGGGTCAGATTGATACCCAGAGCGTGCTAGCTCGATGGCTTCTTGAGTGGTTCTTCGGTGCATCCAACGACAAGAAGGAGGCAATGATTCAGGCAACATACGGTTTATGGCTGGTGAGGAACGAGGCGAGGGACGGAAACAGGATACAGTAGCCACATGTGATAACGGAAGCAGTGCAGGCTCATATGCTGGATTGGACAAATGCCCACCAACCCAAGGTGCACACGAGGGAGGTGAAGGAAGTGCAGAAGTGGGCAGCGCCGGCGGAGGGATAGATTAAGATCAACTCAGATGGAGCTGTTTCCAAGGACGGAGTTAAGGCGGGAGGCGGTGCAGTGTTACGGGACCACAATGGTGCTTTTTTAGCCGGGGTATGCCACCATTTTCCTAATATTGCAGATCCGGAAGCTGCAGAAATTCTAGCATGCAAGAGAGGTTTACGGGTAGCTGAGGAGTTTGGAGCTCAAAATGTCCATGTGGAATTGGATAGTCAGCATGTAGTGCAGATGATCAATCAAGATGGCAGGAACTTCTCGGCGGTGGGTCCGTGGATTCATGACATCAAGCAAATGTTGGAGATGAAGCAAGGAGCCAAAGTGACTTGGATTCCACGTTCGGCAAATGCCGCTGCACATAAGTTAGCTAGAGTAGGTGTAGGTGATGAATTATGTAAGGTTTGGTTGGGGGTGCCTCCAGACTTCATTTTGGTTGTAATCTCGGATGACATTCTGGGCTTTGCGGAGTTTTAAATAAAGCAACGACATTAATCCTAAAAAAAGGGTCAATCAAGGTGGGCTGAGCGTGTATCACTTGACGCGCTCTCAGTCGCCGCCATGTGTCGCGCTCTGGTCGCTCTCTTCGGATTTTTTTTCCGCACACGTTTTTTGCTTTTTATATGGTTTTTTTGGTTTTTCACGGGTCTTCCTTAGCTTTTCAAAAAAGAAAATAAAAAAACATTGCGTGATAAAACTTTTTTCTTGCTTCCGCGAAAGACGGGTCGTGCCTCTTGTAAACGAAAAAATATGCTTTTTTAGCTTCCACGAGAGGCACTCTCAGAAACATACAAAGAAAACGTGTTTTTTTTCTTTCGTGAGAGACACGGATTTGCTTCCGCCGGATGCACGATCGTGCCTCTCGGAAACAGAAAAGAAACATGCTTTCTTTTTTTCCCTTTCGCGAGAGGCACAACCGTGCCTATCGGAAACGAAAAAACATTTCATTTTTTTCTTTCATGAGAAGTACGATTTTGATTCCGCGAGAGGCACGGATTTGCTTCCATGAGAGGCACCGCCTCTCCTCTTAGAAACGGCTTTCGAAAAGGGGGAAAACCTGCTCCTTGTGTGGTTTTTTTTGTCCGGCTTTTTTCATGAATAAAAGTTCGTCAAAACCTATTAACATGGGATCTAATTTTAAAGATCTCGATGCGAGAAATCCAACAATGAAAACAGTTCGAGATTTGGAAAAAATTATGACTTCAATTGAATCAGATTCCACCTGCACCTTATTAGTTTCAGTAGAATTTGCAAGATGTAGACCATCCCTTATAGCTAAAGCTTCCAATGTTGTTGCATTTGCTGCATATGGGTAATAGACGCACTTGCCTGCAATGAATGGTCCATTCACATCTCTAATGATAGCAGTCGCCGCTCCTGTGCCCGAATCAACGTACAGAGATGCATCAACATTGAGCTTCACATAGCCAAGATTTGATTTGGACCATTTAGAGCAACTTCAATGAGGCGACCCACACGGATGGCGATTTCGTCCGCTTTTTGTCCGTTTGGGTCGGCCGCCCGCCCGGCGTCCGCCCTCTTTTAGATATAGGTCGGAAGCGCGCCCAACGCACCGACCCATATGTGCCGGCATGGCTAGCTGGCAGCTCAATATTACATTAATTTGCATTCAAACATATTGTCAAATAACATAGTTTACCAAATAAAATAGTATAGTTTTACAAGCCGTATACAAAAAAAAATATTCCGCACAATTTTGCAAACAAATAAAAGAAGATACATCTATTGGTTGCCAACATGAGCCCACATATGCTCAACCAAATCATTTTGCAGCTGCACGTGAGTTTCCCAATCACGCATGTCTTCATGAAATTGGGTGAACTGTTCAAACGTTGCTGCTACTCCATGCTCAGGCACAACATTCTCACCCTGAAACTGAAAGCCTTGATCGTACAGACGTTCCGGGCGCTCGTCTTCTACGATCATATTGTGCATGATCACACAAGCAGTCATCACCTCCCATAGTTTCTGCGTTCTCCAGGTATTAGCAGGATGCCGAATGATGCCCCATCGAGATTGCAAAACACCAAAGGCACGCTCGACATCCTTCCTAGCACTCTCTTGCTCTTGGGCAAATCTTTTCCTCTTCTCTCCGACAGGATTGGGTATTGTCTTGACAATAGTCATCCACTGAGGATAGATACTGTCACCCAGGTAGTATCCTTTGTCGTAGTTGTGTCCGTTGATAGTAAAGTTCACCGGTGGGCTGTTGCCTTCGGCAAGCCTAGCAAACACCGGCGAGCGCTGAAGCACGTTGATATCATTATGTGATCCAGCCATGCCAAAGAAAGAGTGCCAGATCTAGAGATCTTGAGACGCCACGGCCTCTAGTATGACAAAGGCAAGCCCCGACATGTCCCTTTATACCGCCCTTGCCAAGCAGAAGGACAGTTCTTACACTCTCGGTGCATGCAGTCTATGCTGCCAAGCATCCTCGAAGCCCCTTCCGCATTCATCGCCAACAAAGCGGGCTGTATCTTCGGTATCGGCTCTCTCAAGTACTCAGGCCAAACACAAGAATAACAGCCTTGCAGAACTTATACAGGACTCTAGGCATGTAGACTCACTCATATGGGCGTACTCATCAATGAGATCCTTTGGGCACTCCGTATGCAAGCATTCGGATGGGGGCAATGCATTTCTCATAAGAGGAGAAACTGATTGCCGACGGCATCCTCTTTGCACTCGAAATAGTCATCATAGCCGACCACCCCCTCTCTAATACGGTTGAAAAGATGCCTACTCATACGGAAATGGCGGGGGAGTTTTTTATATTTGAACAACGGGTTTGTTGTATCAAAGTAGTCCTTTCATATAAGGAAATGCCCGCTCTCTCGGTTGCGATTCAACGCCGGAAGGTGGCCCGGAATGGAGCCACGGAACAACGGCCGCTGGTTGTTGAGGTGGTGATGGACCAACACGGCAGCCAATATCTCCTCCTCGTCGTCGGACGACGAATCGTCGGAGTCGCAAAGGAAATTGTGGAAAAAGAACTCGCCGGCGGAGTCCATTTTCGTACCTTGGCAAACTGTCGAACAGCTTGCGGGCGTCGAAGAAGGAGACGGCCGGCGAGGGGAGTCGCAGCGCGCACGGACCAGGTAGCTGCCCTACCAACGTCCAACGAGCGTGCCGGTGAAGATCTGGCCGGGGTGGCGAGGCGTCTTCTTGGTCGCGGGCGGCTGTGCGGTGGGGGGGAGCGGCGGTGGGAAGCAATTTGCTCCCCGGCGGCAAGACGGCGGTGGCGGGCGATGGGGGAGTGGGCGGCTTTGCTGGGTGGATGTGGAGGCGGCGGCAGCTGGCAGAGTCGCCGGCAAAAATGGGTGGCGGCGGCGACGAAGAAGGAGGCGGACAAGGGTTGCTGTTGGCTGGGGGTGAGGGGGAGGCCAATGAGCCACCGACCAGCGGGCCCGGGGAGAGGAGAAGGCGAGCGTGCGCGCGTCTGTCGCGTGTCTGCGCCGATGCAAATCCGGCTCAAAAATGGGCAGGGAATGGGTCGTCCGCGGATGAAAAGCGGACGTGCGTCCATTTGGGTCGGCGCGTTGGGCCGCCTTTTCTGTCCGCGCCGACCCGAATGGACGGTTGCGGACAAAATGGGTCGCCCCATTGGAGTTGCTCTTAGGGTACTACTTTGGATGTTTTGTCGGTTTAGATTTGCATTATTTGCGGCTATTGCCAGAACTGAAACCGGCCAACTGCCAAATAGTGGCACCCTCTGTGAATTTGTAGTTTGCCTCCTCAACCACCAAAGGTACGAGCAGCCTACTGCAACTACAACTTGAACCTCCACTAATTATGTACCACGCATCAAGGCAGAAGGAGAACTAAAAAAATGTTCAAGGACAGTCGGTCCCGAAAGATTAATAACTAGAGCTTCTTGAATTAGGTTCTCAAGTCCTAGTTTCTCCCAAAGATAAACAACTCTGTCACAAGTGAACATGAGGTGTCTGACATCTTCGGCTCCTTTGTTGCAAATGGGACAATGACCTTCGTGGCCAATATGGTGATTAGTGAGGATGCTTTTAAATGGAAGGATGACGTGAAGAGCTCTCCAATAGAAAAATCTGAACTTTCCTAGGAATCTTCAATTCCCAAGCCTCTTCCAAACCGGATTATTAGTAGATGGTCCAGGAGCAGCCACAAATATTGATCTACCTCCGAATTGGTGGTTCCATTCTAAATGGTAGGCCGTGCGGACGGAGAAGATTCCATTCTGTGTTGAATTATATGCAATGAAATCATCAAAGGCACATATGCTTAGTGGGTCTTGCATAACCCTTCGTGCATCAATAAAACCAAAGGTAGCAGTAACCAATTCCTCATCCCATCCGCCAGTAATGGTGTTAATGAGTTCACTAACCTTCGCTAATAGTTGATGACCTCGTTGAGTGATAATCATCCTGCCAGGACTAGAGGGACCCAAGGGTCCGTCTAGATATTAACACTCTCATCATTTCCAATTCTCCAAATGCAGCCTCATTTGAATGTTTGGATGCCTGCAACAAGGCTTTGCCACGTGAAGGACGGTCCATTCTTTGGTCCTGCTTTGAGAATCTTAGGGTAGTACCTTGATTTCAAAATCTAGGCACAAATATAATCTGGGTATTCGATAAGTCACCAAACTTGTTTTGCATGCATCGCCAGGTTGAAACTATGAAGATCACTATCAGTGCTAAAACTAACGGAAATTGGGTAGGGGGTCCCAAGTTGTAAGTCTATGAACAATGGTAGCATGGTATGAAGGGAGACGCTGTGTACCTAGGTTCGGGCCCTTTCGAATAGGTAAACTCTACGTCCTGCTGTGATTATATTGACGCATGGAGTGCAGAGTACCGAGATCGTATGATTGTGTTCTAAACCCTTAGACCAGTAATCGTAACTCTAAAGAATAAACCCCTCGGCTTATGTATGCACCGGGGGGACCTAGATTACACATATGGTCGATTGTCAATGCGCCGACTATAGAGCAATCCTTGAAGTACACGCCAACTCTTCGGAGGCTTCCATATTGATCACACCGAGGTTCATAGCTTCGATAGTCCTTCCTTTTAGTGATCGGCGGGCCATAAGCCCGGCCAATGGACTATGGGTCGTACAGCTTAGTACCCTTAGTCAAGGACACCATCAATAGCCCCTAAATTGGCCTTCGAAGTCGAAGACTGCAGCTTTCTCCTCGGGTCGATCTCTTCGAATGATGTCTTCGGCTTAGCAGGCGAGTTCCTCCTTCATTAGTCTTGTGTTAGGATTCAGCATCATCGGCGCCGGTAATAACAATCCGAGCAATTAACATACTCCGGACCATGTGATCCCTTTCCAATGCAATCCGAAGACTTGCATCAGAGAATGATTATGGGTTCCACTAATCATGGTCCCAATTACTTATATTGTTTCTTGATTTTCATGCAAGCATATTGATGGCTCGATATCAAATCGCCCCCCACCACTTGGTTTACACGGGTACTTAACTGGCTAGGGTCACTGAAAATGTTTCACCCCTTTATTTCCCCATATTGCCTCAGCACAAAATCCTCTCCTCAAGAGCTATCGCAATGGCAGGCGTCCTAAGTTCGTCGACGCGTCCCCATGGGCCTCTCAAGGGGGGTTGGGGAAGTTGTTCTATCACCCGTATCCAATTAAATCAGCTCGCCACTCAAGGCTATTTGCCCAATTCCAACCTCACGTCCACCCGCCCTGGCTAGATGTCCATAGATGGCCAGTGCTTTCAGATAATCACCCCACACCACATGGGGGCGTGTTTGTTTTGTCCCCTTCCTCCGGCTAGGTCTTGGATTTCTGATTCATCTGTTCCTTAGGGGTCTGCTAGAGTTCTACGAAATTCAACTCCACCATCTTACTCTCAACTCGATCTTGCATATCATGGGATTTTTGTCGCCCTGTGCGAAATGTACCTCGGATGTGAGGCTCACTTTGGGTTGTGGAGGAAATATTTCTTCTTAATGCCCTGCTCCCGAGATGAGAAAATCCATGAGGTTGGAGGGGCTGAGGTATGCTGAATTACAGGGGTCGGCTATCTTCTCGGTGTTGAGAAATGTAGTAGAAAAAAAAAATCACCCTACGAACACCTAGGAACACTATGAGGATGCATGATCGTTACCGACTCCGGAGTGCAGCAGAAGTAGACGAGTTGGTGTAGATCGTACTTGGAGCCCCTCGTACATTGATGATGATCCCGCGAACCACCCTCGAACGATCCCTCGAATGGTAGACCGAAAGCAGGGCCTCTCTACTTGGTTGCAAGCGTACAGACTTCACGACCTGGCAGCGCTTCACCGTCCAAAGCTAATCATTCCCGGAGAATTAGAGGGAGGAGATCATAACCACACTGGCTTCTAATTATGAGGATTAGAGGATCTACGTCAAGCTCTAATTGATCAACTATGATCAATTAGAACTAGAACTAGATGAACTAGCGGAGGCTCAAAAACTTGTGTGTTCAAAAGGGCCTAACACCTCAAGTGTATATAGGTTGGGAGGGGAGGAAGGGGTGCCACACAAGGGGGGAAGTCCTCCCCCCTTGCGTCGGCCATGGGAAGGGGGAACTCCCTCCCCAATTCGGCCTCCCTCCCTCCTTTCCAACAGGAGAAGGGGGCGCCTCCTTACTTGGGCCCTTGTGGCCCAAGTTGCCTTCCACCTCTAGGCCTTTTAAGGTCCGTTGATATTAAATTAAATATAAAAGCCCTCCAAAATTACTAGAGCCTTTTATATATAATTGAACATCACCGGAAACATTTTGCACCTATATATTAATTATCGGGAATACCCGGTATTGCCCGATAAACTCGGAAACCCTTCCGGTGACCCCGAAACGCTTCCGGTTCCTCTCGAAACTATTCTGAATATTAATGAAATTGCACAAATAAATCATCGATAATATCATCCTACTAACACTCAACAGATCATGATTACCTTAAGCTTGTGACCCCGTAGGTTCGGTAAATCATAGACATGAATGAAACCCCTTCGTTCAATGACACATAGCAGAACCATGGACGTCCATCTCGATCCGTATGATTACACGGATGACATTTGAGTGACATTTGAGTGAACCTTTGGATATCATGTGATATTCCCTTTGCTTCGTGGTACTTTAGAAAACCCGGGGTGCATCGTTATCCTCCTGAGTCATGCATGTGCTCATGATAACCCACAAGTATAGGGGATCGCAACAGTTTTCGAGGGTAGAGTATTCAACCCAAATTTGTTGATTCGACACAAGGGGAGCCAAAGAATATTCTCAAGTATTAGCAGCTGAGTTGTCAATTCAACCACACCTGGAAACTTAGTATCTGCAGCAAAGTGTTTAGTAGCAAACTAATATGATAGTGGTGGTAACGGTAACAAAAGTAAAGACAGCAAAAGTAATGTTTTTGGTATTTTGTAGTGATTGTAACAGTAGCAACGAAAAAGTAAATAAGCGTAAACCAGTATATGGAAAACCCGTAGGCACCGGATTAGTGATGGATAATTATGCCGGATGCGGTTCGTCATGTAACAGTCATAACATAGGGTGACACAGAACTAGCTCCAGTTCATCAATGTAACGTAGGCATGTATTTCGTATATACTCATATATGCTTATGGAAAAGAACTTGCATGACATCTTTTGTCCTACCCTCCCGTGGCAGCGGGGTCCTATTGGAAACTAAGGGATATTAAGGCCTCCTTTTAATAGAGAACCGGAACAAAGCATTAGCACATAGTGAATACATGAACTCCTCAAACTATGGTCATCACCGAGAAGTATCCCGATTATTGTCACTTCAGGGTTGTCGGATCATAACACATAATAGGTGACTATAGACTTGCAAGATAGGATCAAGAACACACATATATTCATGAAAACATAATAGGTTCAGATCTGAAATCATGGCACTCGGGCCCTAGTGACAAGCATTAAGCATAGCAAAGTCATAGCAACATCAATCTCAGAACATAGTGGATACTAGGATCAAACCCTAACAAAACTAACTCGATTACATGATAAATCTCATCCAACCCATCACCGTCCAGCAAGCCTACGATGCAATTACTCACGCACGGCGGTGAGCATCATGAAATTGGTGATGGAGGATGGTTGATGATGACGACGGCGATTTAATCCCCTCTCCGAGCCCCGAACGGACTCTAGATCAGCCCTCCGAGAGAGATTAGGGCTTGCGGCGGCTCCGTGATCGTAAAACGCGATGATTTCTTCTCTCGATTTTTTTCTCCCCGAAACCCAATATATGGAGTTGGATTTGGCTTCGAGGGCCACCAGGGGGCCAACGAGGTAGGGGGGCGCGCCCAGGGGGAGGGCGCGCCCCCACCCTCGTGAGCAGGGTGTGGGCTCCCTGGTCTTCATCTTTGGCGAGGATTTTTTATTTTTTTCTAAGGTGTTCCGTGGAGTTTCAGGTCATTCCGAGAACTTTTATTTTCTGCACATAAAACAACACCATGGCAATTCTGCTGAAAACAGCGTCAGTCCGAGTTAGTTCCATTCAAATCATACAAGTTAGAGTCCAAAACAAGGGCAAAAGTGTTTGGAAAAGTAGATACGACGGAGACGTATCAACTCCCCAAGCTTAAACCCTTGCTTGTCCTCAAGCAATTCAGTTGACAAACCGAAAGAGAAAAAGAAAACTTTTACAAACTCTGTTTGCTCTTGTTGTTGTACCTATGTCAAGCCAGATTCAAGTTTTCAGAAAGATCATAACTAACCACATTTGCAATAATTCTCGGTCTCATGTTTACTCATATCAATAACATAATCAGCTAGCAAGTCATAATAATAAATCTCAGATGACAACACTTTCTCAAAATAATCATAATATGATATAACAAGATGGTATCTCGCTAGCCCTTTCTGAGACCGCAAAACATAAATGCAGAGCACCTTTAAAGATCAAGGACTGACTAGACATTGTAATTCATGGTAAAGAGATCCAATCATAGTCATACCCGATATAAATTAACAATAATGAATGCAAATGACAGTTGTGCTCTCCACTAGTGCTTTTAATAAGAGGGTGATGACTCAACATAAAAGTAAATGGATAGGCCCTTCGCAGAGAGGGAAGCGTGGATTTGTAGAGGTGCGAGCTCGGTTTTGAAATAGAGATAATTTATATTTTGAGCGGCATACTTTCATTGTCAACATAGCAACTAAGAGATGACGATATCTTCCATGCTAAACAAATTATAGGCGGTTCCCAAACAGAATGGTAAAGTTTATACTCCCCCTCCTCCACAAGCATCAATCCATGGCTCGCTCGAAACAACGAGTGCCTCCAACATCCAACGGGTCCCAGGGGGAGTTTTGTTTGCAATTATTTTGATTTAGTTTGCATAAAGCATGGGACTGGGCATCCCGGATACCAGCCATTTTCTCGTGAATGAGGAGCGAAGTCCACTCCTCTTGAGAATAACCCGCCTAACACGGAAGATAAGGGCAGCTCTAGTTGACATATGAGCTATTCGAGCATGCAAAAGAGAATGTTTATTTGAAGGTTTAGAGTTTGGCACATACAAATTTAGTTGGAACGGCAGGTAGATACCGCATATAGGAAGGTATAGTGGACTCATATGGAATAACTTTGGGGTTTAAGGATATTGGATGCACAAACAGTGTTCCCGCTTAGTACAAGTGAAGGCTAGCAAAAGACTGGGAAGCGACCAACTAGAGAGCGACAACAGTCATGAACATGCATTAAAATTAATAAACATTGAATACAAGCATGAGTAGGATATAATTCACCATGAACATAAATATCGTGAAGGCTCTGTTGATTTGTTTCAACTACATGTGTGAACATGTGCCAAGTCAAGTCACTTAAATCATTCAAAGGAGGATACCTCCCATCATACCACATCACAACCATTTTAATAGCATGTTGGCACGCAAGGTAAACCATTATAACTCATAGCTAATCAAGCATGGCACAAGCAACTATGATCTCTAATTGTCATTGCAAACATGTTTATTCATAATAAGCTGAATCAAGAACGATGGACTCATCATATTTACAAAAACAAAAGAGGTCGAGTTCATACTAGCTTTTCCCATCTCAGTCAATTCATCATATGTCATCATAATTGCCTTTCACTTGCACGACCGAACGACGTGAATAATAATAAGAGTGCACGTGCATTGGACTAAGCTGGAATCTGCGAGCATTCAACTCAAGAGAGAAGACAAGTAACATGGGCTCTAAGTTAAATAAACGATCATGCATATGAGAGCCACTAAGCATTTTCAATATGGTCTTCTCGACCCCCAAAGAAAGGAAAAGAAAAATAAAAACTATTTACACGGGAAAGCTCCCAACAAGTAAAAAGAAGAACGGGAAATATTTTTGGGTTTTTTTTATTATTACTACAAGCATGGAAAGTAGACTAACTAATTTTTTTTCTTAAGGTTTATCAAACACATAAGAAGAAAGCTAGAAAAAGAAATTTAAACTAACATGGATATTACAGTGAAAGAGTATGAGCACCGACATCTAGCAATGAGTGTGTGTGAACATGAATGTAATGTCGGTGGAAATCGTACTCCCCAAGCTTAGGCTTTTGGCCTGTTGGTCTATTGCCGAGGATAGCCTGGCCGATACCCGTAGGTGTAGCCGGGTCGCATCTGCGATGAAGAATAGTTGGGATCATAATGTGATGAAGAGGACTCCGACTACCACTGGCTGGCAACCGCCTCAGGATCCCAAGAATAAACAGACATTCGTGGAGGCTCATCTTGTGGATCCGGTTCCGGGGCTGGTGCAGGATTCCGATAGGCTTGAACAGCCATACTAAACAATGTAAGGACTCTGTAGACAAGTTAAACAAAGAGGAGCAGGCAAAGTAATAGTCTCGGGTGATGTTTATCAAAGTACAATTTATATTTAAGCTCCCCTTCGCGACTCTTAACAAGAAAATCATGCGCTAGCATACTCTTATAATCTAAATAAGCACGGGGCAACGCTGTTTCTTCTTTCTCCTCATGCCTAATAGGTATCTCAAAATATTCAGCTAGGCGTGAAGCATAAATGCCTCCAAAGATGGGGCCCTTAGTACGGTTCAGACTTAACCGTCTAGCAACAATTCCACCCATACTAACAGAATTATTGCGGTATAAACCATGGAACAAAATGATAATATCAGGAATGCTAAGGTTTTCACAGTTCCCGCGACCAATCAAGCAACGACTAGCAAATAAGGCAAAGTAGCGTAAAACAGAGAAATGTATGCTAGTAATTCTTGCATCAGAAACCTTCCTGGTTTCTCCCACAGTTATTCTAGCAAGAAAGTCTCTATATTCAGATTTAGGGGGATCCCTGATACTACCCCAAGATGGAAGTTTGCATGCAAAAGTGAAATCCTCTAAGTCCATGGTATAAGATTTGTCATAAAGGTCAAACATGACTGAAGGAGAATTACGCGAAGATGAAAACTCAAACCTCCCCACAGATGAACTTGTGAGATCACGATACTGGGGGCATTTGTTAGCTTCAAAGTCCTCAAGACCGGCATTACGCAAATATGCGTATAATTCTTCTTTAATTCCCGCTTGATTCATAAAATTTTCCGAAGGCCATTCACAGGGCCTCACAAGAGCGTCTCTTGGTGGTTCCTCGTCAAGATCACGCATTGCAAGCCAGGACCTTGCTTCCTTGAAGAACCACCTTGGAACATCTTCCTAAGCATATTGTTTTCTCTGAAAAATAATTCTGAAATTTTTAGTAACTTCAAACAAAAGTGAACCAACTTCAATAAAACTGATAGCAACTACTCATACAAGTGCCTAGAGCATATATCAAGCATTAGAACTACTTGGAACCATATAAATTTGACATGCAAGCTCAAGAACATGGTCACCTATGCAGCAAAAATTTGCAAGGAATAAAGCACTAGAACAAAAACTAATTGGACCAATGGAGGAGTCACATACCAAGGAACAATCTCCCCAAGCAGTTTTGCGAGAGGTGCTTTGAGCAAGGAGATCGAAAATCACAACAAAGGGGGCTGGAACACGAGCTTGAGTTGGTTTTTCGGGTTTGTGTGAGGCAGAGGAAGAAGATGGGTGCAGGGATAAGTGGAGGAGGGCCATCATGGGCCCACGAGGCAGGGGGGCGCGCCCGGGGGTAGGGCGCCCTCCACCCTCGTGGCAGTGGCAGCTCCCCTGCATGTAATTTTGCACTAAAATCCTCAAATATTCCGAAAAAATCATATTAAATTGGCATGGCATTCGAGGACTTTTATTTTCGGGATATTTTATATTGCATGATAAATCAGAAAGACAGAAAAATACTATTTTACTTTATTTCTACTGAGTAACAAAGAATATATAGAGGGTACAGAAGGTTGTGCTTCTAGTTTCATCCATCTCATGCTCATCAAAAAGAATCCACTAACAAGGTTGATCAAGTCTTGTCAACAAACTCATTCCGATAATCATGGAACCAGAGAAATTTTGAATAACACTATGTTACCTCAACGGGGATATGGACATCCCCAATAATAAGTATATCATATTTCTTCTTGACAGTAGGGAGAGGAAATTTAAAACCTCCAAATATAATCGATGGAATTTTTCCAATAGAGTTGATACTATGAACTTGAGGTTGTTTCCTCGGAAAGTGTACCGTATGCTCATTACTATTAACATGAAAAGTGACATTGCCTTTGTTGCAATCAATAACAGCCCCTGCAGTATTAAGGAAAGGTCTTCCAAGAATAATAGACATACTATCATCCTCGGGAATATCAAGAATAACAAAGTCGGTTAAAATAGTAACGTTTGCAACCACAACAGCACATCCTCACAAATACCGGCAGGTATAGCAGTTGATTTATCAGCCATTTGCAAAGATATTTCAGTAGGTGTCAACTTATTCAAGTCAAGTCTACGATATAAAGAGAGAGGCATAACACTAACACCGGCTCCAAGATCACATAAAGCAGTTTTAACATAATTTCTTTTAATGGAGCATGGTATAGTAGGTACTCCTGGATCTCCAAGTTTCTTTGGTATTCCACCCTTAAAAGTGTAATTAGCAAGCATGGTGGAAATTTCAGCTTCAGGTATCTTTCTTTTATTAGTAATGATATCCTTCATATACTTAGCATAAGGATTTGTTTTGAGCACATCAGTTAATCGCATACGCAAAAGATGGGTCTAATCATTTCAGCAAAGCGCTCGAAATCCTCATCATCCTTTTTCTTCGATGGTTTTGGAGGAAAAGGCATGGGTTTCTGAACCCATGGTTCCCTTTCTTTACCATGTTTCCTAGCAACGAAGTCTCTTTTATCATAACGTTGATTTCTTGATTGTGGGTTATCAAGATCAACAGCAGGTTCTACTTCTACATCATTATCATTACTAGGTTGAGCATCATCATGAACATGATCATTAACATTTCCACTAGGTTCATGTTCATTACCAGATTGTGTTTCAGCATCAGACATAGAGATATCATTTGGATTATCAGGTGGTTCAGCAATAGGTTCACTAGAAGTTTGCACAGTTCTATCATTTTTCTTTTTCTTCCTTTTAGAAGAACTAGGCATATCTTATTTCTCTGAGAATCTTGCTCGATTCTCTTAGGGTGGCCTTCACGATACAAAGGTTTCTGAGTCATTCTACCAGTTCTAGTAGCCACTCTAACAACATAATCATTTTTCTTACTATTCATTTCATCAAGCACTTCTTTCTGAGCTTTAAGTACTTGTTCTACTTGAGTGGTAACCATAGAAGCATGTTTTCTAAAAAGTTTAAGTTCACCTCTAATATTAGCCATATAATCACTCAAGCGTTTAATCACAAAGGTATTCTGTTTCAATTGTCTACCAAAATAAGCATTAAAGTCATCTTGCTTAAACATAAAGTCATCAAACTCATCCAAGCACTGACTAGCAATTTTAGTAGGAGGGACTTCAGCTTTATCATATCTATAGAGAGAATTTACCTTTACTACCCGTGTCGGGATATCGGGAGGTTCTTCAGTAAATAAGTAATTGAGATCATATACTTCTTCAACAGGCGGTAAATTAAGACCATGTATTTCTTCAATAGGAGGTAAATTCTTAACATCTTCAACTTTAATACCTTTTTTTTACATAGATTTCTTTGCCTCTTGCATATCTTCGGGACTGAGAAATAGAACACCTCTCTTCTTTGGAGTTGGTTTAGGAATAGGCTCAGTAATTGGCTCTGGGACTGGCTCAGGAGGTGGCTCAGGAGGTGCCCAATTATTTTCATTTGCCAACATATTATTCAATAGAATTTCAGCTTCATCCGGTGTTCTTTCCCTGAAAAGAGAACCAGCACAACTATCCAGGTAATCTCTGGAAGCATCGGTTAGTCCATTATAAAAGATATCAAGTATTTCAGGTTTCTTAAGAGGATGATCAGGCAAAGCATTAAGTAACTTGAGAAGCCTCCCCCAAGCTTGTGGGAGACCCTCTTCTTCAATTTGCACAAAATTATATATATCCCTCAAAATAGCTTGTTACTTATGAGCAGGGAAATATTTAGCAGAAAAGTAATAAATCATATCCTGGGGACTTTGCACACAACCAGGATCAAGAGAATTAAACCATATCTTAGCATCACCCTTTAATGAGGACGGAATATTTTTAGTAAATAAAGGTAGCACGATCTCTCATTATTAGTAAACAGGGCAGCTATATCATTTAACTTAGTAAGATGTGCCACAACAGTTTCATATTCATAGCCATAAAAAGGATCAGATTCAACCAGAGTAATTATATCAGGATCAACAGAGTATTCATAATAATCCTTATCGGGAACACAAATAGGTGAAGTAGCAAAAGCAGGGTCGAGTCTCATTCTATCTCTAAAAGATTCTTTACTCCATTTAACTAGCAACCTCTTAAGTTCAAGTCTATCCTGGCAAGCAAGAATAGCTGCAGAAGATTCAACATCAAAAAGATAACCCTCAGGAATAGCAGGCATATTTTCATCATCACTAACATCATTGTATTCAGTTCCAATATTTTCTCTTTCTCTAGACCTAGAAATTTGTTCATCTAGAAATTCACCAAGGGGCATAGTAGTATCAAGCATAGAAGTAGTTTCATCATAAGTATCATGCATAGAAGAAGTGGCATCATCAATAACACGCGACATATCAAAACGAATAGCAGAAGCAGGTTTAGGTGTCGCTAGCTTACTCATAACAGAAGGTGAATCAAGTGCAGAGCTAGATGGCAGTTCCTTACCTCCCCTCGTAGTTGAGGGATAAATTGTTGTCTTAGCGTCTTTCAAGTTCTTCATAGTGTCCAACAGATATAAATCCCAAGTGACTCAGAGAATAGAGCTATGATCCCTGGCAACGGCGCCAGAAAAAGGTCTTGATAACCCACAAGTATAGGGGATCGCAACAGTTTTCGAGGGTAGAGTATTCAACCCAAATTTGTTGATTCGACACAAGGGGAGCCAAAGAATATTCTCAAGTATTAGCAGCTGAGTTGTCAATTCAACCACACCTGGAAACTTAGTATCTGCAGCAAAGTGTTTAGTAGCAAAGTAATATGATAGTGGTGGTAACGGTAACAAAAGTAAAGACAACAAAAGTAATGTTTTTGGTATTTTGTAGTGATTGTAACAGTAGCAACGAAAAAGTAAATAAGCGTAAACCAGTATATGGAAAACCCGTAGGCACTGGATCAGCGATGGATAATTATGCCGGATGTGGTTCGTCATGTAACAGTCATAACATAGGGTGACACAGAACTAGCTCCAGTTCATCAATGTAATGTAGGCATGTATTCCGTATATAGTCATACGTGCTTATGGAAAAGAACTTGCATGACATCTTTTGTCCTACCCTTCCGTAGCAGCGGGGTCCTATTGGAAACTAAGGGATATTAAGGCCTCCTTTTAATAGAGAACCGGAACAAAGCATTAGCACATAGTGAATACATGAACTCCTCAAACTATGGTCATCACCGAGAAGTATCCCGATTATTGTCACTTCAGGGTTTTCGGATCATAACACATAATAGGTGACTATAGACTTGCAAGATAGGATCAAGAACACACATATATTCATGAAAACATAATAGGTTCAGATCTGAAATCATGGCACTCGGGCCCTAGTGACAAGCATTAAGCATAGCAAAGTCATAGCAACATCAATCTCAGAACATAGTGGATACTAGGGATCAAACCCTAACAAAACTAACTCGATTACATGATAAATCTCATCCAACCCATCACCGTCCAGCATGCCTACGATGCAATTACTCACGCACGGCGGTGAGCATCATGAAATTGGTGATGGAGGATGGTTGATGATGACGACGGTGACGAATCCCCCTCTCCGGAGCCCCGAACGGACTCTAGATCAGCCCTCCCGAGAGAGATTAGGGCTTGGCGGCGGCTCCGTATCGTAAAACACGATGATTTCTTCTCTCTGATTTTTTTCTCCCTGAAAGACAATATATGGAGTTGGAGTTGGCGTCGGAGGGCCACCAGGGGGCCCACGAGGTAGGGGGGCACGCCCAGGGGGGAGGGCGCGCCCCCCACCCTCGTGAGCAGGGTGTGGGCCCCCTGGTCTTCATCTTTGGCGAGGATTATTTTATTATTTTTTCTAAGGTGTTCCGTGGAGTTTCAGGTCATTCCGAGAACTTTTATTTTCTGCACATAAAACAACACCATGGCAATTCTGCTGAAAACAATGTCAGTTCGGGTTAGTTCCATTCAAATCATACAAGTTAGAGTCCAAAACAAGGGCAAAAGTGTTTGGAAAAGTAGATACGACGGAGACGTATCAGCTCACTATACCATCACCCTTGTTTCCAATTTTGTTCTTCCTTCTTGTTGAAGTGTTTCGGCAGCCCCACCTGTGTCTGGCCAGACGATGATAGATGTCGTCAGACCGAGAGGGCCCTGAGAATATCTCTGTTGGGAAACATTGCATGGAAAACAAAAAATATTCTACGCACACGCAAGATCTATCCATGGAGATGCATAGCTACGAGAGGGGAGAGCATCTTCATACCCTTGAAGATCGCTAAGCAGAAGTGTTTATCAATGCGGTTGATGTAGTCGTACACCTTCATGATCTGTCTTGATCAAGTACTGAACGTACGGCACCTCCGCGTACATCACACGTTCAGCTCGATGACGTCCTCGGCTTCTCGATCCAGCAAGAGATGCGAAGTACTAGATGAGTTCCGGCAGCACGACGACGTGGTGACGGTGTTGGTGAAGAATAATCTCCGCAGGGCTTCGCCAAGCACAACTGAAACTATGACGGTGGATAAAATAGAGGGGACGGGGTTGCCGGAACACGGCTTGGTGAATCTTGATGTGCTTTGGTGCTAGCCCTTCCCCTCTATTTATATGTTTAGCCTTGGGGTCGAAACTAGGAGTAAAAGCCTCCTTAAACTTGGTTTTGCCCGAAAGGCAAGAGTCCTTCTCCGACTCCAGGGCTAGACGCCAGGGTTCCCGGCGTCTGGGACCAGACGCCAGGGTCACTGGTGTCTGGTCTCTGGTCTCCGCAAAACTCCCTTTTGCACTTTCCAAAAACCTAGTGGGATTTATCCCTTGGCCCAAATAAAGTGTCCTCATACCCAAACATTTCGGGAAACATCCGGAACCCCTTCCGGTGAATTCCAAAACCTTTCCAAAGACCAAACACTATTATCCCATATATTAATCTTTACCTCCGGACCATTTCGAAGCTCCTCGTCATGTCCGTGATCACATCCGGGACTCTGAACAACATTTGGTCACCAACATACATAACTCATATAATACTATATCGTCAACGAACGCTAAGCGTGCGGACCCTACTGATACGTCTCCAACGTATCTGTAATTTTTTATTGTTCCATGCTGTTATATTATCAATCTTGGATGTTTTATAATCATTTTATATCATTTTTTGGTACTAACCTATTGACATAGTGCCAAGTGCCAGTTGCTGTTTTCTGCATGTTTTTTACATCGCAGGAAATCAATACCAAACGGAGTCCAAATGCAACGAAACTTCACGGAAAATTTTTTTGGACCAGAAGACACCTAATGGGCCAAGGCTATGCCTAGGGGGTGCTCCGAGGGGAGCACAACCCACCAGGGCACGCCAGGAGGCCCAGGCCCGCCCTGGTGGGTTGTGCCCACCTTGGGTGCCCCCCGGACCGCCTCTTTGCTCTATAAATACCCAAATTTTCTAGAAACCCTAGGGAGTCGACGAAAAAATCAATTCCAGCCGTCGCAGAGTCCAGAACCACCAGATCCAATCTAGACACCATCACGGAGGGGTTCACCACTTCCATTGATGCCTCTCCGATGATGCGTGAGTAGTTCTTTGCAGACCTTCGGGTCCGTAGTTAGTAGCTAGATGGCTTCCTCTTTCTCGCTGAATTCTCAATACAATGGTGTCTTGGAGATCCATATGATGTAACTCTTTTTGCGGTGTGTTTGTTGGGATCCGCTGAACTCTGAGTTTATGATCAGATTTATCTTTTTATATTTATGAAAGTTATTTGAGTTTCTTTGGTCTCTTATATGCATGATTGCTTATAGCCTCGTATTTCTTCTCCGATATTTGTGTTTTGTTTGGCCAACTTGATCTATTTATCTTGCAATGGGAAGAGGTGCTTTGTAGTGGGTTCGATCTTACGGTGCTTGATCCCAGTGACAGAAGGGGAATCGACACGTATGTATTGTTGCTACTAAGGATAAAATGATGGGGTCTATCTCTACATAGATAGATCTTGTCTACATAATGTCATTGTTCTTATTGCATTACTCCGTTTCTTCATGAACTTAATACACTAGATGCATGATGGATAGCGGTCGATGTGTGGAGTAATAGTAGTAGATGCAGGCAGGAGTCGGTCTACTAATCTTGGACGTGATGCCTATATAATGATCATTGCCTGGATATCATCATGATTATTTGAAGTTCTATCAATTGCCCAACATTAATTTGTTTACCCATCGTTTGCTATTTTTCTCGAGAGAAGCCACTAGTGAAACCTACGGCCCCCGGGTCTCTCTCTCATATATTTGCCTTTGCGATCTACTTTTCCTTTGCATTTATTTTCAGATCTATTAAAAGAAAAATACAGAGATACCTTGCTACGTTTTATTATTATTTATTTTATTTGGCATTTGATCTATCAATCTACTACAATTTATTCACGTCCGTTTGCCTATCTTGAGGTGCCGCTACCCGAAAGGGATTGACAACCCCTTTTACACGTCGGGTTGCAAGTATTTATTATTTGTGTGCAGGGGCTGTTTATGTTGTGTTGCTTCGTTCTCCTACTGGTTCGATAACCTTGGTCTCATAAATGTGGGAAATACCTACCGCCGCTATGCTGCATCATCCCTTCCTCTTTGCGGAAATACCGACGTAGCTTCAAGCCGCAACCAAAAGGAATTTCTCGTGCCGTTGCCGGGGAGAGATCTTCAACATATACCAGGTTCCTAATCACAAATCTCATCTCCTCGCAATTTACATTATTTGCCTTTTGCCTCTCGTTTTCCTCTCCCCACTTCACAAAAAATTGTTGTTTTATTCGCCCCTCTTTTTTATTCGCCGGTTTCTCGTCAGATCTATCTGTGTTCTTGCTTTCTAGTCATAATGGCTAGCTTACCTACTCCACCTTTGTCACCAGATTTTGAAGTGCTTTACTTCAAGCAAAGACAAGGAGAAAATTTGAAAGATGCTTGGTATAGGCTTATGGAATCTTATCGTATTTGCAATTTAAAGGGGGACGCTAAGATCTTGCTTCGTAATTTTTACATAGGATTGACTTTGCATCATAGACAACTCCTAGATTTTGCCGCTAAAGGGAATTTTATTGAGCGTGATGCCGATGTTGCCTATGAAATTTTAGAAGCAATTTTGGGTGTTCCACCTCAAAAGAAGGGGTTTTCTTTCACCCCAGAGGGAGTTCAAATGTTAGATAAACTTGGTGATTTGCATAAACATATGGTTGAATTGCAAAAATATAATGAATTCCTCAAACATCTCAATGGTAGTATACCTTGATTACTCTTTGCAACAAGCAATTGGATATTTTGGATCTAAAGATGGTTTCTTTTCCGGAGAATTTAGGGAAGCGTAAATAGCCTCCCGGGTTTGAGAAAACCCTTACAAAAGTTGCCAAAACTACGGATGACAAAACTTAGATCCTTGCTTTATGCCTAGCTAAGGGCGTAAAACTATAGCGCTTGTTGGGAGGCAACCCGATGAATAAAATTTATTTTTGATTTTTGCTTTCTATTCTTGAGTGTTTGCACAATTATGCTACTATTATGATTGTGTTTTGTGTGTTTTAATTAGTGTTTGTTCCAAGTAGAACCTATAGGATCTTTTTGGGTGATAGTTGTTTGATCTTGCTGAAAAAATAGAAACTTTTGCGCTCACAAAAACAATTCTTATTTTTTACCAGAGCGTGATAAAATACCAATTCATTTTGCAAAAGATTAATATACAAATTTCTCAGGTCGTCCTATGTTTTCAATTTTTTTGGAGTTTCAGAAGTATTCGAACAATTCAGATTACTACAGATTGTTTTGTTTTTGACAGATTCTGTTTTCTTTGCGTTGTGTGCTTGTTCTGATGGCTCTATGGTTTTCTTTGATGAGTTTTTGGCATAGAAAAGTTTTAATACAATAGATATAATGCAAGAACAAAATATGAATAGGTTGCAACAGTACTTATAGTAGTGATTTATTTTATTATACTAAGAGATCTCACGAAGGTTTGTTGAGTTTTGTGTGATTGAAGTTTTCAAGTTTTTGGTTATCTTACGATGGATGAAGGAATAAGGAGTAAGAAGAGCCTAAGCTTGGGGATGCCCCGGCATCCCAAGCTATTATCCAAAAGAGATCAAGCAACTAAGCTTGGGGATGCCCCGAGTGGCATCCCCTCTTTCTTCTAACGACCATCGGTAACTCGAAGCTATATTTTCATTCCTCACATACTATGTGTTTTGCTTGGAGCGTTTTGTATGATATGAGTCTTTACTTGTTTTATTTTGTGTTTTAAGTCTTGATTACTTACTAGACACACCTATTTGAGAGAGCCAAAATTATGTCATGACTTGTTAGAATTGCTCTCTATGTTTCACTTAAATCTTTTATGAGCTATGGACTTGCTCTAGTGCTTCATTTATATCTTTTTGAGCATGGTGTGCTTTAGTATTTTTGAAGAAATGCTCTCTTGCTTCACTTAGATTTATTTGAGAGTTAGTAAAATTTTTAAGAAATTCTCTCTTGCTTCGCTTAAATTAATTTGAGAGAAAGAAATATTATGCTCATGATCTTCACTTATACTTGTTTGAGCTTATGAAAAGAAACATGTGAAAATTAGTTCCAAAGTGATAGATATGCAAGAAGGATATAATAAAAATTCATGAATATCATTGGACAAAATAAACTTGATTCTTAGTAATAGTTTTGAGATATGATGATGTGATATGTGAGTTATGTTGATGACTAATTATGCTTTAGTAAGAATATTGGTGTTAAGGTTTGTGATTCCCTCTGCAAGCACGAAAGTCAATAATTATGCAATGAAATTATATCCTACTTGTGGTGCATTATTTGGTATTAATTATGCTTAATGCTCGCTTATGAGACTATTTGTTTCTTGGTTGGTCGCTTCTCAATCTTTTGCTAGCCTTCATTTTGCACTAAGTATGATCTCTACTTGTGCATCCAAAAACATTTAAACAAGTTTTGCCACATGAGTCCACTATATCAACCTATATGTGGTATTCTTTTTCCGTTCTAAGCAAATTTGTATGTGCCATCTCTAATTTTCAAAATAAACTTCTCTTTTGTGTGTTCATACTGCTCGCGGAGCGGTGAGGGGTGGCTAATATTTTCCATGCTAGATGTGTTATTCTCACGATGAGTGTTTATTCACTTGTCATTGCATGAGAGTAAGGAAAAGGTATTAGGGATGCCCAGTCGAAATGAAAAATGAATTTACTTTATGTTGTCAAATAATAAATTCCTTGGAAAGTGTTGGTATGGAGGGCAACCGTGGATACGGCTAGCCATGGAAAGTGAAAGTATGGTGGAAAATGGAATCAACTTATTTTCTGTTTGGGAACCGCCTATGATATATCTAGCATGGAAAGTGTTGGGAACTCTAATTCGTTTTCGTTGGTGGGAAAGATAGACCTCCCAAAATGTTTTTATCTCTAAATTTTTGCTTTGAGCTCTAGCACCTCTACAAATCCATACTTCCCTCTGCGAAGGGCCTTTCTTTAGTTTATGCGATTTTTATTTTGAATTTGAGTCTCCATCTTCTTTTATAAAAGCACCAACTAGGAGGCAATATGATCGTACTTGAGTATTGGGTGTAGTTAATATGCGAGTGTGTTTCATGAATGGATCAATGATTGAGCATGATGGGTTAAGGATAACTTATTTTAGCGTTGATATTTTGAAAGACATGGTTGCTGTTGATATGCTTGAGTATTTAAATTATCATGTCAAAACTAGACTATTGCTTTGAATCACATAAAAGTCCAAATGTACATGCTATAAATAAAAGAATATTATATGACATGTTAGACAACATTCCACATCAAAAATTCTATTTTTATCACTTACCTACTCGAGGACGAGTAGGAGTTAAGCTTGGGGATGCAGATACGTCTCCAATGTATCTATAATTTTTGATTGTTCCATGTTGTTATATTATTAATCTTGGATGTTCTATAATCATTTTATAGTCATTTTATATCATTTTCTGGTACTAACCTATTGACATAGTGCCAAGTGCCAGTTCTGTTTTCTACATGTTTTTTACATCGCAGGAAATCAATACCAAACGGAGTACAAATGCAACGAAACTTCACGGATAATTTTTTGGACCAGAAGACACCTAATGGGCCAAGGTTGCGCCTCAGGGGTGCTCCGAGGGGAGCACAACCCATCAGGGCGCGCCAGGAGGCCCAAGCGCGCCCTGGTGGGTTGTGCCCACCTCGGGTGCCCCCCGGACCGCCTCTTTGCTCTATAAATACCAAAATATTCCAGAAACCCTAGGGGAGTCGACGAAAATCAATTCCAGCCACCGTAGAGTCCAGAACCACCAGATCCAATTTAGATACCATCACGGAGGGGTTCACCACTTCCATTGGTGCCTCTTCGATGATGCATGAGTAGTTCTTTGCAGACCTTCGGGTCCGTAGTTAGTAGCTAGATGGCTTCCTCTCTCTCGCTGAATTCTCAATACAATGGTCTCTTGGAGATCCATATGATGTAACTCTTTTTGCGGTGTGTTTGTTGGGATCCGATGAACTTTGAGCTTATGATCAGATCTATCTTTTTATATCCATGAAAGTTATTTGAGTTTCTTTGTTCTCTTATATGCATGATTTCTTATAGCCTCGTATTTCTTCTCCGATATTTGGGTTTTGTTTGGCCAACTTGATCTATTTATCTTGCAATGGGAAGTGGTGCTTTGTAGTGGGTTCGATCTTATGGTGCTTGATCCCAGTGGCAGAAGGGGAACCGACACGTATGTATCGTTGCTACTAAGGACAAAACGATGGGGTCTATCTCTACATAGATAGATCTTGTCTACATCATGTCATCGTTCTTATTGCATTACTCCTTTTCTCCATGAACTTAATACACAAGATGCATGCTGGATAGCGGTCGATGTGTGGAGTAATAGTAGTAGATGCAGGTAGGAGTCGGTCTACTAATCTTGGACGTGATGCCTATATAATGATCATTGCCTGGATATCATCATGATTATATGAAGTTCTATCAACTGCCCAACAGTAATTTGTTTACCCACCGTTTGCTATTTTTCTAGAGAGAAGCCACTAGTGAAACCTACGGCCCCCGGGTCTCTTTCTCATATATTTGCCTTTGCGATCTACTTTTCCTTTGCTTTTATTTTCAGATCTATTAAACCAAGAATACAAAGATACCTTGCTGCGTTTTATTCGTATTTATTTTATTTGGCATTGGATCTATCAATCTACTATAATTTATTCACGTTCGTTTGTCTATCTTGAGGCGCCGCTGCCCGAAAGGGATTGACAACCCCTTTTACACGTCGGGTTGCAAGTATTTGTTATTTGTGATGGGGCTGTTTACGTTGTGTTGCTTGGTTCTCCTACTGGTTCGATAACCTTGGTCTCATAACTGAGGGAAATACCTACCGCTGCTGTGCTGCATCATCCCTTCCTCTTTGGGGAAATACCAACGTAGCTTCAAGCCGCAATCACCTACGGGTTCGAGAACTATGTAGACATGACCGAGACACCTCTCCGCCCAATAACCAATAGTGGAACCTGGATGCACATATTGGCTCCTACATATTCTACGAAGATCTTTATTGGTCGAACCTTATGACAACATACGTAATTCCCTTTGTTTGTCGGTATGTTACTTACCTGAGATTCGATCATCGGTATCTCCATACCTAGTTCAATCTCTTTACCGGCAAGTCGCTTTACTCGTTCCGTAATACATCATCTCGTAACTAACTCATTAGTCATTTGCTTGCAAGGCTTCTTATTATGTGTATTACCGAGAGGGCCTAGAGATACCTCTCCGATACTAGGAGTGACAAATCCTAATCTTGATCTATGCCAACTCAACAAACACCCAGTTACGTTGTGACGTTTGATAGCACACAAGGAATTCCTCCAGTATTTGGGAGTTGCATAATGTCATAGTTGAAGGAATATGCATTTGACATGAAGAAAGCATTAGCAACAAACTAAATGATCATATGCTAAGCTAACGGATGGGTCTTGTCCATCACATCATTCTGCTAATGGTGTGATCCCCGTTATCAAATGACAACATGTAGCGACCCGACCTCAGACGGTCAAGCCTCTGTGTTTCTGTGCCATCCTCGGATCAAGTATCTTTGGCACACACAGTACATCAATGTATATATCAAAGTGCAATCACATGTATAAATAACGTAAAACTGATATATACCTCATAAGTCACAATGAAACAAATAGTCGGGTATGGAGTCCCATCAACGCCATCGGCAAGTTGAGTGTAGACCGTAACCCTGCACTGTACTCTTACTCGTCGAGGAAATATCTGCAACATGATACGTTGCAGCCGTGTAGGTCATTACATTGAATGTACCGCAAGATCACAACATGAGAAAACAGATGATAAAACTATACTATATGCAATATGGCTTTGTGGCTCGTGTGCGAGTTTTGTTTGCGTAAAAGCTGGTTTTATTTTCCCTACATCAAAGGAATAAATGAAATATGTACTATGGAGTTTTCTATCATGACATGGTTCCGCCAACCGATGTCTCGTAGCCCAAAATCATCATAAGTTACCCACAATTAAGTTATCAGTCCGGTGTTGAGAGTTCCGAGATAGATCCAAGTCCAGATGCTCAAATTGTCCGTGAATCGGGACACGGCTAATCGATTAGGTTTAAACCCTCTGCAGAGGTTTGTACACTTTACCCGCAAGATTCGATCCTCTTTTACGTTCTCGCACTTCGTGGTGTTTGAGAACAAGACGACCAAACATGGTCTTCCAAAGAGTTCCTCGACCACCGTCCGTGCTCATCCAATCCTACCGTAGTTCTACATCTTCTAGCACCGCCCCAGCCAGAGTCACAACTAAGGTCAACCAAGCGAGCCCATAGTGACTTGCGGTTGCACAGGTAAGCTTCCGGCATGAAGTATTCTTCCGTCTCTTTGAGTCTGGGTGAAGCTTTCCGCAAGATGTCATGGCGCTTCTCCATGCATCCCGCCAACCTTGGTTTCTCCAGGTGCCGTCAACCGTCCTTCACCCAGTTGTGTATTGAATTCTTGTCTCGAGTCTTGAAGTCTTGAGGCCTTGAAGATGCAGTCCTTGCAGATTCCATCATGGAGTTGTCGTCATTGACGAGATCCTCCATTCTCACACCACTCCGAGCACTCATACCAACCCGTCTACTATAGCGTAGCATTAAAATAAATAACGTCCGGGCTTGGTAACAGGGTGATGGGTTCCTACCTCATGCATACTACTCAACTACAAGGATTCAATATCACTCTTGGAGGGATTGTTGCGAAGATGACACTAGATGCAATAAAACACATAGGTATGAAAAACATGGTCAAAGTGAACTTGCTCGTAAGTTGATGAAGATAACAACACTCTCGAATAATGACTTGGTAGAACTAATCGTCACTCCGTTGAAAATCTATATAGTCAAACATAGCATTCACATAAGCAAACATCCTAGCAAAAATTTTAGCACTCAAATAACAATCAAAACATCAAGGAAAATCGATAATAAAACTCAAACAAAATCAAAAGAAACTTCAAATAAAACTACAAAGAAAAACTACTAACGAAGATCTATGACTTTGCTACAAGCATCTAACATAGTTTTGCCCTAAGTAAAAAAAAACATAACAGCAATCAAAACACTAAACTAATAATTTAACAGAAAATAAAAAGTAAAACAACTAAGTTAACAGAAAGTATTTTTTTCATAAAATTTTATTTGCAAAAGAAACAAATAAAAAGCTTTTATAAAACTCTAACTATGACCTATAGAAGGTTTCATACAAAACTAAGGAAAATAATTTTTTAAAATAAAAATAAAATTTTCTCCTGTTGTCTAACAGAAACACAACTAATTTTCTCAAAAGTGACAAAAAGAAATAATTTAAAACTAATAAAAACAATAAAGAAAAAGCTAAAATAGAACTAATAATAAAACAGTACTGTTTTGCTAAAAACCTAATTTAAATTAACCTAAAATAAAATACTAAATACTACTGGATAAACAAAGGTCCTAGAGACCAGGAGCAAAAAGAATTAATTAAAATCCTATTTTTAAACTCAAGTTATGGCCAAAATACTAATCTGAACAAAATTTATCAAATTCAAATTTAAACTACTCAAATTTGAAATACAGAGACACTAACAGAAACTTCAGCAAATTTGTGACACATAGCAATTGGAATCACTCAAAATACTAAAAACTCTAAAAGATATGAATTTTCTAAGATTGCTATTTTCTGAAAAAATGAATTACAGGATTTCGTGGATCTCACGGAGTAGTCGTCGGAGTTGGGGAAGAAGGTCGGATCCGATGTTGCGGTTGCTCCTATAGGAAAGGAGATCACGGACGGTGGAGAGAAGATCATATAAACCTCGGGAGAGGTCGAGGCGCGGCGACAACACTTGGCGGCGGCGGTGAAGCCGACTGCTTCTGCTGCTGGAGAGGAGAGGAGAGGAGAGGTGTTGGTTTGATGTGTTGGAGGGGGTGCTTGGGTATTTATATTGGGAGGGAGGGCTTTGCTTGGGGTAGGGGACAAGAAATAGACTAGGATTAGGAAACAAAGAGGGAAAAGATCTAGAAACAAATCGGAATAAACGGAATAACGAAACGGGATCAAATCCTACTAGGATTTGTAAAAGAATAGGAAACCTGGGCTCCCTGGCCCCCTAGGTGTGTGCGTGCGATGGCCTTGGCCTTGGCCTTGGCCGGTGGCTGGTCGGTGGCCTTTGGCCCAAGGCGCTGCATATTTTTTTTTAACAAAATTTCACAGAACTAAAACAAAAACAAAATAATTAAAACTTTTATATAGGCATATAATATATCAAAATTTGCAGAAAAATATTTCCTACAAGATGAACATTATTCTAATGTCAAATAAAATCCACACAAATTTTAATAATTCACACAGTGCTACTGGTCCAATAAAATCCAATAAAAATCATTTTTAAAATACCAAAATGACTTCAAATTAATTTCTCTCCAATTTTCTGATGTAGGGAATCATGTTACCCTATTTTCCATATATTTTGTTTTTGGAGAAAAATAATTTGAATAAAACTCAAATAACTCCAAATTGGAAATAAATTCAAAAGAACTTTGAATTTAATTCTTTTAAAACTCCCAACTCATATTTCATATGTTTTGAAGAAGTCATTTTATCTTCGCTCGTGAAAATCATTGAGTTGCATAAAGTTTCAGAATTGGAAAATATTTTCAACACCCTTGTCATTTAAATAAATGGAAGAAGTCATGGCATCTTCTCTCCAGGGTTTTGTGATGAAAAGAATTTGAATTCGGAGATCATAAAAGAAAAATGAAAGTTTGGGAAAGTCCTTTAATTCCTCTCATTTAACCTTCAAAAGTTTCAATTTCACTCAATTTCACTCAATCATTCGGACAACAATCAAACAAACAATCAAAACTATTTATTTAATATAACATTCCAAAATTTAGAATTTTGGGATGTTACAAATCTACCACACTTAAAATGAATCTCGTCCCGAGATTCAAGAAACTAACAAGAAATAGGTTAGGGTTTGGGGTCTTCTCAAAAATCCATCGATCGTCTCCGGGTCTCGGGTGCTACCACCCTTAGAAGCATTATTACGGTTCCATCAAAACTCAGATACTCCATCCTTATTCTTTGGCGATTGTCGGTCTTCTCAGATATTAAGGATAATTCCTTCTCTGGGCTCTTCCGGTAGTGGCATAAACTTTTCCTCAATTCTTTTGTCTTTTACTCTTGGTAAGGTTATTCCAGACTGGATCTTCATAGTCGACGGTCCGGCGCCAATTCTAAACAAATATCGGTACCTCATGGTGGTCAACGATTTATGGTTTCCCCTAGAAAACGGGTGCAGGTTGAACCTCACCGTATAACCTACGGTTGGCAATAACTGCCGTGTACAAGGGAAAAATACCTATACCTTTCTAAGGTTTAAACAAGGTTTTGATCGTCGTCTCTCTACTATAGGTAAGTCACTCAGATTTTACCATCCCATATAGCAAAGCGAATAATAAGAGTAAGTCGGTATGGTGATCAATCCATCCCGCACCCAAATCATTACCTTGTACATGGTTTTGCGAATCTCGCATTCTAACACTCGGTCATCCTCACAAGCATTGCAGAATTTCTCTTGTCGACGAACCAAGTTCAGAAAATCCATTGATTCTGCAGGCCAAACAAACATCTATCGTTCCTTAACAACTCTCAGGTTTTGCGTAAACTCCTATAGAATCGTCGGTTGATCAAATCGTAGTCTATTCCCAAAATTTCTCCAGTGGGTACTTGACCCTTATTAATTCCTGGGCCTGTGGGTTATGAGCCCACTTCAACAGTTGTACAAATTTCACTCATCCTTGGAGTTACAATTGCTCCATTTTCCAACATTACACCACTTTAAATCCAATAACATCTCATTTCTTAATACCATCATATCAAAGATAAAACTTCAACTCATTTTTTTCCAAACTCCAACCTGTGGGACACATTTCCATTTCCATTGGTCTAGTGTTCTTCATAGGGTACTTTCACCCTTAAAATGAAATTCACAAATCCATCCATAGACCATATTTCTCATATCCTCGAAAATGGTCAAAATCCGTGTTCATAGAGTAACAACTCATACAATTAAACATATGAAAACATGTCACCTTAACTTTATTGATTTCATGAATCCATTACAAACTCTGAGCACCCATTACATAACTCAACTTATTGTACTCATGAAAAAAATTGGTTTCTACCACTCTTATTATCCATATCAAAATTCCAACTACTCAACTCCAGCTTCCTTCTTGTAGGAACATTTAGTAGCATAATGTCCTGCTTCCTTGCAATGAAAACACATAACTTTCGATAAGTCTTTGGGCTTCTTGGAGATGGTGCCTGCTCCTTGAGTTCCTTGCTTCCTTTCAAGACAATGATTGGCATAATGCCCGACGTCCTTACATTCAAAACAGGTAATATGACTCTTGTCCCTCTTTGCAGAAATTGGGTTGTTCTGAGGGTGTCTTTGTTTTCTCTTCCGGGGTTTCTTCGTTCTGATCAAACCTTTTATTCCCTGTGGATCAAACTCTATTGCTTCCGTCGGAGGTATCCCAGATACTCTTTTCTTTCCTTGGTGCAATCTTGTGAAAATGTCCTTCTTCTCCACATGAATAGCAGGCATTGGAGTAAAATCTGTTGAGGCCTTCTCCATCGGGTCTTCAACACATTCCTTCATCATGTGTTCTTTCATAACTTCTCGGGCGCTTCTTTCATTCCTTCTTCCTGCTCCTGAATAGTTTGTTCCACCATGGGGTAAATCGACCTTGAGTTGGGTAGTGGGTGGTTCCTTCACACAAGAAACAAGTCACACGACTAGTTGGGCATTCCTCGGTGGGTGTTTCTCCTCACAATGAGGGCATCCATCCTTGTGTTCCTCCCAGGTGTGTCCTATTTCTCCATAAATCTTGCAGGCACAAGGTTTATTTCTTGGTGTAGCATGGTGCTTCCGGATAAGACGAGATCTTGTCAGAGTCTTCTTGAATTCTTCCCAAGTCTTTGCTCCATTCCATCCCTGTATAGCTTGATGCATCTGCCACCATGTTGCAGCACTTCCTTCAAAATCTTCAAGAGCGTACGATACTTCATTCTTCCTTGAAACCAAATTGCTCCCGAAGTGATTCTCCATGTTCTGAATCCATAGCTCTGCCTCCGGCTGGGTTTTCGGTCCAGAGAATACCGGTCCTTCTTCATTCATCATCTATTGCCTCCAAGGGTTTTAGGGTGAGATAAGAGAGAGCTGGATAGAGATACACACAATACAAACAATAGTTTTGAAGAAAGCGAGTTTTATTTTGGGGCTCTCGGAAAACATCAAACAAATGACAGCTCACAAATCATCGCATCTAACGAGGTGTATAACAGGGTTTGGTCTCTAAAGGTCAAATAATTCTTCAGAACTTCAAATTCTTCAAGTCTTGAGTCTTCAATTGTTGCAGCTGCAATTCTTCCAACGCATGGTGAAATCCTCTTTACTCTGAAATGGCCATCAGTTGTCCGATATTTTTAATTCTTGGAGTGACTTCAATTGATATTCCGTGTGGTCAAAAGGGAAAGGTGTATATTCTAACTATTTGAGGTCAGAGGAACTACTTGATAAAATAAAATAAAAGACGAGAAGTAAAGGATCCTTTTGAAAATAAAGTTTTTTGAGACATCCTGTCCTAGGGGTTTTCCGATTTCTAGGGTCACGTTCTCAGTCAACATGTGCTCGATACCATATTCAGAGCGACCCGACCTCGAGACGGTCAAGCATCGTGTTTCGTGCCATCCTCGGATCGGTATCTTGGCACACACAGTACATCAATGTATATATCAAAGTGCAATCACATGTATAAATAACGTAAAACTGATATATACCTCATAAGTCACAATGAAACAATCAAGCGGGTGTGGAGTCCCATCAACGCCATCGGCGGGTTGAGTGTAGACCGTAACCTGTATCGTAACTCTTACTCGTCGAGGAAATATCGCAACATGATACGTTGCAGCCGTATAGGTCAATACATTGAATGTACCGCAAGATCACAATAAGATAAAGCAGATGATAAACTATACTATATGCGGTATGGCTTTGTGGCTCAGTATCTGAGTTTTGTTTGCGTAAAAGCTAGTTTTATTTTACCTACATCAAAGGAATAATGAAGTCTGTACTATGGAGTTTTTCTGTCATGACATGGTTCCGCCAACCGATGTCTCATAGCCCAAATCATCATAAGTTGCCCACAATTAAGTTATCAATCCGGTGTTGAGAGTTCCGAGATAGACCCAGTCCGAGGCTCAAATTGTCCGTAGCGGGACACGGCTAATCGATTAGGTTATAACCCTCTGCAGAGGTTTGTACACTTTACCCGCAAGATTCGATCCCTCTCTTTACGTTCTCGCACTTCGAATGTTTGAGAACAAGATGACCAAACATGGTCTTCCAAAGAGTTCCTCGACCACCGTCGGTACTCAACCCATCCTACCGTAGTTCTACATCTGCTAGTACCGCCCCAGCCAGAGTCACAACTAAGGTCAACCAAGCGAGAGCCCATAATGACTTGCGGTTGCACAGGTAAGCTTCGGGCATGAAGTATTCTTCCGTCTCTTTGAGTCTGGGTGAAGCTTTCCGCAAGATGTCATGGCGCTTCTCCATGCATCCCGCCAACCACTGGGTTCTCCAGGTGCCCGTCAACAAATCCTTCACCCAAGAGTGTGTATTGAAATCCTGTCTCGAGTCTTGAAGTCTTGAGGTCTTGAAGATGCAGTCCTTGCAGATTCCATCATGGAGTTGTCGTCATTGGCGTAGAATCCTCCATTCTCACACCACTCCCGAGCACTCATACCAAACCCGTCTACTATAGCGTAGCATTAAAATAAAATATCGTCCGGGCTTGGTAACAGGGGAAGGGTTCCTACCTCATGCACACTACTCAACTACAAGGATTCAATAACACTCTTGAGGGTGGTTGCAAAGATGTCACTAAATGCAATAAAACATAGGTATGAAAGCATGGTCAAAGTGAACTTGCACGGTGATGTTGACGAAGAAGAATTATCGTTCTCAAGAAATAACTTGATAGACTACTCGTCACTCTCGATGAAATCTATATAACAAACATATCATTCACATAAGCACTCACACTAACAATCAAAACAAAAGAGAGAGCGAATAAGAATCCAAGGAACTTCAAATAAAACTAGGGAGTCTTCTTCTACAACATTCACAAAAATAGTTTTGTCTAACGGAAAATAAAACACTAAAATAACAGAGAATAAAATATAAATTTAGTTAAGACAAAGAAAAAAAATAAAGTATTTTTTTCATAAAGCTATTTTGAAAGTATTTTCAATTGGGAGTTAAAACAGTAAAGAAATCCATTGCAAGTTATTAGCGAACTTGAATTGATTTCACGATAACAAAATAAAAATAAATATAAAAACTTGTTGAACACCTACTGTTTAACTAATAGAAACCAAACATAAACTTTCTGAAATATAAAATAAAATAATTTAAAAACAACTATAGAAAAAAGTAGCTATAATTGAATAGAACTAAAACATAATTTGTTTTACATGAAACAATAAGCTAAAATACTCAAACAATTTTGAAGTTTTTACCACTGGTAAATATGATCACTAGTGATCAGTAGAAAAAAGAATCAAATAAAAATCTATTTTTAAACTCCCGGAATAAGCAAAACAAGCTTTAATTCAAATCTGATCTAACTCAATTTTTATAAATCCAAACATAGACAAATTATATATTTTGGAATCTACAAGAAAATTGTGATCTAACATAAAAGAATCAGCATCATTGGACTTCTAGATCAAAAGTTATAAGCTAAACAAGAACGGAACTAAATCTGTTACAGGAATAAATCTGAAAACGAAAACGGAGTTACCTGACGTGAGGCAGAGATGGCAGGAAGGAGATGGCGATGTGGAGGCTGCTCGGCGAGGGGGCGAGGTCTCGGCGAGGGTGGGGTGGCGGAGGAGGGTCGGCGCTGGGGAGGTGGCGCTGGGCGATGGGAGGTTCGGAAGAGCTCTGGTGGCGTTCTAGGCAGGAAAAGGAGGACGGTGGCGAGAAGGCTACGGGCAGGGGGGGCGTGGTGATGGAAAAATGGAACAAGGAGAGGAGGGGTTTTATAGGCGGTCTCGGGAGGCGCTGGGATGGAAAGACGAGTGAGATCGGGAAGGTGGAGATTTCCTGTCTCCATGGACATGGAAAGCCTCTGTAACGTGAGAGGAAACAGAGGAAGGAGATGATCTCTTGTTGGGCTAGAATAGGAAAGTGCTTAATGGGCCAGCAAGTTTTCCTAATAAAACGATTCCATTCCTATTTTTAAAATTAGGAAACTAAAACAATAAAAGGAAATCAAATCAATTGAATAAAGAGTTTTATATACTAAAATTATCAGAAAAATAAAATGTAGATGATGAGCATTATTCCACGGCCAAAATAAAAACTTAAAAAAATGTTTTTCAGAAAATCCCTAAAGGCTTTATTTCTTTTGCAAATAATTTTTATATAAAAACTTTGGTTTTTTGGCTCAAATATTTTCAAAAATGCCCCTGATTTTGGAGGGTCATTTTCCTCCGCTCTTTCTTGCTTGCAAGAATTTATTTTCGGGTATTTCTGGGGAAGAAAATAGAGAAGCAAGTGCAAATATTTGAAAGAATTAAATTGCAAAACTCCGTTCAAATTCTTTATAGTTGAAGAAGTCATGTCATCTTCTCTCATTGATTTTAATAGGATGAATTTGAATTTACGGAGAAGGGAAAGTCATTTTATTCCTCTCTTTCAAAAGTTTTTGAAAAGGTTCAAATTTCACCCAAGTTTAATTCACTCAAGCAAACAAACAAACAATTCAATTAATTATATTAACATTCCAAAATTTGGGATGTTACAATCCGTAAGCACACTTATGCCCCTGACGTTGATCCGGCTGAGCTTATAAGTGAAGAGGCATCTTCGTGCCTTAACCCGGATTGACTGGTCTACCAATGACTTCCGGGCTTTGGGTGATGAAGAGGAAGAAGTTGAACCGATGCCAGGCGCCCCCTCTACCTCACGTCAACCTGGTGAAGAAGCGTAATCCGTCAAGCCGGGTGACGCCTCCGAAACTGCTAGCCATAACGCCATGCGAAACACCGGGCCTTGGAAGGCTTTGTAATAGGATAGTTAGCACTTTGTTTTGAACAATGCCTTTATGACCTCAGTCTGTATCCTTTGCATGGTGGTACTGATACTTTGGATTGATGAACCGTCAACTTAGTTCTCCTGCAATCACAAATTCTTTAAACCGCCAGGGCGGCTTGTGTCGCCAGCCGGCTTGTGTCGCCAGCCGGCTTGTGACGCTTATATATTTATATAAGAAAATATGGAGGTATATGACCAAATTTTATGATACAAAAATACGCGGCGTCGGGCATGCGGTTAGCCTAGCCAATCTTGAGGCGGAGGTTGTATAAACCATTACCGTCAAAGGAGAAAACAACTCTGTGCTTAGAATGCGGTTTACCGTGTAAACCGTGTCGGGCATGACAAGCCACCTGTTACTCCATAATGGGATGGTAACGGAAAAATCAAACGAACAAAATCGCGGATTAAAATGGACGAATTCCGTTAGCGACAACTTGAATCCGGTTTAAAAGGTTGTCGGTTTAAGAAGGCAAACAAGAATCAAATAACTGGTATGAAAACCACATGGAAGCAAAGGCAATGATAAAACCGTTTGCAAGAAGAGGCTTTCTTGAGCTCGATCGGATGGTGTTACCATGGTCGGACGGGACCAAGCTCCCCATAAGGTGTAGCGATGGTTCAAGTCAGCCGAGCCCCCAACGAAATCGTGGCATTATGCCGATCAAGTGGCATGGCAATGGTTGGGTTCACCAAGCCCCAAGTGATTCTATGGCCTTAGGCTGACCAAGAGGCGTGATTGGTTCAGACGTGACCATGTCCCCAAGTGATCTGGTGGCTTTCGCCCATCAAAAGGTGTTGCGTTGGTTCGGACACGACCAAGCCCCCAAGTGACAAAAACTTCTGAAAAGCAAGACCAAGGGTTAAACCGGAGGCTGCTTTGCGACAACATCTCCATGTACCCAAACCGGACTTTTTACAGAACGGATACCCCGCTTTAGCCGAGGATCCGGTTTATTGCTTTTATTCATAATATATACATTGTCTTAATATGTACATAAGTGGAGCCGATGGCTCAGGTATAATAAGGCCGAAGATGAGCTATGTTCCACGGCCTGTTGGTCTCCTCTTCGGCGTGCGCGAGTCTTTTCGCTCTCGAACATCAATCGAGATAGTATGACCCGTTGTGCAGATTCTTGCTGACCACAAAGGGCCCTTCCCAAGGTGGGGATAGCTTGTGCATATCTGTTCGGTCTTGAATGAGCCAAGCACCAAGTCTCCTTCTGAAAGGTTCTTGTTCTAACCCGCCGATTGTGATACCGACGAAGATCCTGCTGGTAAATCGCGAACGAGCAACCGCCATATCTCGCTCTTCATCCGGTCGATCCAAAGCGCCCTGCCGTGCTGCCTCGCTATCGGCCTCAACATAGGCTGCCACGCGAAGGCGAGTCATAGCGGATATCACAGGAAGGACCGCCTCCGCTCCACAGACCATAAAGAGCGGTGTGTATCCTGTGGATCTGTTAGGGTAGTATTGATACTCCATATCACAGATGGTAGCTCTTCAACCCAACAACCCGGCGTCCTCTCTAAAGGGACCATAAGCCGGGGCTTAATACCTCGCAAGATCTCCTGATTAGCTCGTTCCGCTTGACCATTGGACTGCGGGTGGGCCACTGAAGAAACGTCAAGCGGATGTGCTCTCGTTCACAAAACTCCTTCATGACTCCTTGGACAAATTGGTGCCATTGTCCGTGATGATCTTGTGTAGAAACCCAAACCGGAAAATCACCTTTTGATGAACTGAACCGCCGTGGCGCATCACACTTGCTAACAGTGCTCGCCTCTACCCACTTTGTAAATTTGTCGACCGCCACCAACAGGTGGGTCTTCTTGTCCTTGGACCTTTTGAAAGGTCCAACCATATCCAACCCCAAGTGCAAAGCGGCCAAGTAATTGGAATCATCCTCAATTCTTGGGCGGTACATGGCACGCGTCTGGAAAACTTTTGGCAACCATCACATCGTCGACCAGATCTTACGCATCGGCATGGGCGGTCAACCAATAGAAACCGTGGAGGAGCGCTTTGGCCACCAAGGACTTTGAACCGGCGTGGTGACCACAGTCCCTTCATGGATCTCATGCAATATCTCACAGCCTTCGTCGGGGACACACAACGTTGAAACGCATACGACACGCCGCAACGATGCAACTTCGCCCTTATATATGGTCATAGACTTAGATCGCCGAACTATCTGTCAGCCAGCGTCTCATCTTACGTAACTCGCCCGGTTCATGTATGCCAAATAAGGGCGCCCAATCCGAATGACATGCAAGGCCGCCACCAACCGAGCCTCCGGATCAGGAATAGCCAAATCAACTTCATCGGGAAGCTTAAGCGGCGGATTATGCAATACATCAAGGAAGACATTGGGCGGGACGGTTTACGTTGAGAGCCCAGCCGCTTAGAGCATCCGCCGCCGTTCTTCCGACGATCCACATGGTCCACGATATCCTTTAAAGTGTCCTGCAACAATATCCACCTCCCGGCAGATGCGCAGCCATGAGTGGATCTTTGGAATCCCAAGTACACGATACTTGCTGGGCCACCAAGTCCGAGTCACCAAAGCACTTAACCCGGCTTAGATTCATCTCCTTAGCCATCCGGAGACCATGGAGCAAAGCCTCATACTCAGCTGCATTGTTAGTACAGGGAACATTAAGCAAAGAACGAATGAACTTGTCACCTCGCGGGGAAGTTAATACGACTCCAGCCCCGAGCCCTCAATTACTGGACCCATCAAAGTGGATGGTCCAATAGGTATGATCGGCTTTTCTTCAGCGCTTGCAACTCTGTCCAATCGTTAATGAAATCCACAAGTGCACGAGACTTTCTTGCCGTCCGAGGCACGTACCTTAAACCGTGCGGCCCAAGTTCTATAGCCCACTTAGCAATCCGGCCAGTCGCTTCTCGGTTCTGTATTGTCACAGCCCCAGATCAACCCTAGAGCTTGGTTGTAGCTAGTAGCATTTGCATCCATGCATCATGTTTAATTTTTCTCAGAAAGTTGAAATGGGGATTGTTGAAACCCTAGCACCAATTGAATTCAACTAGGTTCAATAAAAATATTTTCAATGAACCCAAAATGCCTTTGGAAATGTTCATGATTTTTGATAAAGGTGAAAACCTCTGCCAAAAAATGGTGAGCATATTTCTTGGCCATTTATGGATTTTTGAATTAATTCATGAAGTATTTGAAGTTGGGCATCCGAATGCTATAAATAATTTAAATGCTCAAATAATTCTGAAACTAAATGTGGGCTGTTGCATATATTTCAGAAGGTGCCCACAATTATTTTCAGGATTTTTAGAAGTGCCCTGGTATTTTTAATAAAGCCCTAAAACTACAGAATAATAGAAAACAGAGACAATAAATTAAGGAGGAGAGAGCTCACTGGCAGCCACTTACAGCCTGAACCGCCCAGCTTACATTCGGCCCAGCCCACTAGCGCCCCTTGTCATCTTCCTCCTCTGCCAGGAGGACAAATAGGTGCGTGGCGGGCGCCGATGCTGCCCCAGCCACCTCCTGCTTTCCCGGCCACCTCCTGCTTCCCCGGCCCCTCCTAGACGATGCCACGGAGAGCCACGCAGCCCCTGGCTCTCTCTCACTCTCTCCCGACCCCTCCCCCTCCTCTGCTCCCTCTCTCTCGCCCGGACCGAGCGCCGCCGTCGCCGCCCCTCGCTGCCCCGCGGCCACCGCCTCCCCCATACCTCCCCGACATGCCCCCAAGCCCCGCCACTCCATCCTCGCCCTCCTCACCGAGCCTCCCGGCCGGGCGCCCGAGGCGCCGCCCGCCATTTTCCCCTTCTCGGACCATGGGACCTCATCGGCGTGGTCGTGCGCCCTCCGGTCGTCCCCGAGCCAGCCGAGCTTGCCGCCGACCTCCCAGTGAGCTCCGCTGCATTTCCCCTCTGTTCCGCATCTTCCCGTCCTCTAGCCGTCGCCTTCATCGGCCGAGAACCATCCGCCGCCCGAGCTTGTCGCCGGCGTCGCTCCGGCGACCATATGGTCATCCGTGCTAACCAACATGACCGCCAGATCGCGTAGTGCCTCGCTAGCACCTCAGCCTGCGTTTGCACGCGCAACCCCAACCCGCTCATGGCGAACTCCGCGGCCACCAACCTCGTCGCCGGCGTCGATCCGGCCTCCCCGACCCCGGCTAACCCCACCAAGAGCTTCGGCTCCTCCCCGGCTACTCCTAGGTGCCCTCCGCGACCCATTTGGTGGCCGGAATGGCAAATTGCACTTGCGCCCGCCCGCGTCGCTTCGGCCGGCGGCTAAACGCCGGCGCCCGCTGACCGCTGACCGGCGTGGGTTGACCCACTGCCCGGTTTGACCTCCCCCTCTCCCCACTGACATGCGGGCCCCGCCCGGCTAACTAATCTAGTTTAGGTTTAAACTAATTTAACTTAACCTAGGTTAGTGCTAATTAACTAGGTTAGTTTAGTTAGTCACTGACGTGTGGCCCCCACACGTCAGGTTTGACCTGAGGCGCCCTGTTGACCCGCTGACGTCACATTGACGTCGGTGATTTAAATAACTAGGTTTCTAGATTTAATTTAATTCAGAAATTTCAGAAAATACTCTAAACTTCTAAAAATCATATAAATTCAACCGTAACTCGGATTGAAATAATTTAATATATGAAAATGATCAGAAAAATATGAAGAATCTGTTTATGCCATGATCATGCATGTTTGAACAAGTTAACCTCACTGAATAGGATGAATCATGATTAGGGTAATTATGAAATAGCATTTGAAGTTGGAGTTCAACCTTGTTTGAATTCCACTTCAACTAACTTGGATTATTATTGCATTAGATGAATTCAGTACCTTAATATGACATGTCATTCATGTGAATGTGCATTGCATTGATTGTGTTCTCTCTTGTTTGCGGTAATTGTCCCTCTCGATGAGCGGCGCATGCAACGATGAGTTCGATGACACCGATGAAGAACTATATTATCTTGAAGTGCCGTGCAAGCATAACCCCTTGTTCATTCCGATATAATCCCACTCTCTCGCTCCTGCTCTATTTTATTGCATTAGGACAACAACGACTCATGTGTTACTTGCTGCGGTAGCTGAACCCCTTGATCCTTTGCATGACTGTCATTCCACGATAATTAGATGAAACCCACTAGCATGAGTAGGAATTGTTTGAGCCATGATGTGCCTACTCATTTATGCTTGTTTGTCATGCTCTCTTGCTTAGAGTTGAGTCGGGTCGATTCATCGGGAATGAATTGGAATTGTTATGAACATGTCCTATTGTGTGTGAGCTAAGTGTGTGAACACGATTTGGTAAAGGTAGCGGTGAGAGGCCATGTAGGAGTACATGGTGGGTTGTCTCATTGCAGCCGTCCTCGAGAACTGAGTTACGTGTTTGTGATCCATGAAACAGTTACTACCACGCATTGGGATCCTTAATTGACCCTCTCGGCTTCTTAACCACCCTTGTCCTCGGTCAGGGAGTTGCAAGTAGTTTCATTGTTTGTAGCATCTTTGGGGCACGCATAGCGCTGACCTTAGGGGTGGGTTGTGTTGCGGTAGGCACCTGTGGGTCGGTGTACCGAGTGCCCGTTTGGTATCTCGGGAACCCCGCACACATCGTTCGGGCTGTATGGGAAACCTCGGCGGACTCCTGCGGATGGAACCGAATAGGCGATAAACTGGACTAGGGACTTGAGTGTTTAGGTAGGCCGTGGCCGACACCCACGTTGGGCTTCCGCTTGAAGGTTGCGAGTACATGTCGTGTAAGCGGCGGTAAGTGGTGAGCGTGTGTGAAGAAGTACACCCTGCAGGGTTAAATATGATCTATTGAATAGCCGTGTCCACGGAGAAGGACTTCGGGTTGCCTATATCGGTTCATAGACAAGTGAAAGTGGATACTCTAAAATCGCAAGATAAGCGTGAGTGCTATGGATGGCGTTCTCGAGGGAGGCGGAGGCGGGTCCATAGTGGTGTATTGCCATGGTGAATATGTGGACTCGTGTGCGCCACCTCAAAGAGTTACTTGCGATCGTAGTTCGGGATAGCCACCGAGTCAAAGCTGGCTTGCTGCGGTCAAACTCCACCACCCCTTTTGATAATGATGCATATGTAGTTAGATCGATGTAAGTCTTCTTGAGTACAATTGTACTCACGTTTGCTTATTTTATGTTTTGCGAGAGGCGTCGGTCTCGCTAGTAGTTCCACGTGGACTTGACGTTTAGCTTGTTACCTCAGCTACGATCTTGTGCCTCGGCGGGATCTGGTAGATAGTCGGGCTCCTCGGCCTTTTTCATTTATAGTTATGCGTACTCGGACATGATTAGCTTCGCTTGTGCTTTGACTTGTATGCTCTCGAGTGTTGGGTCATGAGACCCATGTTTGTAATATCTCGCTCTTGAGCCTAATGAATAATATTTTGAGTCGAGAGTTATGTTGTGATGCCATGTTGTATCTCGCATATTGAGCATAATGTGTGTATGTTTGAAATGCTTGGTATGTGTGGGATCCGACAAACTAGTTGTTTATCCTTGGCAGCCTCTCATATGGGGAAATGTAGTCTCGTGCTTCGGCGATAGTAGTCCGCTACAGCTCGGTTCACGAGTCCTGCTAGCCCAAGACTACTGCTTGGACACTTGGTGGCGGCATGTGTCTCGCCGTTCCTATATACATCCCGGGAAATGTCACGCGGTGGTATTGAGTCCTGCCTAGCTGCTACAGCCGGGATACGGAGTCCTGTTAGCCAGTGCTACAGCCCGAATACATACGTTGATGACCGACATGCTCGATGTGATTCATGTATGCTGTCCCCATGGGTTAGCGCCGCTTTGGGTTCACGACTAGCCATGTCGGCCGGGTTCTTTGTCATATGGATGCTGGCGACACTATCATATCGTGAGCCAAAAAGCGCAAAGCGGTCCGGGCCATGGTAAAGCGACACCGTGGGAATACCGTGCGTGAGGCGCAAAGTGATATGATGTGTTACATGCTAGATCGGTGTGACTTAGGATCGGGGTCCTGACAGCGTTGGTATCAGAGCCTGACTGCCTGTAGGATTACCAAGCCAAACTGGTCGAAGTTGAGTCTAGAAATGCTTTAGTTACATGTAGGGGAATTGATTGTGGGAGGGAACGTAAGGCTCTTTTTACTCCTTATACCTCATGGCCTTCTGATCTGAGTCATCCTCTTCTCTTCTACGGGGTTTAAGAACTAGGCTTCTCATCTATCTATCAGGATGACGTGTTACTAATCCATAGACCTTTAAGATTGTTGGATTTAATCCCCAGTTCAGTTCCTACTATTTCTGAATGATAACTGTTGATCTCAGAATCTTGTTATGATGTTGTTGAGTGCTTATGCCACCCTTTCTGCAGGATGTCTCAAATCATTTTGAGCATTTACAGCCGTTATCTGTCCGAGTCATCCTGTGTCTCTAAATAGTCGATGCATTTGCAAATCCTTTCCTTCGATTCGATGTCCTTACGGTCGAATAAGCACACCAACCGGTCGGTCGAGGTGCTCTATTGCCTCGACATATATGTTGGAACTATTATTATGACCTTAGGTGTCTAGGAAGTCACCTAGCAATTTAGCTATGCTTTTGTATCCCAGTGTGATGATTCGGCCATCACTTTGAAAGCATCCGTGATGCCATTTAGTAGTAGGTATTCTACTCTGGGTTCTTGAACCGAGATTCATCCTACTTCATGTTGTTAGTATTTGCTAGTGCCTTTAGGATATTAGTAACCTTGCGATAGTCCTCAAGGTCCGTGGTATTTCCTTCTTCCAAATACTACGAACCGCTTATGGCAGAAGTTCTTTTGAGCCAAAAGATCACAATAAGAGTGCTCTTGAGGAGTTCTCCATTCATAATTGTGAATCTGCCAATTCTACCTTTTCGCATGGGTTATCCGGAAGAAATGTTGAACTTGCTCGACATACTAATCTGTGCATCCACAACTCAGAAAATTATATGTTCCTTTGAGTTGTTCTCTTAGATGCCTTCTGACCTTCATCTATCAATTGATAGCCAAGGGTATGTGTGCATTTGTGTTCATCGATGCATTTTATCCTTGTGGTCCGTCAAGCCATTCTATTCGGAATGACTAGGAGAAACAAACTCGATACCTCATCCATTTCTAGGGTTGGGTCAAAGTAGTTGTATCCGCAGATCAAAATGCCAATTCAGCTTTTGATTCTGTTCCACCGGAGTGTTACCATCTTTATGTCAAGAATGTCATGGAAATTGCACCTCCTCTTATGCATTCTTGATGCAGTGATACTTCTCACCATCATCATTCATTCCTCGGTCTTCGTGTTGTTGTAACGGAATGCCGACAAGTGAATTGTGATGTGTGAAATCAATACTCCGAGCAACTTGTTGCTTGGCAGCTAATGGACATTATCCTCATTCTTGGCATGTTGGTTATTAAAACATCATCCGAGATTGATCGTGCTACCTAGTCCTTAGTTACGGTGCACCTTCGATCTATGAGTTAGGATTACATCAAGTCCTCACTCGTTCGATCATATCGTCTTGCCCTCAAAAGCAAGATTGTTCTCGAGCTTAGTAACATACCGGTGGTTCGTGACTTTCCAAATATCTTCTTGGAAGTGTTACGGATTGTTCCTGACTGTTATGTTGAGCCCGTGATCAAGTCGGTTTCTTGTGAACCACCCTTTCTCCAAGAATCTGTGTTGGACACCCCGAGCTAGTTGGTTAAGCCAAACAACAACTTGGAGAGTTGGAAGATAAAAGCTTGCCTAACTTAGTTCGATCCAAAGGGATATTCTTGTGTAGTGTGTGTTGAAGAAGGATGATATCTTCATCGATTGGTCCTGTGATCGGTTGTTGGACCTATTGTCCTACCAATTCTTTGATTTGAGTATGGGCCATTGTCAAGTCAAATCAGAACCAACGATATCCGTGATGTTGTCTTACTCGTGGTTGATCCCTCGAGCATACACCATTACATCTTTGGTCGACCAATACTATCACGTGTTCACATGATGGTGGAAGTCGATGATATGGAAATTCCGATGAGTTCTTTGTTGAGCCCATCGGTAGCATTTTGTCTCCCCATGAGTCATGTTGAGCATCAACCTAGTATTGGAAACTTGTGTAAGCAATTCTTCGTGTTTCGTTCATGAAGCATATGTTTGGATGAAAGTAGTGACTTCCTCTAATTCATGTGCATCTGGTGTAAGTTGCCGCCATGAATTTGAGAAAGGTTTGTTTTGTTCCTTTGGAATCATCCCAAGTCGGTCATGCGTGCGAAGTATTCTATGGTGCGATAGGTGATCATCTTCATTCCATATGGATTCCATAGCACACCAAGCCACCGATTGACTTGATCAAGGAAAAGAAGTCTATGCTTGGGATCTAATCCATGGACTTGTGTAAAGACTTGATACCCTCGATGATGGCTCCCCACCCGAACTTCGGTAGTGTTTTATTATAAGACTACCATGTGGTCATGCTTGTCTAGGACAACGTGTTCACATGTTTGTAGCAAAACCAGCTCACGTTTTGGAGCTTGCTATCGTAGTTCATATCCGAGAATCTCATAGCGCCATCTCGTCGAATTGTGTTGCAACCCTTCCTATCGGACATGATAAGTCTGAAATATCCTAACACCAACCAGATCTGAATCTCGGCAGATATGATGGTTGGAACATTCGAACAGATTGCATTTCGTTCCCAGCTTGCACCGTCCTTGTGCTATCTCGCTATAGGCTGTCTTCTTAGCAATTCTTGTCCAGGTTTATCTTCAACGGTGGATTTACCATGGGTCCCCCACCTTCGATGATAAGCAAATCATCCATTGCGTTGTCTTCAACAAGGTAGTCTACATCATCCATTCCAGTCCAAGTGTACCATTTCCTTGCACTCCGCCAAATGATCGCCGTGAATTGCCTTAGGCTGGTATAAAGAGTTTCAATGGTCTCTATATCAAAAGTAATTCTTTTTGCCACTTAAGGAATAGTTCCTCGCGTCACCTTCTCGAGGTGGCCCGTTATTGAATCATGGTAAATATCTTCTCGCCACCTTGACACCATTCACCATCTTTCTAAGCGTGGAATTGTTGCCACCAATCAAACCCGTTGTTGTTCTTCCATCCCTCTCGATGCATTTGGTGTCTCAACTCGAGATGTGTCACCGTCTCGGATCCGTAATGTCGATCATATTTGCTTGATCTTCGTGAAGATCGAATCATGTAGGTTTCCCCTTCTTTACATTGTCGTGTCGGGTAAAGATCTCAAAAGCAAGGGCGTCAAGACTAAGATGATGGAATGAATCAACATCTTGAGAAGGGCAAATGGATCATGAAGATTGTGATAGTCTGTGACTTCCCTTTTCCTCTTGCCTCACGTCTTGAATCTCGGCGAGATTCTTGTTTAGTGGGGTGAGTGTCTGACCCAGATCAACCCTAGAGCTTGGTTGTAGCTAGTAGCATTTGCATCCATGCATCATGTTTAATTTTCTCGAGAAAGTTGAAATGGGGATTGTTGAAACCCTAGCACCAATTGAATTCAACTAGGTTCAATAAAAATATTTTCAATGAACCCAAAATGCCTTTGGAAATGTTCATGATTTTTGATAAAGGTTAAAACCTCTGCCAAAAATGGTGAGCATATTTCTTGGCCATTTATGGATTTTGAATTAATTCATGAAGTATTTGAAGTTGGGCATCCGAATGCTATAAATAATTTAAATGCTCAAATAATTACGAAACTAAATGTGAGCTGTTGCATATATTTCAGAAGGTGCCCACAATTATTTTCAGGATTTTTAGAAGTGCCCTAGTATTTTTAATAAAGCCCTAAAACTACAGAATAATAGAAAACAAAGACAATAAATTAAGGAGGAGAGAGCTCACTGGCAGCCACTTACAGCCCTGAACCGGCCCGGCTTCATTCGGCCCAGCCCACTGGGCCCCTTGTCATCTTCCTCCTCTGCCGGGAGGACAAGCAGTGCGTGGCGGGCGCGATGCTGCCCCAGCCACCTCCTGCTTTCCCGCCACCTCCTGCTTCCCGGCCCCTCCTAGGCAGCGCCACGGAGAGCCACGCAGCCCCGGCTCTCTCACTCTCTCCGACCCCTCCCCTCCTCTGCTCTCTCTCTCGCTTGGGACCGGGCGCCCGCCGTCGCCCCTCGCTGCCCTGCCACCGCCTCCCCATACCTCCCGACATGCCCCAAGCCCCGCCACTCCATCCTCGCCCTCCTCACCGAGCCTCCCGACGCCGGAGCGCCCCGAGGCGCCGCCCCGCCATTTTTCCCCTTCTCGGACCCGCCGGACCTCATCGGCGAATTCGTCGCCCTCCGGTCGTCCCCGAGCCAGCCGAGCTTGCCGCCGACCTCCCAGTGAGCTCCGCTGCATTTCCCCTCTGTTCCCGCATCTTCCCCGTCCTCTAGCCGTCGCCTTCGCCGAAGCGAGAACCATCCGCCGCCCGAGCTTGTCGCCGGCGTCGCTCCGGCGACCATATGGTCATCCCGTGCTAACCAACATGACCGCCGCATCGCGTAGTGCCTCGCTAGCACCTCAGCTTCTGCGTTTGCACGCCGCAACCCCAACCCCGCTCATGGCCGAACTCCGGTGGCCACCAACCTCGTCGCCGGCGTTGATCCGGCCACCCGACCCGGCTAACCCACCAAGAGCGGCTCCTCCCCCGGCTCTCTAGGTGCCCTCGCGACCCATTTGGTGGCGGAATGGCAATTGCACTTGCGCCTTGCGTCGCTCGCCGGTGGCTAAACGCCGGCGCCCGCTGACCCGCTGACCGGCGTGGGTTGACCCACTGCCCGGTTTGACCTCCCCCTCTCCCCACTGACATGCGGGCCCCGCCCGGCTAACTAATCTAGTTTAGGTTTAAACTAATTTAACTTAACCTAGGTTAGTGCTAATTAACTAGGTTAGTTTAGTTAGTCACTGACGTGTGGCCCCCACCGTCGGGTTTGACTGAGGCGCCTGTTGACCCCCGACGTCACATTGACGTCGGTCGATTTAAATAACTAGGTTTCTAGATTTAATTTAATTCAGTAAATTTCAGAAAATACTCTAAACTTCTAAAAATCATATAAATTCAACCGTAACTCGGATTGAAATAATTTATATATGAAAAATGATCAGAAAAATATGAAGAATCTGTTTATGCCATGATCATGCATGTTTGAACAAGTTAACCTCACTGAATAGGATGAATCATGATTAGGGTAATTATGAAATAGCATTTGAAGTTGGAGTTCAACCTTGTTTGAATTCCACTTCAACTAACTTGGATTATTATTGCATTAGATGAATTCAGTACCTTAATATGACATGTCATTCATGTGAATGTGCATTGCATTGATTGTGTTCTCTCTTGTTTGCGGTAATTGTCCCTCTCGATGAGCGGCGTCACAAGCGATGAGTTCGATGACACCGATGAAGAACTATATTATCTTGAAGTGCCGGGCAAGCAAAACCCCTTGTTCATTCGATATAATCCCACTCTCTCGCTCCTGCTCTATTTTATTGCATTAGGACAACAACGACTCATGTGTTACTTGCTGCGGTAGCTGAACCCCTTGATCCTTTGCATGACTGTCATTCCACGATAATTAGATGAAACCCACTAGCATGGTAGGAATTGTTTGAGCCATGATGTGCCTACTCATTTATGCTTGTTTGTCATGCCTGCTCTTGCTTAGAGTTGAGTCGGGTCTGATTCATCGGGAATGAATTGGAATTGTTATGAACATGTCCTATTGTGTGTGAGCTAAGTGTGTGAACACGATTTGGTAAAGGTAGCGGTGAGAGGCCATGTAGGAGTACATGGTGGGTTGTCTCATTGCAGCCGTCCTCGAGAACTGAGTTACGTGTTTGTGATCCATGAAACAGTTACTACCACACATTGGGATCCTTAATTGACCCTCTCGGCTTCTTAACCACCCTTGTCCTCGGTCAGGGAGTTGCAAGTAGTTTCGGTGTTTGTAGCATCTTTGGGGCCGACATAGCGCTGACCTTAGGGGTGGGTTGTGTTGCGGTAGGCACCGTGGTTGTGTACCGAGTGCCGTTTGGTATCTCGGGAACCCTGCACACATCGTTCGGGGCTGTATGGGAAACCTCGGCGGACTCCTGCGGATGGAACCGAATAGGCGATAAACCTGGACTAGGGACTTGAGTGTTTAGGTAGGCCGTGGCCGACACCCACGTTGGGCTTCCGCTTGAAGGTTGCGAGTACATGTCGTGTAAGCGGCGGTAAGTGGTGAGCGTGTGTGAAGAAGTACACCCTGCGGGGTTAAATATGATCTATTGAATAGCCGTGTCCACGGAGAAGGACTTCGGGTTGCCTATATCAGTTCATAGACAAGTGAAAGTGGATACTCTAAAATGCGCAAGATAAGCGTGAGTGCTATGGATGGCGTTCTCGTAGGGAGGCGGAGCGGGTCCATAGTGGTGTATTGCCATGGTGAATATGTGGACTCGTGTGCGCCACCTCAAAAGAGTTACTTGCGATCGTGAGTTCAGGATAGCCACGAGTCAAAGCTGGCTTGCTGCGGTCAAACTCCACCACCCCTTTTGATAATGATGCATATGTAGTTAGATCGATGTAAGTCTTGCTGAGTACAATTGTACTCACGTTTGCTTATTTTATGTTTTGCGAGAGGCGTCGGTCTCGCTAGTAGTTCCACGTGGACTTGACGTTTAGCTTGTTACCTCAGCTACGATCTTGTGCCTCGGCGGGATCGGTAGATAGTCGGGCTCCTCGGCCTTTTTCATTTATAGTTATGCGTACTCAGACATGATTAGCTTCGCTTGTGCTTTGACTTGTATGCTTTCGAGTGTTGGGTCATGAGACCCATGTTTGTAATATCTCGCTCTTGAGCCTAATGAATAATATTTTGAGTCGTAGAGTTATGTTGTGATGCCATGTTGTATCTCGCATATTGAGCATAATGTGTGTATGTTTGAAATGCTTGGTATGTGTGGGATCCGACAAACTAGTTGTTTATCCTTGGCAGCCTCTCATATGGGGAAATGTAGTCTCGTGCTTACGGCGATAGTAGTCGCTTCTGCCGGTTCACGAGTCCTGCTAGCCCAGACTACTGCTTGGACACTTGGTGGCGGCATGTGTCTCACGCCGTTCCTATATCTGTCCCTTGGAAATGTCACGCGGTGGTATTCGAGTCCTGCCTAGCCTGCTACAGCCGGGATACGGAGTCTGTTAGCCAGTGCTACAGCCCGAATACATCGTTGATGACCGACATGCTCGATGTGATTCATGTATGCTGTCCCCATGGGTTAGCGCCGCTTTGGGTTCACGACTAGCCATGTCGGCCGGGTTCTTTGTCATATGGATGCTGGCGACACTATCATATCGTGAGCCAAAAGGCATAAGCGGTCCCGGGCCATGGTAAGGCGACACCGTGGGAATACCGTGCGTGAGGCCGCAAAGTGATATGATGTGTTACATGCTAGATCGGTGTGACTTAGGATCGGGGTCCTGACATGTATGATATCTCCCAAAGGAGCTGAACTGACCACCGTGATGGGGTGCCCTTGAAAATATTGCTTCAGCTTCCGGCTTGCCATAAAAACTCCATATACCAGCTTCTGCCAATGCGGATATCTTTGTTTAGACTCAATGAGGACCTCGCTAATGTAATAAACCGGCCGTTGAACCGGATACTCCTTCCCTGCCTCCTTTCGTTCCACCACAATGGCTACGCTGACTGCCCTGGCATTAGCAGCAACATATAACAGGCGGCTCCTTGTCAATGGGAGCGGCGAGAACAAGCGGGTTAATGGCTGCCGCTTTAAGTCCTCAATGCTTCATCGGTGGCTGAACTCGATTTAACCGATCCGTTTTCTTGACATCGGTACAAAGGAATGGCCTTCTCCTAGGCGGTGATAAACCGCTTAGCGCAGCAATCCGACCTGCCAAACGTTGGACATCATTGATACACTTTGGCTTAGCCGGGGAGGTGATAGCTGTAATCTTCTCGGATTAGCTTCAATCCCCTGTTGGACACAAGGAAACCCAATAACACTGCCGGAACACCAAAAACACACTTGGCGGGTTAAGCATCATCTTGTACACCCGCAAGTTGTCAAAGGTTTCTCTCAAATCCTCAATCGGTGTTTCCTTCTTCCTTGACTTAACCACAATGTCATCCACATAAGCATGCACATTACGGCCGATCTGTTCATGCAAGCAATTACATGCATAGCGTTGATAAGTTGCTTGGCGCTCTTGAGCCCAAAGGCATAGATACATAGAAGAAGGCTCCAAAGGGGTGATAAACGCCGTCTTCTCCTGGTCCTTAACCGCCATCTTAATCTGATGATATCCGGAATATGCATCCAAAAAACTCAAACGCTCACAACCTGCTGTAGCATCAATAATCTGATCAATACGGGGGAGGGCGAAAGGATCTGCTGGACAAGCCTTGTTAAGATCTGTATAATCCACACACATGCGCCAAGTGCCATTCTTCTTAAGGACCAACACCGGATTAGCAAGCCACTCTGGATGGAAAACTTCAGCGATAAACCCTGCCGCTAAGAGCACAGCAACCTCCTCTCCAATGGCCTTGCGCCTTTCCTCGTTAAACCGCGAAGAAACTGCTTTACCGGTCTGTACTTGGGATCAACATTAATAGTGTGCTCAGCGAGTTCCCTCGGTACACGGCATGTCGGAAGGTTTCCATGCGAAAATGTCGATTCTCACGGATGAACTTCGATGGTAGCGCTTTCCTATTTAGGATCAAGTTAGCGATGGTGAACTGCTTGGACGAATCGCCGAGCACAAAATCAACAAGTTTAGTCTCACCGCCGACTTAAACTTCAAATCCGGATCGTGCTCTGTAGTTGGCTTCTTCAGCGGGTCATATCTGCGGATCAACATTGTCTTTATAGTATTTTAACTCTTCGTGGCACAAACCGACTCTGCATAAACCGCATCACCTTCCTCGCATTCCAACGCAATCCGGCGGCTCCGTGAACCGTTATCGTCCCTTTGTGACCCGGCATTTTCAGCTGCAAATAAACATAACAAGGCCGTGCCATAAACTTAGCATAAGCGGCCGCCCAAAGCGAGGCGTGGTAAGGGCTTTGGATTTTCACCACCTCAAGCGTCAACGTTTCCGATCCGAGTCATGTTCATCTCCAAAGGCTACCTCGAGCTATCTTACCGACCGGGTATGCTGACTTGCGGGCACCACGCCGTGAAACACCATCTTTGGGCGGCTGAGATGCTTATCCGTCAACCCCATACGTCGGAAGGTCTCGTAGTACGGGATGTTGATGCTGCTCCCTCCATCCATGAGTACTTTGGTAAACTTGTATCCTCCCACGAGGTGCCACCACTAGGGCTAGCTGACCCGGATTGTAAACCGGGAGGATGATCCTCTCTGCTCCATACAATAGGCTGCTCGACCAGCGCAGTAATGCGGTGTGGCGGTTCAATAACACTGACCGCCCGCTTCGAAGTTTGCGGTCTCGTCTGTCAAGCTGGTGGTAAAGACATGGTACTATCCACCGTTCAAGCTGCTTTGGATTACTTTGGTAACCCATTGCTTCTTTGTTGTTGATTGTAACCCCTTAGTTACGATTGTTACGATTGCCTTGCCGCCCGGATTACCACGAACCACGGGCGAATTTCCTCCACCGTAACCGGGCGGACCACGAACCGCCGCCGGGCCCTTGATCATACCGGAAAGCATTAGAATTTTGAACTCCTGCATAATATAACAATCCTTCCAGAGGTGGTTGGCGCCTCCTTCGTCCCATGCTTTGGACAAGGTTGATTCAATAGGTAATTCAAACGATCCGGATTGTGACCTTGTGCACCGCCTCGGTTTGATTGCTTACCTCTGCGCCGCTGACCCTTGTCCTGCACGTTGGTGTTGGCTACGAAGCCCATGTTACCGTTAGCCTTACGCTTGTTTCCCCCATTGCTGCCGAATGATCTGCTGGCCTCTGGAGTTGCTATTCATTTTCCTTCCCTACTTCGTCATCCTCGGACTCGGGATCCTTGGTACTATCGAATCAGCATACTTTACCAAAACGCCCATGGCGTGCCCATGTCATTGCAAAACGCTTCATGCGACCCAGCTTCAACTTCAGCGGTTCAAACCGCGGTTGGCTTCTAGGGTTAAGATAAGCGGAATCAGGTTGATCCGATCCGCGAATGTAAAACCTCAAACGCGGCGCACCCAATGTGTTGTAGATTCTCCTCTTGCTGGACACAAGCCGCCAAATCCACCACAGACATGGGCTGTTTCTGGTGTCTTTGAAATTTTGAATGAACCGGGTCCGTGAATCGGGTCCACGAGCTAACTGAGTTGGGCGGCAAATTTTTCAACCAAATGCGGGCCGTACCTTCCAACATCATGGTGAAATACTTCGCACACGCAGCTTCGTCCACATCCGGCATCTCCATGGCCATCTCATAGCTTTCTATCCATGTACGAGCCAAATCGGCGGTATAATTGGGCACCTTGCGTGGCCCTTTGAAGTCCTTGGGCAAACGCACATTGCGTAAAAGCGGGGGCGAGGCAAGGCACCCCAATGAGCCGGCGTGACCCCGGTTCGAAGATGGTCAGACGAACCGCGCGCGGTGATGGTCCTCATGTTGTGCTGTTAACTCGCCCCCCTCGTGCCTCGCCCGATCCACCACCACTTGGCGTCTTGAAGCCACCGGCGGGTTGTTGCCACGAGGCGGACCGCGCTGACGTTGCTTGATCGGCGGTTCATCTACGCGCCGGCTATAACTCCGGTTTGGGCGGGGTGGAGTGGATCCGATCCCGGTAAGAATATGCTTCTCTTGAGCGGGCCGTCTGAGAGCTCCTTGACCCGGCGTGTTTCTACCGCTTTGTGGCGAATCGCCCTCGATCGGAATCGCCTCAATCGTGCGCGGCCGCAACAAGGTTATCCATCGGGTTGGAGTAGTGACCGGAGGTGTCTGCCTGACCGGGCGCGCGGTATGATGGCGGCAGATCTATCTGCGAGGCTGAACCGCGCCGCTGTCCCGGTGCTTCGGCGGTTTACCACCGGCGGCGGATTACTGGTCCCTGCCCCTAGGGTATTGAAGAGCTCTCTTCCCTCGAAAACCGAAGGCAAACGGGATCTGTACTTCCTTTTCAGGACTTCATGTGATGCACTCTGATCCAGCATGAGCCTATAAGCCTGCGCATCCAAAGCGGCCCGTTCCGCCGCCATCCTCACGTCCGCGGCCGCCAGATCCGCTTTAGCTTTAGCGATCTGTTCCTTCACCTTTGCAATCTCTGCATTGTGCAGGTCCTGATCCGCCGGATTAGCCTCTGCCATGAGCGCAGCCAATGCGTCGAATAGCTCGATAAAACTTGAGCGGTGGGCGCGGGGCCTCCTTCGGCTGCCATCACCGCTGTTGAACCGGCGACCATAGGCGCCATGGTCGAAGAGTGAAGCGTCGCCAGTGTACCGGCCATGAAGATTCCAACCGGTTGGGTAGATCAAAGGGTCCGGAATACTCTCCCGTCGGAACAGCCCCGATCGGCCATCCTGCGGTGATGGTACAGAGACTCGGTTTCTCGGTGACGACTTCGTCGCCGGAGTAGACAACGGTTTCGCCGCCCGATGCTGATCCGCCCTCATAGTCTCCGTGGGCGACTCCCACGAAGGCACGCTTGACAACCCGGTTTAGCGTGGCAGGACTCTTCTTCGCCCCTGAGCCGTCTCGGCGAGTCGGTGCAGATGTCCGCCCAGCCCTGGTTCGCCGATCTTGCCGATGAACACGTGTATGCCACCAAAGGGACCCGGTACCCGTACTCAATCGAGCGGCCTCGGGGCCCGATCCGCATCGTCGATGTAGAGTTTGCCGCGACGACTCTTAGTCATCCGCCCACGGCATAGCCTTGAGTCCCGAACTTGCCCTCTAAGATCATCAAACCATCGATGCGATAGCCCCACGGTGGGCGCCAACTGTCGTGGAATTGTCACGGCAGATGTCCTCGTGAAAGGACTTAGTCGCGGGGCCATCGAGCGGGTTAACTTAGAGGGTTAAAGCGGACACAAAGACACGGGAGTTATACTAGTTCGCCCCTTCGATGAAGGTAAAGCCTACGTCTAGTTGTGATGGGATTGATGTGATTTGGCGACTAGGGAGCAATAGCCGCCTAAGCCTCGAATTATGCATCCCTAACCCGCCGCCGGTCGTCCCCTTATATATACGGTTTGGCCTTGGCGGTCTCTGAGTCGATCCGGCTCATACAAGTGTCCGCTCGGTCTCTTCTCTCTTATCTTACAGCTCAAGTTACAAGACTAAGGCGGTTTACATGAATGGACCCTAATCCGCCTCTGGGCTTTGGGCCTCCTCCGTGGGCCCTGATCATGGACGAGGGTAACCCGGCCCCTTCAGGGCGGTTTACACTCAGTAATTATATCCCCAACATCGCTCAAACCGCATAACAACGTACGTTGTTCCCTTTGTCATCAGTATGTTACTTGCCCGAGATTCGATCGTCGGTATAATCATACCTAGTTCAATCTCGTTACCAGCAAGTCTCTTTACTCGTTTCGTAATGCATCATCCCGCAACTAACTCATTAGTCACTTTGCTTGCAAGGCTTATTGTGATGTGCATTACCGAGAGGGCCCAGAGATACCTCTCCAACAATCGGAGTGACAAATCCTAATCTCGATATATGCCAACTCAACAAACACCATCGGAGACACCTGCAGAGCATCTTTATAATCACCCAGTTACATTGTGATGTTTGATAGCATAGTAAGTGTTCCTCCGGTATTCGGGAGTTGCATATTCTCATAGTTAGAGGAACATGTATAAGTCATGATGAAAGGAATAACAACAAACTAAACTATCATAGTGCTAAGCTAACGGATGGGTCTTGTCCATCACATCATTCTCTAATGATGTGATCCTGTTTATCAAATGACAACACATGTTTATGGCTAGGAAACATAACTATCTTTGATAAACAAGCTAGTCAAGTAGAGGCATACGGGACACTCTATTTTTCTATGTATTCACACATGTACTAAGTTTCTGGTTAATACAATTCTAGCATGAATAATAAACATTTATCATGATATAAGGAAATGTAAATAACAACTTTATTATTGCCTCTATGGCACATTTCCTTCAGTCTCCCACTTGCACTAGAGTCAATAATCTAGATTACATAGTAATGATTCTAACACCCATGGAGTCTTGGTGCTGATCATGTTTTGCTTGTGAGAGAGGCTTAGTCAACGGGTCTGCAACATTCAGATCCGTATGTATCTTGCAAATCTCTATGTCCCCTTCCGACACTTGATGACAGATGGAATTGAAGCGTCTCTTGATGTACTTGGTCTTCTTGGGAAATCTGGATTCCTTTGCCAAGGCAATTGCACAAGTATTGTCACAAAAGATTTTCATTGGACCTGATGCACTAGGTATGACACCTAGATTGGATATGAACTCCTTCATCCAGACTACTTCATTTGCTGTTTCTGAAGCAGCTATGTACTCCGCTTCACATGTAGATCCCACCACGACGCTCTATTTGGAACTGCACCAACTGACAGCTCCACCATTCAATATAAATATGTATCCGGTTTGTGACTTAGAGTCATCCAGATCAGTGTCAAAGCTTGCATCGACGTAACCATTTACAACGAGCTCTTTGTCACCTCCATAAACGAGAAACATATCCTTAGTACTTTTAGGTATTTCAGGATGTTCTTGACATTTGTCTAGTGATCCACTCTGGATTACTTTGGTACCTCCTACTATACTTATAGCAAGGCACACATCAGTCAGTACACAACATTGCATACATGATAGAACCTATGGCTGAGGCATAGGGATTGACTTTTCTCTCTACCTTCCGCGTTGGTGGGCATTGAGTCTCACTCGACTTCACACCTTATGTCTGAGGCAAGAACCCTTTCTTTGACTAATCCATTTTGAACTTCTTCAAAATCTTATCAAGGTATGTGCTTTGTGAAAGTCCAATTAAGTGTCTTGATCTATCTTTATATATCTTGATGCCCAATATGTAAGCAGCTTCACCGAGGTCTTTCATAGAAAAACTCTTATTCAAGTATCGTTTTATGCTATCCAGAAATTCTATATCATTTCCAATCAACAATATGTCATCCACATATAATATTAGAAATGCTACAGAGCTCCCACTCACTTTCTTGTAAATATAGGCTTCTCCAAAAGTCTATATAAAACCATATGCTTTGGTCACACTATCAAAACGTTTATTCCAACTCTGAGAGGCTTGCACCAGTCCATAAATGGATTGCTGGAGCTTGCACACTTTGTTAGCACCCTTTGGATCGACAATACCTTTTGGTTGCATCATATACAACTCTTCTTCCAGAAATCCATTTAGGAATGCAGTTTTGACATCCATTTGCCAAATTTTATAATCATAAAATGCGGCAATTGCTAACATGATTCGGATAGACTTAAACATCGCCATAGGTGAGAAAGTCTCATCGTAGTCAACTCCTTGGACTTGTCGAAAACCTTTCACAACAAGTCGAGCTTTGTAGACAGTAACATTACCGTCAGTGTAAGTCTTTTTCTTGAAGATCCATTTTATTCTTTATGGCTTGCCGATGATCGGGCAAGTCAACCAAATTCCACACTTTGTTCTCATACATGGATCCCATCTCATATTTCATGGCCTCAAGTCATTTCACGGAATTTGGGCTCATCATCGCTTCCTCATAGTTCGTAGGTTCGTCATGGTCAAGTAACATGACCTCCAGAAGAGGATTACCGTGCCACTCTGGTGCGGATCTTACTCTGGTTGACCTACGAGGTTCGGTAGTAACTTGATCAGAAGTTTCATGATCATCATCATTAACTTCCTCACTAATTGGTGTAGGAATCACCGAAACTGATTTCTGTGATGAACTACTTTCCAATAAGGGAGCAGGTACAATTACCACATCAAGTTCTACTTTCCTCCCACTCACTTCTTTCGAGAGAAACTCCTTCTCTAGAAAGGATCCATTCTTAGCAATGAATATCTTGCCTTCGGATCTGTGATAGAGGGTGTACCCAACAGTCTCCTTTGGGTATCTTATGAAGACACATTTCTCCGATTTGGGTTCGAGCTTATCAGGTTGAAGCTTTTTCACATAAGCATCGCAGCCCCAAACTTTAAGAAATGACAACTTGGGTTTCTTGCCAAACCACAGTTCATATGGTGTCGTTGTCGGTGTCAAAACCGGTGGATCTCAGGTAGGGGGTCCCGAACTGTGCGTCTAAGGTCGATGGTTGCAGGAGACGGGGGACACGATGTTTACCCAGGTTCGGGCCCTCTCTATGGAGGTAATACCCTACTTCCTGCTTGATTGATCTTGATGAATATGAGTGTTACAAGAGTTGATCTACCACGAGATCGTAATGGCTAAACCCTAGAGGCCTAGCATGTATGACTATGGTAATGAGTATATCCTTTCCGGACTACGCCCTCCGGTTTATATAAACACCGGAGGGATCTAAGGTTACATAGAGTTGGTTACATAAGAAGGAATCTTCATAGTTGGTCACCTAGCTTGCCTTCCACTCCAAGGAGAGTCCAATCCGGACACCGGTAGAGTCTTCGATCTTCATGTCTTCACAGCCCACCAGTCCGGCCCATGGATAACAGGTCAATATTTGAAGTGGGCGGGCCGAAGTATGGCGTATCATCGATGCCGGATATCTGTCCGGCACACCAAGGAAGGCATCTGAAGAATGGCCTTCCAAATGGTTCTACATTGAGGACGTCGTGCTTCCCGACCCAGTTCGAAAGGGTCTTCCCGAATTTGGGAGTGTTCTGCTGAAGAAACGCCATAGTTGGCGTCCCCGGAGTCTTGAAGAGGATGACAGCGCAGAAGTTCGTCAGCTCATGAGCAAGATAAAGACGCTCGCTCAGTCCGGACTCACAATAATCAAGGTAATGGTGACCTCCATTGTGCGAGGGGTTCAGCCGCTTCTGTCTGAGGGCTGCCAATGTGGCACTATAATGGAGAGGATGGCGCCTCCGTTGTGGCGGAAAGGTCGGATACCCCGCCGCTCTAGCCAAGATATTGGCGAGCTATTTAAAGGGAGGAAGAGGAATTTCTTCGCATTAAGCGCGAGAGATGGGTATTCTATGTATGATCCTCCGGTTGGGTAAGCCTCAACCCCTCTGTTTCACTCATTCCACTTCGGATTACCTTTGATAAATTTCAAATCCGTTTGTTATGACAAGATCTTGGCGAAAGGTCACGAAGGACTTCATAGTCCCGCACACCAGGAGAACCACAATCAGGAGCTTGATCACAGGTTTGAGAGGATCGAGATATATTCGTGGTGCTCGCGGAGGGAGTGTTTTACCAGATGAGCTATGATGGCACAGAAGTGGCCATCACCACCGACTACCCTGGACTTCTTCCCATTTCGCACGTAAGTAATCAAGAGACACCTCCTCTAAAAGAGTGCTTGTATTCTATCTTACCCACCGTACTGTCTTGTGCTCCAAAGAGGAGGCGTTTGGCGATTCCGAGGAGATCGACTCCCACACCGGGCCAGCCTTCGAAGAGGAAGGCCGGCAAAGACACAACCAGGGTTTCATCAAAGAGGTATGGATCCATAAATATGTTTTTCAGCGGCCGCACCCGACTGTGACTTTGTTCATTTGTCTAGTTCCAATACAAGGGTCCATGGACTATATCAGGGGTCCGCCAGCCGTACTCCCAACAAGCGGATTTAGACCCGCTTGAGGAAGCGGGGCGATGCAGAACAGCCGGACTATCCTTGGCCGAGGTTGGAAAATATGTCGTTACCAACTCGAAGTAGAGGCGCCATGAACCATCGGTCTTTGCAAGGCTGTTTTATGAGACCCCGAGTTCTCGGAAGAGGCATTCAATGCCTTGACTCGGTGGCGATACATCCGAGCTGCTCGAAGCGGGCTTAGCGAGCCACAAGCAGCATTTAACAGATGTGTAGGTAAGTTTACTGTGCCCAAAATATGATAACCATGTGCCAGTAGCCCCCGAGACTTAAAGTAGTTGGATCAACTGATTTGAGGATCGTTGTATAACCAGGCTCTTAAGGAGAAGAACATCCTGTTAGCCCAAGAGCTAAAAGGTGTCGGAACACACTAGCTTGTTGTGGCCACGAGCTGGAGGAATCCAAGAAGGCGTCACTGGTAATATTCCCTCCATCGAGAAAATATGATTATATGCGATAATGCTAACGGTGTTGCCTATACCATGACATAATTGTCGATGGAATTCAAGGGCTGGAAATCAGCATAGCGAATGAACAAGCCAAAAGGCTACATGCTACTGGTGACGTGTCTTTGAAAGCGAGTCATTGTTGAGAAAAACCAACCGGGATTGCAAGACCCGGTGGCGAAGTCTTTGAAGGATGTGCAGGCCCAACTAGCCAATTCCGTAAGGAGAACAAGAAGCTGCAGGCGGCATATTGATATATGTGCGAACTATTTTTAAAGTAGTTTGGAGATAAATGGAACTGATATGGTTATGATTGCAGGCATATTGATGGGCGGTCCTGAAGAGAAGGTGTCCGGATCATCAAGTGATCTGCTGCAAAGGCTGTCGCAAGTGCACGAGCATGCTCGGCTAGCCATGCGGAGTGTTGCCAAGGCTTTATGGCCATCCGCCTCCCCTCCAGGAAGTATGGAGGAGCTTGTAGAGCTGTTCAAGGGAGCGCGGCGGCGTATCCAACTATGGAATATATCAGCCTACCGAGAGGGTGCACGAGAGGCCTGGGCCATGGTGAAAACGCGATATACCAAGCTGGATCCGAATCACATGGCCCGTGTTGGACAGCTAGGGTCAAATGGGGAAGAAATTCCCGTTAGTTTAGTATATGACCAAGTAGAGGTGGCCGCCAAATATTCCCAACAGGATTGTAAGTTGGACCACCTGTTGGACGGCATAGAGGAGGAAGTGTTTGAGTCCAAGTGACTATGTACTTTCCTTACTCTGTGTAATTCTAGCTGAATTGTATAACATTTGTCATGGCAGACCTTTTCGCTTCAACCTCCGTGCAGGAGTGCGGAGTGTTTCGAATACCCTCGCGGCCGAATAGACGGGGTATGCAGGAAAACTAGTCGTGGGGTCATAGTTGCTTGAGCAGGACAAGTTGTATCCTGCTAGTTATGTTATATTACATTGAGATCGTAGAAACTTCTTCGAGAGAGAATAGTTCGTTAAGGGTTCCTTTCCACAGGTGTGCATGTATTAATGTACATGTCCAATTGTGATGGAAAAATCATAGTGTATGTAACTTCTCGGGGTTCGCAATGGAGTAAATGCAAAAACGTCTTTAATTCACCGACCGAATATTCCCTTAAGAATGCTAGCTTTCGGCTTCAGCCGGTCGAGTACACATCCGGATGACCAAGCGGTAACAATGCAGAGGTGCTCCCTTTATGCCCTAGCCGAACTAACGGGAACGTAGGGCATAAGCACAGGAGCCAGGCAACCCAGCTTGGCCAAAACTTAAGTCATATATATGCATATAGTGGGGAAGAAAAGGTACATATGGAAGAACTCATATGTGAAGAGCTTGATGAGAAGCAAAAGTGAAGGGCAGGATGAGTTTTGAAACGTGCGAGCCGTTGGGGGCGACTCGGGGCGACGCGGTCGGCGACCTCGCTCTCCCCGATGGTCTAGGCGCGGATGAGGCGTGGGTGCAGGTGCGGCGGGGTCCCAGTGGCGCCCCGGCGCGCTCCCCTGGGGCGGGGCGTGCGGTCTGCGGTGGCCGGTTCTGGGCCTTGTTGGAGGACGCGTCCGATGAGGAGGATGGGACCCCCTCACTGCGGCTGGCTCCTCCTCCGGTGGGGGCGATGCTAGGTGACTTCGTTCTGGCGGCGGCACACGGCGGTGCTAGTCGGGGAGACCGGCGTCGCCGTTTTGCTCCGGGCGGTGGTGGTTGTGGTAGCTCTTTGGAGGCAGCAGCGCAAATGGATCAGCGTCTGAGGCACGCTGGCGACCATTGTCTCCCCGCGTTCTGTGCCCTTGATGGCTCGGCGGCGGCCGAGTGGCCTGCTCTCCCTGCCTTGCCCTCGCTGGCGTCGGTGGCGGCTGCAGCGGCGCGGGTGGCTGATACGGCCGACGCGCTAGGGTTGGCGCCGACTGCTCCTCCTTTGGGCCTGATGGTGGCCTCTGCGCCTGGGCCGGCCCTGCTCCGTCCTATGGCCGTCGGGCCTCCTGGTGTGGGGCCCTTGGCGGTTGCGGGGCAGCGGGTTCTGTTTGGGCGGCCAGCCAGCCCGTGTTCGGCTGTCGAGGAGAGCCACGTGAGCCGTTAGCTTGGCGCTATATATGGTTCTTGAGGGCCTCGCGACCCCTCGCTAGGGTTTCGGCTCGTCCCGGTGTGGTCTTGGCGCCACGTCTCTCTGCGAGATCTCTCTTCGATTCCCCTCCTCCCCTCTCCTCTGTCTTCGCCCGGAGGCGGTAGCCTTGGATAGCGTCCGATGGAGCCTCCGATCTCCAGGAGGAACAGCGGCGTGAAGGCCTGAGTGCGGTGGCGTGGTCAGAGGGCCAAGGCGGCGGGGCGTGTGGACGGCGGCGGCGATTTCGAGCATGGACAAGACGGCAGATTTGGTCGTGGCTACGGTGGCTACCAGGGTCAAGGCTCTGGATCTGGTTTCCACGGGCGCGAGGATTGGGGTCCTCCTCCACCTGGTGGGGCCGCAAGAAGAAGAAGAAGAAGCGCAAGCATGGGGCCAGCGGCGGCAGGCTGGGCGTAAGCCAGAGAGCACCCCTTTGCGGCGGGGGCCATGGGGACCCGCTGGCAAAAAAGCCACGGGCTTCGGCTGCCCCATTAGCGGCATGCCTGATGCGCCGCGGGGCTCGGCGGACAAGCCCATTCCGGTTGAGGAGGAGGGCGGGGAATGCTTCAAGTGCAGCCGGACTGGGCATTTCCAGGCCAAGTGCACCTTCCCCCTCTGTGTGATCTGCAAGCAGGAGGGCCACGCCTCGGCTTATTGCCCTTCGCGGGGCAAGCAGACGCACCTCCAGATCATGGGCAGTGCTATTCCGGGCAAAGGTTTCTTTTGCATGGAGTTCGAAGAAGAAGATGTGGCAGAGGGTGACGATCTTAAAGTTGCTAATGGTGCCATTCTGTCAGCGGAGCTAGGGAGGCTCTCGCTGCGTACGCTCAAGCAGGAGCTGAAGCACATGGTGGCTAGTGACTGGGACTGGCAGATTGTGCAGGTTGGTGACAATGACTTTGCGCTGGTGTTCCCTTCTGCAGATCTGCTGCATATGGCCAAGACAAGTGGTAAGCTTTTCCTCTCCATCAATGACATTACGGTGCTGGTTCGTGACTCGATCCATGAGACGATTGTGCCCCTCTCCATGCCGGAGGTGTGGCTCCACCTTCATGGCATCCCCAAGAAGCACCGGCATGTCGATCGTCTGATGGAGGGGCTCAAGATGCTGGGAAGACAAATCGTGGTGGATGAGCTCTCCCTCATCCGGGTGGGACCGGTGAGGATGAAGTTTGGATGTAAAGCCCCTGACAAGCTGAATGGTTTTGTGCAAGTCTGGTTTAACCATGAGGGTTACGATATCCGGGTTGAGGTGGAGCGGCTCCCAAAACGCCCTGGAGACGGGCCAGCGGCGCCTGGCTCTAGCAACGCACCTTCTCACCCGGGTGACAAGAACGCTGGTCTGCCTGGTTCGGGGACCGGGGGGACAGCTGGGCAGCAGCAGAAAGACCCAGGGGCCCAGGGCGAGCAGCTCACTGGCAACGATGGCCGCTCTATGGATGTGGACATGGCCGGCCGTGAGGATGAACCTGAGGACAGCATGCCAGACACGTGAATTGACACGAAGACTTGGAATCAACTGGGTATCAAAGAGCTTGCGCTCGACGAGGGGAAGGAGAGCGCGGAGCCTGGGGCGTTGGCGATCTTGGACACGGCTGGGAGCAGTCCGCCTCCGTCCCACGCGTTGGTGGGGGCTTTCAATCAGGTGGGCTCGCTGACGCTGCCTGCTGCTGTGGTCGCCCCAGCCTCCCCCAGTCTGCTCGGCTCTGACACGGGCGTGGTGCTCAATGAGCCTTCCATTCGCACCCTGCTGTCAAGTCGCCACAGCTCGGGGGGATCCAGTCGGGCTCCTAAGAAGACGGCCGGGCGGAAGCCTTCGGTCAATCAAGCTGTGTTGTCGCTCCCTTCGCCTGTGGCGCCGGTGTGTGTGGATCTACAGGCCGCGCTGGGTTCTGCGGGCATGGCGACCAAGGCGCGGCATTCTCGGGCCTCCTCGGGCCCTCAGCGTGCTCCAAGTGCTCGGGCCAAGGCGGCGCTGGGGGACCTGTCTTCCCTGGAGAGTGCGCAGCTTCGCCTGGCGGACAAGAATCTTGAGACTTCAGGTAACCCACCTCCCTCCTTTAAGATACTGAACGCGTTTACAGATCCGCAACTTGTTTCTATCTTAGACGACAGCGGTTTTGAGTTAGGTGTGGAGCATGGTGAGCTAGTGTCCCTTATCCGTGCTCGCGAGGAGGCCCAAGCGGCTCTGGCAGAGGCCGCTGCTGCGGCCAAGGCCAGGGAGGCCGCTGCCACGGCACTGACGATCTCAGTTTCTTCAGGGACTGTGGCCAATCCCACCTCGCTAGTCCTGTCGGAGGGGGCTGCTGCAACCTGGGAGGTTGACCCAGCGCCATCGACGAGCCGAGCCCAGGCTAAGAAACGTGTGGCAAAACCGGTGACCTTCAGAGGGGTTCGCCTACGCAACCGTATTATTTGATGCGATACATCTTCTGGAACATTCGGGGTTGCGGGTACTCGGGTCGTCGCACGCAACTTAGAGAGTATATTGCTCGCGAAAGGATTGACGTAGTGGCACTTCAAGAAACGATCAAAGCTGATTTTTGTTTTCGTGATCTTGCGGCCTATGATCCTCTCCACCGCTTCGTGTGGGGTTGGGTTCCTTCCAATGGCCATTCGGGCGGTCTTCTCCTGGGTTGTAATTCTGATGTATGTGATGTTGTAACTTGGGACGTGGGCTCGTTTTTCATCTCTGTCATGTTTAAGCATAGAGTTTCTCTGGCTTCCTGGGCGATCATTTGTGTTTACGGTCCGAGAAGACCACTCGTGCGCGGCAGATTTCCTGGGGGAAATCCAAGACTTGGTCGGGGCCAAGCAAGCCGCTAACATCCCCATTGTTCTTGGGGGCGATTTTAACCTTATTCGTTTGGGCGCGGACAAAAATAACCGCAACATTGACTGTCCTAGAGTCTCCCTCTTTAACAATGCCATTGCGAATTGCACGTTGCGGGAAATCGCTAGGACAGGGGCTAGATACACGTGGACAAACAAGCAACTCACTCCGGTACGGAGCGTTCTGGACCGTGTGTTTGTTACGGCAGACTGGGAAGTGATCTTCCCCATGTGTACGTTGGTCGCTGAAACGCGCATTGGTTCTGACCATGTACCGCTGATCTTGGCCTCTGGGGAGGATAGGATCAAACGTAGTCCTCGTTTCTACTTCGAAACAGGGTGGTTCGAGGTAGAGGGTTTCGTCCCCTTGCTCCTTGCGCGTTGGGAGCAAGCTAGGGCTGCGGCTGGTCGTTACAAGGGTCCTCTTGACACTTGGGTTTTGGCGGCCGGGGCCCTGTGTGGTTTCCTCCGAGGGTGGGGTGCAAACCACGGGAGTGAAGCTAAACGAGCAAGGGAAGCTCTTATCGAGGAAATTAAAGCCCTTGATGTGCAAGTTGACTCTAGAACCTTCTCGGAAGCGGAGTGGGCTAACCGTTATGCCCTCGAAAATCAAGTGCTGGCCATCCTCAGGGAAGAGGAGGAATATTGGCACCGTAGGGGCGGTGTCAAGTGGATTACCAAGGGGGATGTGAATACGGGCTATTTTCATGCCTTCGTCAACGGCCGCAAACGAAAATGCTCGATCCTGAGATTGCAATCGGATCATGGGCTGTTGGTTAGTCAAGCCGATATCTCGGGTCATATCTATGATTTCTTCCTTAACCTGTTGGATACAGCGGAAGAGAAGCCTCTATGCCTTCATGCTGACTTTTGGGGGGAAGAGTCACGAGTGTCGCATGACGAGAATGATGCCCTGGCCTTGTCCTTCTCCACGGGGGAGATCGACGATGCGCTTGGCTCGATGAAGATTGATACTGCTCCAGGGCCGGATGGTTGGCCGGTGTCTTTCTTCCGCCGGTTCTGGCCGACGCTCAAGGACATTTTCTATGATATTATCAACGGTTTTGCGCTAGGCACGGTAGACATCTCGCGCCTTAACTTCGGCGTTATCAGCCTCATACCAAAAGTTAAAGGGGTCGACACGATTAAGCAATACCGCCCCATTACCCTTATTAACGTGCCTTTCAAAATTTGCTCCAAAGCCTACACTATGAGACTTGCCCCGGTCGCACAGCGTGTGATCGACCGTAGCCAGTCGGGCTTCCTCAAAGGCCGCAACATCCTAGAAGGACCGGTAGTATTGCAAGAGATCGTTCACGAGCTTAAGCGCACGCGTCAGCCGGCCGTGCTCTTTAAGCTTGACTTCGAGAAAGCCTACGACCGAGTGAACTGGGAGTTCATTCGCGAGGTTCTGACTCAGAAGGGATTCGAGTCGGGTTTTGTACACCGCATCGTGCAAATTGTCTCGGGGGGACAGACTGCGGTGTTGATTAACGGAGAAGTGGGGAACTTCTTCCGCAACAAACGAGGTCTCAGACAGGGAGATCCCTCCTCGCCTTTGATCTTTAACTTTGTTCTGATGCCCTTTCGGCAATGGTGAACAAGGCCAAGAACGTCGGCCACATACGTGGTGTGGTGCCTCACTTCATTCCCGGAGGGATCACTCACTTACAATATGCGGACGACACTTTGTTGCTCTTCGAGCCCGATGACCATAGTATAGCCTCGATTAAGCTCATCCTCCTTGCTTTCGAGATCATCTCAGGCCTGAAGATCAACTTTCTTAAGAGTGAGGTGATAGCCATTGCGATGGACTATCCCCTTGCCACACGCATTGCCGACCTGCTTAACTGCAAGCTAGGGAGCTTTCCAATTAAGTACTTAGGTCTCCCCATCTCGGACAAACACATCTCGATTCTTGAATGGGAACCCTTGTACGGCAAGGTGGCGAACCGGGTTAGCCCCTAGCGCGGCAGGTTTCTATCTTCCGCGGCCAGACTGATTTTGACAAACTCTAGTCTGTCCTCCTTGCCTTACTATGGGCATGTTCTTGCTGGCTGATGGAGTCCACGCCAAGCTTGACACCCCTCGGTCTAAGTTCTTTTGGGAAGGAACTGGGACAAAAAAGAAATACCACCTGATCAAGTGGGCGGCGCTTTGCCGACCCAAGAAATTCGGTGGCCTAGGGATCCTTAACTCCAAATTCATGAATGTTGCGCTCCTTGTCAAGTGGATCTGGAAACTTTCCCAGAATGAACAAGGGCTTTGGGCGGATATCCTTCGCGCTAAATATTTCCCCGATGAGAATTTCCTCACCTCTAAGGCTAAGGGATCACCTTTTTGGAACGGGATCCAGGCTGTTAAGCCTGCCTTCACGTTAGGAGCCAAGTTTTGCGTTAAGAATGGCAACTCCACGAGGTTTTGGCTCGACCATTGGCTTGGGCCGGAACCTGTTTGGCGCAGTCACTCTGTCATCTACCAATTAGCCACTAACGTTGATATTCTTGTGGACGATGCACTCAGAACAAATCCTCCCGCCATTTCTTTCAAAAGACCACTCCTCGCCCATGAACGGGAATGTTGGGACGGGCTCCTAACTGCTTTGCATGGAGTGACTCTCTGCCCTGAGGCCGACACGGTCTCGTGGTCCCTCTCGAGCTCCGGAAAGTTCACCGTCCAGTCGCTATACAACAAGCTGACCGAGGGACCGACTCTAGATATAGCTAGGGGGCTATCAAAAGCGTCTATCCCTCTGAAGATAAAAGTTTTTCTTTGGCAATTGTTCCGTGACCGTCTTCCCTCCTCTAACAACATTGCCATTAGACACGGCCCTTCAGATGGGACTTGTGCATTGTGTGGAGCGCATGAAGATGCTAACCACATCTTCTTCAAATGCCACCTAGCTCGATTTGCTTGGAGCGCCGTCCGCGAGGCGTTTGCGCAAAATTGGAATCCTCATACGGCTTCGGACCTCCGTGGGATCCTTCTCGCTCATAGGGGTGGCTTTGGGCGAGTTCTGTGGAGATGCGTAGGGGCGCTATGCTGGGCATTATCGACCACTCGTAATAAGATGACTATTGAACACAAGTTCCCTAACCATCCTGCTGATATTATCTTCAAATGTCACTTGTTTCTTCAGACATGGACACCGTTGGGGAAACGGTGTGATGCAGATCGGATGACGAAGGCCATGGAGCGGATCTGCACGATTCAGTATGAAGCCCGTCACTAGGATGCTGCTCGTTGTGCTATTTTGGACTGGTCGCTTGTGTGCTGTTGTTTCTTCTTTATCTATTAGGCTCAGGCCGGTTGCATGTACCATACTTTGGCTACAGCCATTTATCTTCTGCTGTAGTACTGCGATGAACTTGTTGGATGCTGCCTGTCGGTGGGCTTTATTAATTTAAAGCCGGACGCTCCTTGCGTCTTCGTTCTAAAAAAAAGAGCTTGATGCTCGAGGAATAATAATAAAAAGCTTATGTCCAAGAAGCCCCCAGGTATAATGGACATACATATTTTAAATGTGTATGTGTCAGGGGTGTGCGGTCTAGCCGTTCCAAAGCTTTAAAGCGAGAAAGGGAAAAGTAATTGGAAAAGAGAGAAAAAATAATGGAAACTACAGGGTAGAAGGAGACGAACAAGGAGTTCGACGATAGGCATAGAATCTTCAGAGTCTGGCCGCGTTCCAGGGGTTCGGCTCGAGGCGATTGTCTGATGCATCACGAAGACGGTACGCTCCTCCGGTGAGAACTTCGTCAATTATGAAGGGACCCTCCCATTTGGGCTTGAGTTTGTCTTTTTTCTTCTCTGGCAGGTGTAGAACAAGTTCGCCAACGTTGTAAGTCTTGGCCCGTACTTCTCTGCTTTGATATCTTCGAGCCTGCTGTTGGTGAAATGCTGAACGGGCCTTTGTGACATCGCGCTCCTCCTCCAGGGCATCAAGGTTGTCCTGCCGATCTATCTTAGCTTCTCTCTCTTCGTACATACGCACTCGAGGTGAGTCATGAATAATATCGCAGGGCAAAACAGCCCTTGCGCCATACACCATGAAGAAAGGTGTGTATCCGGTCGTACGGTTGCGCGTGGTCCGCAGCCCCCAGAGTACGGAGTTGAGCTCCTCCACCCAGTGCTTGTCTGATTCTTTGAAAGACCGCACTAGTCTGGGTTTGATGCCGCTCATAATAAGACCATTGGCTCGTTCAACCTGACCGTTGGTTTGCGGGTGGTAGGCGGGCGTGTCGAGTTTAATGCCAAGATTAGTACACCAGGTTTTTACCTCGTCGGCCGTGAAATTAGAGCCGTTGTCGGTGATGATCTTTGTGTGGGACACCATAACGGTGCACTGGCGCTGGATATGAATTCTATCACCAGGCGGACTCGGCCGTTTGACGGTTTAGCCTCTATCCACTTAGTGAATTTGTCCACCATGACTAGCAAATATTTTTTCTTGTGGCTTCCCCCTTTAAGAGGTCCAACCATATCCAGTCCCCAGACCACGAAAGGCCAAGTAATGGGGATAGTTTGTAAGCCTTGTTGAGGTCTTTGAAATCGACACACAGGTGCCAGGATTTGTCCTTCTTTGGTACCATCACCAAGTTTGCCACCAGTCCGGATGTTTGATTTCCCTAATGAATCCGGCCCGATAAGTTTAATACTCCTCCCCATGGCTTGTCGCTTGGGCTCGGAAAAGCGCCGCAGTGTTTGCTTGACCGGTTTAAATCCCTTTAATATATTGAGGCTATGTTTGGCCAGCTTGCGTGGGATCCCTGGCATATCCGAAGGGTGCCAGGCAAATATTCCCAGTTTTCGCGCAGGAATTCTCGTAGTGCGGCGTCAACTGTTGGGTTCAGTTGTGCTCCGATAGATGCTGTCTTCTTGGGTCCATTGGGTGGACCTGGAATTTGACTATTTCTTCTAATGGTTTGAAAGAGGTGGATTTTGGGCGTTTGTCGAGTATCACATCGTCCCTGTCCACCGTGGAGCGTAGTGCAGTTAACTCTTCAGCCGCGAGGGCTTCGGATAGCGCCTCAAGGGCCAAGGATGCAGTTTTGTTTTCAGTGCGGAGTGCTATGTCCGGATCACTGACGAGAGTGATTATATCGTTTGGTCCAGGCATTTTGAGCTTCATATACCCGTAATGAGGTATAGCTTGGAAGCGTGTAAAAGCATCCTGCCCCAACAGGGCGTGGTACCCGCTGCTGAAAGGGGCCACTTGGAAAGTGATTTCTTCGGACCGATAATTGTCCGGCGTGCACAATACCACGTCAAGTGTGATTTTGCCCGGGCACCGTGCCTCCCGGCTGGGAATGATTCCGCGGAAGGTTGTGCTACTTTGCTTGATGAGGCTCCTGTCTATTTCCATTTTGTGGAGTGTGTCCTCATAAATGAGATTTAGCCCGTTGCTGCCGTCCATGAGGACCTTAGTAAGTCGAAATCCGTCCACGATAGGACTGAGGACTAATCTGGTGGCTTTTCGGACTGTCTGTACCTTGGTTAAATCAACGGCATTAAATGTTATAGCCGTGTCGTTCCAAGGGTTTATTGCAGCAATTTGGCAGACGTCGGCGAGGTTGCGAAGTGCCCTTTTGCGTTTGTTGTTAGCAGCGAATGTCTTGAAGACCATCAATACTCTTGTGTCATCGTTTTCTGGAGGGTGCTGTTCTGGGGTGTCCTTGATAAGAATGTTCTCACCGCTCTTGGCTACCTGCCGGGGTATACAACATGCTCTAAGGCTGTGGGTTGCCACGGTATCTGGTGCCGTGTGTATTTTGCATGGGCCATCGAGCCATCCCTCCAGAACAGTGAAGTGTCGTGTAATGGGCTTATGTTTCTTGACTGTTGGACTGGGCGTGCCACGAGCGTGTGCCCTCTTCGCCTGTAGGAGGAGTTGAGTTGGGACCGACGGTTCCCAGCAAGCTGCCTGAGTTTTCCAGGCGCTTTCCATCGCGCTGTACTTTTGTACGATAGTTGCAAAGTTGGCGAACTTTAGTATGCGGCGGCGATTGATAGCGTTAAGGATACCTTTGTCCGCGTAGTTGTTGCAGAATGCTGATATCGCGTCCTCGTCGCGGCAATCTTTTACCTTATCTTTGACAAGGAGGAATCTCGCCCAGAAGTGGTGGACCGTTTCCTGAGACTGCTGTTTGATGCTCATGAGAGCGTCTATGTCCGGGTGGATGGGCGGAATTAAATCCGAACCTTGACCCGACCGATTACCCGGAGTCTGAAGACCTTCCAGACTCAACAGTCCGGGTCCCGGAGTATCTTCTGATTGTTTAGGACTTCCGTCCGATTCTATGTTCGGAGGGCTGGTCACATCCTTTCGCTGGTGGGTATCCGGTTCTTCCAGATCGGCGATCCGGACATAGTCCGTCTTCGATATAGAAGAAGACTCGCCGTCCTGCTCCTCGACTACCGCTATCTGGTGGGTGACCGGTGGAGTTTTAATCTCTCCTTGATCGGTTTTAGGCCTGATCCGATCGTAATCTGTAGCGATTCCCAAAGCGGTGATGCGATCTAGGAGCTCGTTCAAGGACGAAAACTATGCCGGATCCATCTACTTGGAGTGTTCGGAGTTGATGCGAAGGGGGTTTTCGATGGCCCGAGAGGTCATCATCGACTCAACGGCCGAACGGGCGATCATGGTAAAGCCGCCCAGTCGGAGGGTTTGGCCTGGGGCCAAGACTCCCCTGGAGGTGATGTTGTCTTTAAGGACAAGACGAGCCATCGAACCTTTCATCGACGTCACAATGGAACTCTCAATAAAAGCACCAATGTCGGTGTCAAAACCGGCGGATCTCGGGTAGGGGGTCCCGAACTGTGCGTCTAAGGTCGATGGTTGCAGGAGACGGGGGACACGATGTTTACCCAGGTTCGGGCCCTCTTTATGGAGGTACTAGAACATGAAGGCGCGCGTTGCCGCGCCAGTCCATTTTTGTTAATGAATCATCGAAAGGGAAATTCAACTGAGAATAATGAATAACTAATAATCAATAAGTCGGTAGCTGCGGTTGTGGCATCTTAGCGAAAGTTCCATCTCAACATTGAAACTTTTTTTAAGAAAAGGAGGAGTACCCCCGGCCTCTGCATCTGGTCGATGCATATGGCCAATTTATTAATTATTAGCACAAAACCTTATAAAGTCGTACAACAGTAAGACCAAAGCCATCATCTTCGCAACCTCTGTCGCTACTCCTATCTAGCTGATGAAGGGGCGCTGATGGTCTGGGCCTAATACCAAACAGACCTCGCAGTCAAAAATAACATCTAAGACCTGAGGTCCCAACCTGGACGCCTGCCGGGTATGGGCACCCACCAGTCCGGCGTGCTCCTTAACCAGTCCACCTACCGGGTATGAGGCCGCCACAACCACCTACCACATATACATCTTGAGTTGTATTGTTGCAACGGCCTTGCCGGTCTTCTTGCCGCCAGCGCCACCACGACGCCTGGCAGTGTCGACCTCCTGCAGCGTGTCCGTCACCACATCGGCGCCAAGCCTCCGCTGCTCCGAGCCGCCAAGAGCCGCCGCCAAGAATATGTAGAAAGAAACACGCTCCACGAAAGGAGGCAGCACACCCCACCCTCACTGCAGACCCTTCCATCCGATCCCAATATCCTGGCGTTGCCTCCAAGAAGGTTCACGGTACAGGCGCCGCCGATGCCGATCCGCATTGGATCTTGGGCTTTCACTGGACATAGGTCGGAGAGAGAGATGGTGCCCTCAAGCGCCCCTAAGGAGGAAGCGGCGCCAAAAATGGCGTCGCCGCCCCGCCAACCAAAGCGACCAAGGTTTCCCCGGACACCGATCTGCTCCACGAGAACACCGGAGGTGGATCCGGCAAGATCCAAACCGAACCGGGGACTGGGAAGGGATGCCCCCGAATCAACATTGAAACTAACGACCCCGAATCAACAACCACAAAATTTTGAAAAAGTTATGATGTGCACTGAAGAGTGGTGCATTGGTGCGCTTGACCTCGGTTTATATATTAGAAACCTCAGGCAAATCTAAAAACAAAATTTGCATGGTGATAATCATCTATCTACCATTATTCATGTTTTCTAATTCAAATTTGAAAATCATACCAAGGAAAAAAAATCCCTATATGAACAGTCGTTAATTACCAATGGGTCATGAATTGCGTTAGTTCATCAACACTAAATTCTTGATTTTGCTTTTAGGTTGTGTTTTGAATTTAGATTTGCGAACATCGAATAGAGGGTGTTCCTATGTATTCTATATTTGTTTTTAGTTTGTAGTATATAAACTCCCATATCATGGGACACATTCTCACATCACCGAGTACTAACGAATTACGAGTATGCGGGGCAGGATATGGCGACATATGCAGGAATTAGCGGACCACTAAAGTGAGTGCACCATTAACGCATAATTCGGCCCGATCAACAATAGCAGGCCTAGATAGTTCCACGGAGCAGCGGCCCAAGAGATAAACGAAGGCGTTAGGAGAGCGTCGATGGATGGATAGGGACGGTTAGCTACTGACAGCTGTGAGGGCTCCTAGGTGGCTCCATTTCTTGTTTCTCAATTCTCACATCACCGAAAGTACTAACGAATTACCGAGTATGCAGGGCCAGGATATGGCGTTCGAGGAGAGCGTCGATGGATGGATCGGACGGTTAGCTTCTGACAAGCGTGAGGGTTCCTAGGTGGCTCCATTTCTTGTTTCTCAATGTAACATCCCAAATTTTCAATTTGGAATGTTATACATAGATCATCATGCATATCATATTTTATTGCATTGTTGGCTCGATCCTAGAAATCCTCATAACTCAAGGACCCACGGAGAGAGTTGGGGTTTCGTTATTTTCATATTTGAGTTTTCTCAAATTTTGAAAAGGGATCATTTGATTTTATTTATTTCATCTTCAATTATATCTACTATCCAAATATGAGAGAGGGAATAAAATGACTTTCCCAAAATAAAGAAATAATGAAGATTTAATAAAAAATCAAATAAGATTTTATTTTGGAGTTTTAAATCTTTTTTTGAATTTAGGAAAAATCGCGTTTTCAAAATTGCATTTAGGCCCCAAATAAATGTTCATCTAGTCGCCTTGATTTTAGAAGCGGGAAAATTTATTTGGGATTTTTGGAGTCCGTTTAGTACTTCTTTGTTTTTTTGACGTAATGATTTTAAAAACGCGCACCTCTCGCCCGTGCGGCGGGACTCCTTCGAGCCGCCTTTAAATAGCGCCCGCCTCCGCCGCCCTAGCCGTTAGCCGCCCGCCGCCACCCGCCAGCCGCCATGCCCCGCCAAATCGCCGCCCAGCCCACCCCACCAGAACCCTAACCCTAACCCACGCCGCAGATCCGCCGCCACCGCGCTACTTGCCGCCGCCGCCCGCCGCCGCCGGACTCCGCCGCCGCCGCCGAGCCTCGCCGGAGTTCGCCGCCGCCGCCGCCGAGGTTCGCCGCCACATCGATTTCCGCGCCTTTTTTTTACAAAACCGAGCGGTTTTATTCTGGTTTTTGTTCGTTTTTTTTTAGTTTTCGTTTTTTTAGTTTTCGGTTTTTTTCCGGTTTAGGTTAATTAGCGGACGTTTATCCGTTAGTTCGTTTAAACGAGCGCGTTCGTCAGATTAGTTTAGTTAACGAACGTTCGTTCGTTAACCCGTTCGTCGTTTTTTCTTTTTCTCGGATTTAATTCGCGATTTTTCTGATCGCGATATCTGATCCGATTTTCGTTTTAGTTTAACTTCTCGCTCGTTTATCGGAATCAGGCGATTCAAGCGCCTGGAGTTTAACCCTCTTTCCGAATAACCAACTTGAACAAGTTTTTGCTACTCTAAAATTTGACCTAGGTCCAGATTAGTAAAACATAGCTGTTTTCTTTTGCCGTTTGTACCCCGTTGCTTTGTTTGCTTTGTTTCCTTTTGCAAACCGGAGTTCTTAAGTTGAACTATCTGGTTAGATCTTTCGTCTGAGTTTTACCTTTGCATTAGATGAGTACTTATTGTATGCTTGTTTGTTTGTCTGCGATAGAACACCGAGTCGCGCTACTGTTACTTCGAGTCTCTAGGTTTCGCGGATCATCAGTAAGGCAAGTAACTCTTTGATCATACCTTTTCTCATACCTAGTTTTATTGCATTAGATCAATCCTCAAACATTGCATGATTAGGATCTAATTAAACTATGGGTTATGAGAAGTAGTTGAGGTAGTACCTATTACCTGTTTTATTTCAAACCCTTGGGAGTTTCTTCTACGTTTGCTTATATTGCCCAGCTATGCTAAGTAGACGTGGATTGGGTGAGTGTATCCATGACAGATGTGAGATTGTTAATTAATGGTTTATTTAAGGTGGCAACTTAAACACACATCTGGGTGGATTGAGGCACCTGGTTTCTATCAGGACTTGCCTGTATTTCTTTGGACCGCCACCCAGGCTCAAGGGGATCATAAGATAATTCATGCTAGAAACTTCCGTGTGCAGCCACATGCTACTATGGGCTCTAGCATAGTTGACTAAGTCGTGCGAACTCTTACAGTGGTAGACTAGCTGATGTAGGGGTTGTAGGTTGGTACGGTCTATCACGTACATAAGGTGCTAGCGCGTCTGAAAGACTATGTCTCGGTCATCCGTTTCTCAAACACCATGTAGTGCGAGAAACCAAACGGAGGAGATCGAGTCATGTGGGGAAAAGTGCGCAAACCTCTGCAGAGTGTATAAACTAATCATGATTAGCCGTGTCCCCGGTTATGGACAACTTGAGTATCTAGTACTTGGATATCATGTGAATCTCAACATGTTACTCTAATTTAATATTGTTGGGTTTGTTAATGAGTACTTTTAATTGGGATTGAGAATGCTGTCAACCATTCTCAATGTTTAACAACCACCATGATAGTTAAACAAATTTATTCCTTTGAAGTAGGGAAAAATTGGCTTTATGCAAAACTGTAACCATAGAGCTTTCCACCAGCCAAATATGCATGTAGTATAGCTTATTCCATTATTTATTCTCCATGTGTTACATTGCCAGCATATTCCATGTGCTAACCCATTTTCGGGCTGCAACGTTTAATGTTGCAGACTTTTCAGACGACGAGTAAGGTGCTTAGGTCGTGGTTCTATACTCAGTGATGCCGTTGGAGTTGATGGACTCGCTTATTCTTCCAAGCCTTCCGCTGTTATCGTTTTTAGATGGCCTTAAGCCATATTTATTTTATTAAGTTCTCTTTTGAGACATTCGATTGTAATAAGTGTGTGATTGCTACTCTGTTATAAATCCTCCGAGTACTGTGTGGTGTCGGCATTCTTGATCCAGGATGACAACGAGCACGAGATCGGTATTTGAGGTCTGGTCGCTACAAAGATGGTATCAGAGCACACGCTGACTGTAGGACACGACCACTAAGCTCAAGCCCTAGATCACTACTCTTTCTTCTCATTTCTGAGTCCTCATCTTTTCTATTCTTTAGGATGGAGGATGCAAGGAACAAGTTCACACAACCAGATGTAGACTCACCGTTTGGATATCACTTGAAGGAAGTCACTAGATACCTGAACATAGGAGTACCAAGCTTCACCGGGACCTTCAACGCCACTTTACCCGAAGAGGTGCGCTGGATGATTCAAGTCTACATTCCAGGAAGGACGTTTGCACCAATCACGGAGCCCATAGAGTTTTCCTTTGATGCACCAACATGGAGCCTAGGAAAGAGCATGGCAGCTCACATCACCATGGGGCGAATTGGAGAAGTTTACCACGAGGATCTCAAGGATACTATCTACCAGGTTTGTGGGCACCGAGATGAACAATGGGAGATGATCAGCACCAGGAGGGACAGATCAATTACAGCTTATATCCAGGAGTTAAATCAACACATCCGACACCGGAGAACGGATGTCTTGTGATATGGAGGATCTACAGAAGGCTAGAACCAAGATCAAGGAGCTAGAAGAAGAACTCAAGGCTACACGTGAATACTACATGGAAGAGATCGTCGCTCTAGTGAGATAGAACGGCGACCTAAAGGAGAAGCTTGGAGTATTCATGGGAAGTTCAGCACCCAAAAGAGAAAGGGACGCATCCACTTGCCCGGATAATTATATCATCATCGACGACACCGACTCGGACCCCGACGACTACGATGATGACTTTGTTGATGAAGCTGGAGCAGATATTATGGAATCTTCAACGGAGTAGTTTTTCTAGATTGACCACCATAATAGTAGTAGTATTTCCCCCATTTTGTATCAGTTTTAGTCCAGCACCTTGTAACGATAGTTAGACCGTTGTATATCTTTGTTGAATTGATTGGAGTGATATTGTGTGCTTTTGTCTCATGTGCATATGGGTAGTGTTTTCTCACTAGACCTCATTCTATTCTTAGCTCTCGTCTTTTCTTTAAACCCCTCAGATGCCTCCGAGACGCGACCCCGGATTTGTTTTCCCGCCAGAGATCACTCAGTTGATTCAGCAGCAGAATGCCTTGATTCAGACATTGGTGCAGAACAACAACAACAACAACAACAACAACAACAACAACAACAACAACAACAACAACAACAACAACAACAACAACAACAACAACAACAACCCACCACCACCACCACCTGTTGACCATCTGACTCGTTTCTTAAGGCTGAATCCGCCGGTGTTTTCCAGTAGCACCGAGCCGATAGTAGCAGATGATTGGCTCCGTAAGATAGGGAGGGACTTGACCACTGCAGGATGTACAGATGGAGAAAAGGTGAAGTTTGCCGCACATCAGCTCGAAGGACCCGCAGCAGCATGGTGGGAGAATTTTACAGACCACTTACCACAGAGACACCATCACATGGGATCGGCCAAACAAGCTTTCCGTCTGCCCATGTTTCAGCAGGAGCTATGGCCATGAAGAAGCGTGAGTTTCCAACTTACGCCAAGGAGGACGGACAGTTGGCCAGTATGTGGATGATTTCAGTAAGTTAGCACGTTATGCCCCAGATGACGTTGCTACGGATGCAGCTAAGCAGGAGAAATTCCTCGAAGGGCTGAATGATGAGCTGAGTATGCAGTTGATGGTAGCTACTTTTAATAACTACCAGGAGTTAGTAGATCGTGCTCTTATGATTGAAGGGAAGCAGCAGCAGATTGACAATCATAAGAGGAAGTATGTACAGGGGAAGTATAATTCTGGAGCTCAGCAGAAGCTACGCTTTACTCCAAAAACAGGAGGACAATTCCAGCATACTCATGGAGGAGGTAGCTCTCACAATCATAATGGCACAAAGAATGGAAACGGGAATGGAGGAAGCAATGGACAAAACCGCACCACCCCGTCAACACCATCCAAGGTAGACCTGAGCCACATCACTTGTTTTAAGTGCCGTAAGACGGGGCATTATGCAAATGAATGTCCAGAAGCCCAAAATGGAAATGGCAATGGAAGCTCAGGGAATAAGCCGAACCCTTTCAACAAAGGACAAGTGAACCACGTTACCGTGGAGGAGGTTGAAGCCCAGCCAGACGCAGTAATAGGTAAGTTTTTGGTTAAGACATTTACTGCAGTTGTTCTTTTTGATACTGGTGCATCGCATTCATACATATCAAGGGGATTTGTGGATAAGTATAAATTACCAACCCAAGCCCTTAGGTCACCCATGCTAGTAACCTCACCCGGAGCAGAATACATGGCTAGTATATGGTGTGATCGACTGCCATTAAGGATTGGACACTATGTATTTCCCTCAGACCTAATAGTTCTGGAATCGCAAGGACTGGATGTGATATTAGGCATGGATTGGTTATCAAGTATGGAGGAACATAGATTGCGCGATGAAGTCGATTTTGCTTACCACCCGAAGGAAGGAGAATCAAGTATGTATCACGGCATGAGCCGAGGAGGGCACATGTAAATTGCTTATCGAGTTGTGCGGGAGGAAGTACCGGTGGTAAAGGATTTCCCGATGTATTTCGGAAGAGTTGCCGGGCATGCCACAGCGAGACATCGAGTTTCGATTGAACTCTTGCCGAGCATCGGGCGATATCAAGAGACCGTATAGGATGCCAGCCCAGGATTTGGAGGAAATCAAGAAGCAGATTAAGGAGTTATTGGACAAAGGTTTTATTCGCCCAAGTTCTTCACCTTGGGGATCGCTTATACTTCTAGTGGAGAAGAAGGATGGATCATTAAGAATGGTTGTTGATTACCGAGGATTGAATGAAGTAACAATCAAGAACAAGTATCCACTATCGATGATCAATGACCTATTTGACCAATTGCAAGGAGCTAAGGTGTTTTCTAAGATCGATTTGCGATCAGGGTACCATCAGTTGAAGATTCGAGAGCAGGATATACCTAAGACGGCTTTTACCACCAGGTATGGGCTGTATGAGTATACCGTTATGTCATTTGGACTGACTAACGCACCTGCCTATTTTATGAACATGATGAACAAAGTGTTTATGGAGTTTTTGGACAAGTTCGTCGTGGTGTTCATTGATGATATTTTGGTTTACTCGAAGAATGAAGAGGAACATAAGGAACATTTGCGACTGGTACTGGAGAAGCTCAGAGAACACCAGTTATATGCCAAGTTCAGCAAGTGTGAGTTTTGGTTGAAGGAAGTTGGATTTGTCGGACAAGTTATATCCGGAGAAGGTATAGCAGTGGACCCTACTAAAGTTGCCACTGTGACAAACTGGGAAGCACCAACTACAGTTGAAGAGATCCGGAGTTTCCTTGGACTCGCAGGATACTACCGGAGATTCATTAAGAATTTCTCAAGGATTGTGAAGCCTATGACTGAATTGTTGAAGAAGGATACCAAGTTCATATGGACTGAGAAGTGTGAAGCTAGTTTCCAAGAATTGAAGAAACGTTTGGTTACCTCACCAGTGTTAATTCTGCCTGATCAGACCAAGGATTATGAGGTGTATTGCGATGCTTCACGCCGAGGACTTGGAGCAGTGCTTATGCAAGAGGGAAGAGTTGTTTCGTATGCTTCACGACAAATTAAGCCTCATGAGTTAAATTATGCTACTCATGATTTGGAGTTGGCAGTCGTAGTGCATGCATTGAAAATGTGGAGACATTTTCTTATTGGGAACCATTGTGAGGTGTACACGGATCACAAGAGTTTGAAGTACATCTTCACGCAGAAGGAGTTAAATCTCAGGCAGAGGAGATGGTTGGAGCTTATCAAAGATTACGATATGAGATTACATTATCACCACGGAAAGGATAACGTTGTAGCAGACGCGTTGAGCCGTAAGAGTCATGTCAACACTCTAATGACCGGAGGTTTACCAAAGGAATTAGCCGAGGAATTACGAGAGCTGTGTTTGGAAATAGTTTCGAGAGGCTATGTAGCAGCATTGGAGATTCAGTCTACTTTGATGGATAAAATCAGAGAAGCTCAAAAGACAGATAAGGAAGTTGCCTCTATAAAGGAGAAAATGAGCAAAGGAAAAGCTAAGGGATTTCGTGAGGATGAACACGACACCTTATGGTTTAAGGACCGCGTTTACGTGCCAAGTGATCCAGAGATTCGGAAGTTGATTTTGCAAGAGGCACATGATTCGCCGTATTCGATCCACCCCGGGAATACCAAGATGTATTTGGATTTGAAGGATACTTTCTGGTGGACCGGAATGAAGAAGGATATTGCAGAGTATGTAGCCGTTTGTGATGTATGCCAGAGAGTGAAGGCAAAACATCGAAGCGGCGAGATTATTACGACCATTGCCGATACCCGAATGGAAGTGGGATAAACTAGGCATGGATTTCATCACGGGATTGCCGAGGACTCGTTCAGGCTATGAATCGATTTGGGTTGTAGTCGACCGTTTGACGAAGGTAGCTCATTTCATTCCAGTAAAGACTACCTACAGCTGTGCCAAATTGGCTAAGATATACATGACACGGATTGTATGCTTGCATGGACTTCCGAGGAGTATCACATCAGATAGAGGAACCCAATTTACCTCAAAGTTCTGGAAGCAGTTGCACGAAACTTTGGGAACCAGCTGGATTTTAGCACGATTTTCATCCACAAAGAGCCAGACGGACCGAGAGAGTCAACCAGATTTTGGAGGATATGCTTAGAGCTTGTGCCTTGGATTATGGATCCGGTGGGGCGATAATTTGCCATATCGGAGTTTTCTTACAACAACGATTATCAATCTAGTTTGAAAATGGCCCTTTCGAAGCCTTATGCGGAAGGAGGTGCAGGACCCGTTGTTGTGGGATGAAGTTGGAGACCGCCGATTGTTTGGACGGATTTAATTAAGGAGTGCGAGCAGAAAGTAAAGTTGATTCGCGATAGGCTCAAGGTAGCCCGTCGGCGGAAGAGCTATCGGATTCAAAAGCGCAAGGAGACAGAATACAAAGTCGGAGCGAGTTTATCTTCGTGTATCCCCACTTCGAGGAGTTAAGCGCTTTGGAGTTAAGGGAAAGTTAGCGCCCCGATTTGTAGGACCATATCGTGTTCTGGAACGTATGGGAGAGGTGGCCTACAAGTTGGAATTACCTGAGGGATTGTCAGGAGTTCATGATGTGTTCCATGTATCTTAGTTGAAGAAGTGTCACGCAGAGATGGCTGATATACCACGGAGAGATACAGTGCCACTGGAAGCAATTCAGTTGAATGATGATCTGATCTACGAGGAGAAACCAGTTAAGATTCTCGAATATGCCAGTCGAGTCACTCGTAGCAAGGTTATCAAGTTCTGCAAAGTTCAGTGGAGCCACCACACCGAGGAAGAAGCCACCTGGGAGCGAGAGGAAGATCTGCTCAAGGCCCACCCTCACCTATTTGCTAGCCAACCCGAATCTCGAGGGCGAGATTCATCTTAAGGGGGGTAGGTTTGTAACATCCCAAATTTTCAATTTGGAATGTTATAAATAGATCATCATGCATATCATATTTTATTGCATTGTTGGCTCGATCTTAGAAATCCTACGCAACTCAAGGACCCACGAAGAGAGTTGGGGGTTTCGTTATTTTCATATTTGAGTTTTCTCAAATTTTGAAAAAGGGATCATTTGATTTTATTTATTTCATCTTCAATCATTTCTACTATCCAAATATGAGAGAGGGAATAAAATGAGTTTCCCAAAATAAAGAAATAATGAAGATTTTATAAAAAAATCAAATAAGATTTTATTTTTGAGTTTTTCACCTTTTTTTGAATTTAGGAAAAATGTGCGTTTTTCAAAATTGCATTTAGGCCCCAAATAAATGTTCATCTAGTCCGGCTTGATTTTAGAAGCCGGGGAAAATTTATTTCGGGATTTTTGGAGTCCGTTTAGTACTTATTTTGTTTTTTTTCCGAGTGTAATTATTTAAAAAACGCAGACCGCCTCTGGGCGTGCTGAGCGGTACTCCTTCGAGGCGCCTTTAAATAGCGGCGCCCGCCGCCCAACCCGTCGGCCGCCCGCCGCCACCCGCCAGCCAGCGCACGCTGCCGCCAAATCGCCGCCCGCCCCTCCCGCGCACGAACCCTAACCCTAACCGCCGCCGCCAAATCCGCCGCCACCGTGCCGCCGCCGCCGCCGCCGCTGGACTCCGCCCGCCGTCGCCGAGCCTCGCGGTCGCCGCCGCCGCCGCCGAGGTTCGCCGCCACCTCGATTTCCGCGCCTGTTTTTTTAGAAAACCGAGCGGTTTTATTCTGTTTTTTTTTTCGGTTTTTTAGTTTTCGGTTTTTTTTAGTTTTCGGTTTTTTTCCGGTTTAGGTTAATTAGCGGAGTTCGTCCGTTAGTTCATTTAAACGAGCGCGTTCATCAGATTAGTTTAGTTAACGAACGTTCGTTCGTTAACCCGTTCGTCGTTTTTTCTTTTTCTCGGATTTAATTCGCGATTTTCTGATCGCGATATCTGATCCGATTTTCGTTTTTGTTTAACTTCTCGCTCGTTTATCGGAATCAGGCGATTCAAGCGCCTGGAGTTTCGTCTCGAAACCCTCTTTCCGAATAACCAACTTGAACAAGTTTTTGCTACTGTAAAATTTGACCTAGGTCCAGATTAGTAAAACGGGGCTGTTTTCTTTTGCCGTTTGTTCCCCGTTGCTTTGTTTCCTTTTGCAAACCGGAGTTCTTAAGTTGAACTATCTAGTTAGATCTTTCGTCTAAGTTTTACCTGTGCATTAGATGAGTACTTATTGTATGCTTGTTTGTTTGTCTGCGATAGAACACCCGGAGTGCGCCGCCTGTTACTTCGAGTCTCTAGGTTTCGCGGATCATCAGCAAGGCAAGTAATACTTTGATCATACCTTTTCTCATACCTAGTTTTATTGCATTAGATCAATCCTCAAACATTGCATGATTAGGATCTAATTAAACTGTGGGTTATGGGAAGTAGTTGAGGTAGTACCTATTACCTGTTTTATTTCAAACCCTTGGGAGTTTCTTCTACGTTTGCTTATATTGCCCTGCTATGCTAAGTAGACATGGATTGGGTGAGTGTATCCATGACAGATGTGAGATTGTTAATTAATGGTTTATTTAAGGTGGCAACTTAAACACACATCTGGGTGGATTGAGGCACCTGGTTTCTATCAGGACTTGCCTGTATTTCTTCGGACCGCCATCCAGGCTCAAGGGGATCATAAGATAATTCATGCTAGAAACTTCCGTGTGCAGCCACATGCTACTATGGGCTCTAGCATAGTTGACTAAGTCGTGCGAACTCTTACAATGGTAGACTAGCTGATGTAGGGGTTGTAGGTTGGTACGGTCTATCACGTACGTAAGGTGCTAGCGCGTCTGAAAGACTATGTCTCGGTCATCCGTTTCTCAAACACCATGTAGTGCGAGAAACCAAACGGAGGAGATCGAGTCATGTGGGGAAAAGTGCGCAAACCTCTGCAGAGTGTATAAACTAATCATGATTAGTCGTGTCCCCGGTTATGGACAACTTGAGTACCTAGTACTTGGATATCATGTGAATCTCAACATGTTACTCTAATTTAATATTGTTGGGTTTGTTAATGAGTACTTTTAATTGGGATTGAGAATGCTGTCAACCATTCTCAATGTTTAACAACCACCATGATAGTTAAAAAAAATTATTCCTTTGAAGTAGGGAAAAATTGGCTTTATGCAAAACTGTAACCATAGAGCTTTCCACCAGCCAAATATGCATGTAGTATAGCTTATTCCATTATTTATTCTCTATGTGTTACATTGCCAGCATATTCCATGTGCTAACCCATTTTCGGGCTGCAACGTTTCATGTTGCAGACTTTTGAGACGACGAGCAAGGTGCTTCGGTCGTGGTTCTATACTCAGTGATGCCGTTGGAGTTGATGGACTCGCTTATTCTTCCAAGCCTTCCGCTGTTATCGTTTTTAGATGGCCTTAAGACATATTTATTTTATTAATTTCTCTTTTGAGACATTCGATTGTAATAAGTGTGTGATTGCTACTCTGTTATAAATCCTCCAAGTACTGTGTGGTGTCAGCATTACTGATCCAAGGATGACACTGAGCACAGAGATCAGACTGTTTGAGGTCTGGTCGCTACAAGGTAATACCCTACTTCCTGCTTGATTGATCTTGATGAATATGAGTGTTACAAGAGTTGATCTACCACGAGATCGTAATGGCTAAACCCTAGAGGCCTAGCCTGTATGAATATGGTAATGAGTATATCCTTTCCGGACCACTCCCTCCGGTTTATATAGACACCGGAGGGATCTAGGGTTACATAGAGTCGGTTACATAAGAAGGAATCTTCAGAGTTGGTCGCGTAGCTTGCCTTCCACGCCAAGGAGAGTCCAATCCGGACACGGGTAGAGTCTTCAGTCTTCATGTCTTCACAGCCCACCAGTCCGGCCCATGGATAACAGGCCGCTCGTCCGAGGACCCCTTACTCCAGGACTCCCTCAGTCGTCTCAACGGATTTAGATGGTGCCCTATTTAACGTGAATGCAGCCGTCTTCAAAGCATAACCCCAAAACGATAGCGGTAAATCAGTAAGAGACATCATAGATCGCACCATATCTAATAGAGTGTGGTTATGACGTTCGGACACACCATTACGCTGTGGTGTTCCAGGTGGCGTGAGCTGCGAAACTATTCCACATTGTTTCAAATGAAGACAAAACTCATAACTCAAATATTCACCTCCACGATCAGATCATAGAAACTTTATTTTCTTGTTACGATGATTTTTCACTTGACTCTAAAATTATTTGAACTTTTCAAATGTTTCAGACTTATGTTTCCAAGTAGATATACCCATATCTGCTCAAATCATCTGTGAAGGTCAGAAAATAACGATACCCACCACGAGCCTCAACACTCATCAGACCGCATACATCGGTATGTATTATTTCCAACAAGTCTGTTGCTCGCTCCATTGTTATGGAGAACAGAGTCTTAGTCATCTTGCCCATGAGGCATGGTTCGCAAGCATCAAGTGATTCATAATCAAGTGATTCCAAAAGCCCATCAGCATGGAGTTTCTTCATGCGCTTTACACCAATATGACCTAAACTGTAGTGCCACAAATAAGTCGCACTATCATTATTAAACTTATATCTTTTGGCTTCAACACTATGAATATGTGTATCACTACTATCGAGATTCAATAAAAATAGACCACTCATCAAGGGTACATGACCATAAAAGATATTACTCATATAAATAGAACAACCATTATTCTCTGATTTAAATGAATAACCGTCTCGCATCAAACAAGATCCAGATATAATGTTCATGCTTAACGCTGGCACCAAATAACAATCATTCAGGTCTAAAACTAATCCTGAAGGTAGATGTAGAGGTAGCGTGCCGACGGCGATCACATCGACTTTGGAACCATTTCCCACGCGCATCGTCACCTTGTCCTTAGCCAATCTTCGCTTAATCCGTAGCCCCTGTTTTGAGTTGCAAATATGAGCAACAGAACCAGTATCAAATACCCAGGCACTACTGCGAGCATTAGTTAGGTACACATCAATAACATGTATATCAAATATACCTTTCACTTTGCCATCCTTCTTATCCACCAAATACTTGGGGCAGTTCCGCTTCCAGTGACCAGTCCTTTTGTAGTAGAAGCACTCAGTCTCAGGCTTAGGTCCAGACTTGGGTTTCTTCACTTGAGCAGCAACTTGCTTGCCGTTCTTCTTGAAGTTCCCCTTCTTCCCTTTACCATTTTTCTTGAAACTAGTGGTCTTATTGACCATCAACACTTGATGCTCCTTCTTGATTTCTACCTCCGCATCCTTTAGCATTGCGAAGAGCTCGGGAATTGTCTTATCCATCCCTTGCATATGATAGTTCATCACAAAGCTTTTGTAGCTTGGTGGCAGTGATTGAAGAACTTTGTCAATGACACTATCAACCAGAAGATTAACTCCCAGTTGAGTCAAGTGATTATGATACCCAAACATTTTGAGTATATGTTCACTGACAGAACTATTCTCCTCCATTTTGCAGCTGTAGAACTTATTGGAGACTTCATGTCTCAATCCGGGCATTTGCTTGAAATATTAACTTCAACTCCTGGAACATCTCATATGCTCCATGATGTTCAAAACATCATTGAAGTACCGGCGTTGCCAGGCGTTCGCAATGTCCGGCGTTGCTCCTGCAGCGGGTCTTGCACCTAGCGGTGCTTCCAGGACGTAATTCTTTTGTGCAGCAATGAGGATAATCCACAAGTTACGGACCCAGTCTGTGTAGTTGGTAATTCAACTTAGCTTTCTCTAGGAACACATTAAAATTCAACGGAACAGTAGCACGGGCCATTTATCTACAACAACATAGACATGCAAAATACTATCAGGTACTAAGTTCATGATAAATTAAAGTTCAAGTAATCATATTACTTAAGAACTCCCACTTAGATAGACATCCCTCTAATCATCTAAGTGATCACGTGATCCATATCAACTAAACCATGTCCGATCATCATGTGAGATGGAGTAGTTTTCAATGGTGAACATCACTATGTTGATCATATCTACTATATGATTCACGCTCGACCTTTCGGTCTCAGTGTTCCGAGGCCATATCTGCATATGCTAGGCTCGTCAAGTTTAACCCGAGTATTCTACGTGTGCAAAACTGGCTTGCACCCGTTGTATGTGAACGTAGAGCTTATCATACCCGATCATCACGTGGTGTCTCGGCACGACGAACTGTCGCAATGGTGCATACTCAGGGAGAACACTTGTACCTTGAAATTTAGTGAGAGATCATCTTATAATGCTACCGCCGTAGTAAGCAAAATAAGATGCATAAAGGATAAACATCACATGCAATTAATACAAGTGATATGATATGGCCATCATTATCTTGTGCCTTTGATCTCCATCTCCAAAGCACCGTCATGATCACCATCGTCACCGGCTTGACACCTTGATCTCCACCGAACCATCGTTGTCGTCTCGCCAACTGTTGCTTCTATACGACTATCGCTACCACTTAGTGATAAAGTAAAACAATTACATGGCGATTGCATTTCATACAATAAAGCGACAACCATATGGCTCCTGCCAGTTGCCGATAACTTGTTACAAAACATGACCATCTCATACAACAAATTATATATCATCACGTCTTGACCATATCACATCACAGCAAGCCCTGCAAAAACAAGTTAGACGTCCTCTACTTTGTTGTTGCAAGTTTTACGTGGCTGCTACGGGCTTAGCAAGAACCGTTCTTACCTATGCATCAAAACCACAATGATTTTTCTACAAGTGTGGTGTTTTAACCTTCAACAAGGACCGGGCGTAGTCACACTCGATTCAACTAAAGTTGGAGAAACAGACACCCACTAGCCACATGTGTGCAAAGCACGGCGGTAGAACCAGTCTCATGAACATGGTCATGTAATGTTGGTCTGGGCCGCTTCATCCAACAATACCGCCGAATCAAAGTATGACATGCTGGTAAGCAGTATGACTATTATCGCCCACAACTCTTTGTGTTTTACTCGTGCATATAACATCTACGCATAGACCTGGCTCGGATGCCTCTGTTGGGGAACATAGTATTTCAAAATATTTCCTACGATCATGCAAGATCTATCTAGGAGAAGCATAGCAACGAGCAGGGAGAGTGTGTCCACGTACCCTCTTAGACCGAAAGCGGAAGCGTTAAGTAACACGGTTGATGTAGTCGAACGTCTTCGCGATCCAACCGATCAAGTACCAAACGCACGGCACCTCCGCGACTGCACACGTTCAGCTCGGTGACGTCCCACGAACTCTATATCCAGCTGAGGTCGAGGGAGAGTTCCGTCAGCACGACGGCATGGTGACGGTGATGATGAAGTTACTGGCGCAGGGCTTCGCCTAAGCACTACGACGATATGACCGAGGTGTAAAACTATGGAGGGGGGCACCGCACACAGCTAAAGATCAACTTGTGTGTCTATGGGGTGCCCCCCTCCCCCGTATATAAAGGAGTGGAGCAGGAGGCCAGCCGACCACAAGGGGCGCGCCAAGGGGGGAGGAATCCTACTCCTAGTAGGAGTAGGTTTCCTCCTTTCCTAGTCCAAGTAGGAGAAGGGGGGAAGGAGGAGGAGGAGGAGAGAAGGAAGGAGGGGGGCGCTGCCCCCTCCCCTTGTCCAATTCGAATTGGGGCAAGGGGGCGTGTGCCACCTCCTGGCCAGCCCTCTCACTTATCCACTAAGGCCCATGAGGCCCAATAGCTTCGGGGGGGTTCGATAACCCCCGGTACTCCGAAACTTATCCGAAACGACCCGAATCATTCCGGTGTCCTGATGTAGCCTTCCAATATATGAATCCTTATGTCTCAACCATTTTGAGACTCCTTGTCATGTCCGTGATCTCATCCGACACTCCGAACAACCTTCGGTACATCAAATCACATAAACTCATAATACCAATCGTCATCGAACGTTAAGCGTGCGGACCCTTCGGGTTCGAGAACTATGTAGACATGACCGAGACACCTCTCCGATCAATAACCAATAGCGGAACCTGGATGCTCATGTTGGTTCCTACATATTCTACAAAGATCTTTATCGGTCAAACCGCATAACAACATACGTTGTTCCCTTTGTCATCGGTATGTTACTTGCCCGAGATTCGATCGTCGGTATCATCATACCTAGTTCAACATCATTATCGGAAGTCTCTTTACTCGTTCCATAATGCGTCATCCCGCAACTAACTCATTAGTCACATTTCTTGCAAGGCTTATTGTGATGTGCATTACGGAGAGGGCCCAGAGATACCTCTTTGACAATCGGAGTGACAAATCCTAATCTCGATATATGCCAACTCAACAAACACCATCGGAGACACCTGTAGAGCATCTTTGTAATCACCCAGTTACGTTGTTACGTTTGATAGCACACTATGTTCCTCCAGTATTCAGGAGTTGCATAATCTCATTGTCAGAGGAACATGTATAAGTCATGATGAAAGCAATAGTAACAAACTAAACGATCATAGTGCTAAGCTAACGGATGGGTCTTATCCATCACATCATTCTCTAATGATGTGATCCCATTTATCAAATGACAACACATGTCTATGGCTAGGATACATAACCATCTTTGATAAACAAGCTAGTCAACTAGAGGCATACTAGGGACACTCTGTTTGTCTATGTATTCACACATGTACTAAGTTTCCGGTTAATACAATTCTAGCATGAATAATAAACATTTATCATGATATAAGGAAATGTAAATAACAACTCTATTATTGCCTCTAGGGCACATTTCCTTCAGGGTGTACTTCTTCACACACGCTTTCGCCACTTACCACCATGTACACGTCGTGTATCTCGTCAACCTTCAAGCGGAAGCCTGGCGAGGGAGTCGGCCACGACCTGACTAACCATACAAGTCTCTAGTCCAGGTTTATCACCTATTCGGGTTCCATCCGCAAGGAGATCCGGCCGGGGTTTCGCTCACGGCCCCAAACAATGAGCGCAGGGTTCCCGAGGCACCAAACGGGCGTCTCGGTACACCATGCCTCGTGTCTCTACCGCATCATAGCCCACCCCTAGGGTCAGGCTATGCATGGCCCCAACACATATCCTACAAACACCAGAAACTAGTTGCAACTCCTGGACAGAGATCAAGGCGGTTAATAAGTCGAGAGAGCTTGGAGTGCCCGAAGCCCAATGTGTGGTAGTAACTGTCTTGGATCACAGACACAGAACTCAGTTCCTGAGGACGGTTTTAATGAGACAACCCACCATGTACTCCTACATGGCCTCTCATCGCCACCTTTACCAAATCGTGTTCACACACTTAGCTCTCAATAGTAGGACATGTTCATCACCATTCCAATCCATCCTAGATGAATCAGACCTGACACAACTCTAAGCATAGCAGGCATAACAAACAAGCATGAATGAGTAGGCACATCAAGGCTCAAACAACTCCTACTCATGCTAGTGGGTTTTAACTATTTATTGTGGCAAAGACAGGTCATGTAGGGGTTCAACTACCGCAGCATGTAACAGTTGAATCGTTGTTGTCCTAATGTAGTAAAAGAGAGCAGGAGCGAGAGAGTGGGGTTGTATCGGAATGCTAAAGGGGATTTTGCTTGCCTGAAAGATCAACACGGTAGCACTCCTCATCACACAGGTTCTCTGGAACACTCTCCGAAGCAGGACCTGTCGAGAAGGACGGTGCCAGTAGTCAATACACAAACAAATGCAACAATATGATGCATGATCATGTCATGGCAATGTGATGTTCATTGAGCTAATGCAACTAGCAACACAATTAAATGAAGTTGGTTTGAATCCAAGGTTCAAATTCAAACTCCACATGTGGTTATTTAAGTGCCATTCATTTGAATTGTCCTAAACAGTAGCCAAAAGTTGTTCTAACATGCATGAAAATTGTACACATGGATAGATTGGATTTTTTGATCATTTTTCATATATAATTTATTTCATTCTGAGTAATAGATTAATTTCCATGATTTTTTGAAGTTTATACTATTTTTTGGAATTTCCGGGATTATTTTTAATCCAGAAAATCATTATCGCGTCAGCATGACAGCGGCATGACGTCACCAGGTCAATCGTGGCTGACCAGGGTCAAACCTGACCAGTGCGGCCCATTGGTTAGTGACCCACTGGTTAAGCCCGGTCAAAACCGGCGCTTACTGGGTTTGACCCGCGTGTAGGGCCCGCTGTCAGTGGCAGTGAGGTGGTTGATGTGGGAAATTAGTCCTAATGATCAAGGCACGTCAGTGGTTGCCGGAGTTCGGCCGACGGCGACCAGAACCATGGCGGCAACTCACTGGACTTGCGCTACGAGTGGCGGCTGGATGCGCGGAGACCACCAGAAGGTAGCCCGCATTCGTCCGCATCTAGCAGACCCAACAGGAGGGCCGCGGGGTTGTCGGAACGACGACAACGACCACGGGGCGGCAGCCGGAGTTCCGGTTCAAGCGGGCGCAGGGTTATGGTGCACTTAAGAGGGCGTGGGTACTAGCGTTGGGTTGCTAGGGATGTGCTGAGCACATTCCAGTGCTTGGACGCAAGCAGTGGTTGCTGTGTCCGCGGCAGTGACATGGCCGGTGGCAGTGAGCTCTCGGGCTCGGTGGTTGGCGCGGTTAGGGGTCGAGATCGACAGAGAGGAGAGAGGGAAACGATGGAGGGGCTCACAGGGGGTCGGACGCCGGTCTCAGCGGGCTCGGGGGAGGCCGAACGGTGACGTGGCGTTGCCGGCGATCTCGGGTGCTGGAGGTTGAAGACGTCGGCAATGGTGGTGTTGCAGGGGCTCCCGCGGTGCGTTGCTCGGCAAGGAGGAAGAGGTGGTCGAGTCGGAGCTCCTGGGCACTGCGGGTGGGCGTGAGGAGCATGGTGGCTATGGCGAACGGCGTCGGTGACTACGACGGCGTTCGGCTTTGGGAGAGAGAGAGAGAGAGCGAGGGGAAAGTGAGCGGCGTCGGCTCGATCCGGACGTCTGCGGTGAGGTCTTCCACAACGTCCATGTAGGCAGGCAGGCAAGCAGGAGGTGGCCGGGGCGCATGCTCATGCGCGCTAGCCACGCGCTCGTTCTCCTGGCGCGAGCTAGGAGATGATTGTCGCTGCCAGTGGATGGGCCAGATGGGTTGCGCAGTAGCTGGGCCAGCCAGGTAAGTCCAGGTATGTGGCTAAGTGGCATTCTCTCTCTCTTTTACTAATTGTTTCTGTTTTCTACTTTTCTTTTCTTCTTTCGATTTAGTAAAAATAGTAAACCATTTCATAAAATCCTGGAAATAATTATGGGTGCTCTCTGAATTATTCCAGTGACCCTTAACAATTTCCAACATTTAAATATATATAGCATTTAAATAGCTCCAATTAAAATATGTTTGAATTAATTCAAAGTCCAAATATGTCCTGCAAAAATGTGAACCATTTTTGGTAGATGCTTCCACCTTGATCCAGAAGTGGTGAACATTTTTAAAGGTCATTTTGAAATCATTGAAAAAGATTTTAGTTGAACCTATTTGAATTCCTTTTGATGCTAGGGTTTGAACATCCCCATTTAAGATTCTATTGAATTTAAACATGACACATGGATGCTCACAGATGCAACTAACTACAAGCAATTCTAGGGCTGTTACAACTCACCCCCACTAACAAGAATCTCGTCCCGAGATTCAAGACGTGAGGTAAGAAGACAGAGGGGACACAAAATTAACACGATCTTCATGATCCAACTGCCCTTCTTGAAGATGTTGATTCATTACTTCAAATTTATCTTGATGTCCTTGCTTTCGAGATCTTCATCCACACGATGCTGACGGAAAGAAACTCTACCGAAATCGATCTTCTCAATGATAAAGCAACTCATGATCAACTCATATGGAGTGAGATGTAGGAACATCTCTCGAGCTAAGACACAAAACACACATCGAGAGGGAAGGAAAGAAACAAATGACGAGGGTTCAATTTGGTAGGCTACAATTCCACACTTGAATAAGATGGAGCATGAATTTCAGGTAGCGAGGAGTTAACTTGCTCCTAACACCAAAATGGGGCACCTTTGGCAGGTGACTCGTAGAGATATTCCCTTAAGTGGCAAAAAGAATTACTTTTGATCCATAGACCATTGGAAATCTTCATACCAGCCTGAGGCAATTCACAATTGATCGTTTGGAGGAATTCAAAAGAATGGCATACTCAGACTAGAATGGATGATGTGGGCTACTTTGTTGAAGACAACGCAATGAGTGATTTTTTCTTATCATTGGAGATGGATGGGACCCATGGTAAGTCCACTTTTGAAGATGACCTTGGACAACAACTGCTGAGAAGGACAGCCACGGGAAAATTGGCACAATGGCGGTGCAAGCTGGGAACAAAATGCAACTGTTCGGAATGTTCCAACCATCATATTTGCTTGAGATTCAGATCCGATTGGTGATAGGATACTTCAGACTCAGCATGTCTGAAAAGAAATTTTGCAACACAAACCGAAGAGATGATGTTGCGAGATTCTCGGGAAATGAACTACGATAGCAAGCTCCAAAACATGAGCTGGTTCTGCTACATACATGTGAGCATGCTATCCAAGACAAGAATGACCACATAGTAGTCTTATAATAAAACACTATCGAGTTCAGGTGGGGACCATCATCGAGGATATCAAAGTCCTTGCATAAGGCATGCTCTTAAGAAGGAACTTCTTATCCTTGAACAATTCAATCAGTGGCTTGGTGTGCTAGGGATACTTATAGAATGAAGGTTGCAAGTCTCCAGACCACATAATACTTCGCACATATGCATGACTGACTTGGGATGATTCCAAAGGAAGCAAAAACAAGCTTTCTCGAATTCACGGCAGCAACTTACATCAAGTGCACGTGAATTAGAGAAAGTCACTTCTTTCATCCAAACGTATACCTCATGAGCGGATCATGAAGGCAATGCTTACAAGGTTTCCAATGCTAGCTTTAATGTTAATCATGAATCATGGAGGAGATAAAAATATTGCCGATGGGTTCAACAACAATCCATCGGGATTTCCATATCACTGGAATTTCACCATTATGTGAACAAGGTGATAGCACTGGTCAGACCCAAAGATATAATGGTGCATGCTCGAGGGATCAACCATGAGTAAGACAACATTACGAACATCGTTGGTTCTGATTTGATTTGACGATAGCCCATACTCAAATCGAGGATTGGATAAGACAATAGTGACGACAACTGATCACGAGGATCAATCGATGAAGATATCATCTTTCTTCAACACACACACAAACACAAAGATATCCCTTCGGAACAAACTAAGTTAGGCAAGCGTTTATCTTCCAACTCTCCAAGTTGTTGTTTAGCTTAACCAACTATCCCAGGGGTATCCAGCACAGATTCTTGGAGAAGGGGTGGTTTAGAGGAAAAACCAACTTGATCACGAGCTCAACATAATGGTCAGGGGTCAACCTGATGATACTTCCGAGAAGAAATTCGGAAAATCATGAACCACCGATATTTTACTAAGCTCGAGAATAATCTTGCTTTTCAGGCAAGATGATGTGATCACATGAGCAAGGATTGACACCATTCTAACTCTTGATCGAAGAGTGCACCAGGGAAAATGGACTAGGTAAGACGATCAATCTTAGAATGATAATTCAATAACCAACACGCTAAGAATGAAATTATTGTCCATTAGCTACCAAGAAAGGGGTTGCTAGGAGTATTGATCTCACACATCACGGTTCACTTGTCGGCATTCCGGTTGCGACAACACGGGACCGAGGAATGAATAATGATGGCGAGAAGTATCACTGCATCAAGAATTCATAGGAGGTTGTGCAATTCCCATGACATTCTTGACATAAGATGGCAATACTCCAGGGTAGAACAGATTAGAAGCTAGATTGGCATTCTTATCTGCGGAGTACAACTGCTTTGACCCAATCCAAGAAATGGATAAGGTACTAGAGGGCACGCCCACCCCCTATATTCTTGCTCACCCTGGCCACAAGGGTGGGGGCACGCCCACCCCCTACATTCGGAATACATGCCTACATTATATTGATAAATTGGAGCTAGTTCTGTGTCACCCTATGTTATAACCGTTGCATGATGAATGCCATCCGACATAATTATCCAGCATTGATCCATTGCCTATGAGTTCATTTCATATTGATCTTTGCTAAGTTACTTTTCTGTTGCTACTGTTACGATTGCTACAAAACTACTACTATTACTTTTGCCACCGTTACCGTTACTTCCATACTACTTTGCTACTAAATAATTTGCTGCAGATATTAAGTATTTCAGGTGTGGTTGAATTGACAACTCAGCTGCTAATACTTGAGAATATTCTTTGGCTCCCCTTGTGTCGAATCAATAAATTTGGGTTGAATACTCTACCCTTGAAAACTGTTGCGATCCCCTATACTTGTGGGTTATCAAGACCTTTTTCTGGCGCCGTTGCCGGGGAGCATAGCTCTATTCTCTAAGTCACTTGGGATTTATATATGTTGATCACTATGAGGAATTTGAAAGATCAAAGAACCAAGATTTTTCCCTAAACTACGAAGGGAGGTAAGGAACTGCCATCTAGCTCTGCACTTGATTCTCCTTCTGTTTTAAGTAAACTTGCGACACCTACACCTGCTATTGATTCTGATATGTCGCATGCTATTGATGATGCCACTTCTGCTATGCATGATGCTTATGATGAAACTGCTTCTCTGCTTGATAATACTGTGCCACTAGGTGAATTTCTTGATGAACAACTTGATAGGGTTAGAGAGAACGAAATTACTAAAGCTGATGATATTGTTGAAACTGAAGATTATGATTCTCCCCCTAGATATGAATTGCCTGTTGTACCTGAGGGTTATGTTATGGATGAAGAAACTGCTAGAGACTTCTTTGCTTGCAATGATAGAGAGGATCTTAAGAAACTGTTAGCTAAGCTGGAGGAAAAATCCTTGAATGCTGGAATGAAATATGATCCTACTTTTGCTACTTCACCTATCTTTATTACTGATGAATTCTCTGTCGATCCTGATTTAATTACTTTGGTTGAATTGAAACTGTTGTGGCACATCTTACTAAATTGAATGATATAGCCACCCTATTTTCTCATGAGGAAAAAAATTCGCTATTACTATATTCTTAAATTGTTTCCTTTCTCGTTAAAGGGTGATGCTAAGTTATGGTTTAATCCTCTTGCTCCTGGTTGTGTGCGTAGTCCCCAGGATATGATTTACTACTTCTCTGCAAAATATTTCCCCGCTCATAAGAAACAAGCTTCTTTAAAGGAAATATTTAACTTTGTGCAAATTGAAGAAGAGAGTCTCCCAAGCTTGTGGGAGGATTCTCCAATTACTTAATGCTTTGCCTGATCATCCTCTCAAGAAAAATTAAATACTTGATATCTTTTTATAATGGACTAACCGATGCTTCTAGAGACCACCTGGATAGTTGTGCTGGTTTTGTTTCCAGGGAATGAATTGTTGAGCAAGCTGAATTGCTATTCAATAATATATTGAGTAATGATAATGATTAGACACTTCCTGAACTAACTCCTAAGCCAACTCCGAAGAAAATGGGTATTCTATTTCTCAGTCCTGAAGATATGCAAGAGGCAAAGAAATCTATGAAAGAAACAGGTATTAAAGCTGAAGATGTTAAGAATCTATCACCTATTGAAGAAATACATGGTCTTGATAACCCGACACAGGTAGTAGAGGTAAACTCTCTCCATAGATTTTATGAAGGTGATATTCCTCATAATAAGTCTGCTAGTCAATGCTTGGATGAGTTTGACGATTTTATTGTTAAACAAGAAAATATCAATGCTTATATTAATAGACAATTGAAACACAATGCTTGCATGCTTGACCACTTGGGTGATTATATGAGTAGAACTGTCAATGATCTTAAGCTTATTAGTAAACATGCATCCATGGTTACAACTCAAGTAGAACAAGTACTTAAGGCATAAGATGATTTGCTTAATGAGTTGAATAGTAAGAATAATGATAATGCTGTTAGGGTTATGACTAGAGGTGGTAAAATGACCCAGGAACCTTTATATCCTGAGGGCCATCCTAAGAGAGTTGAGCGAGATTCTCAGAGAACTAAGATTGATGCACCTAGTCCTTCTAATAAAAATAAAAAGAAAACTGATAGGACTTTGCATGCTAGTGAACCTGCTATAGTCACACCTGAGAATCCCAAATGATATTTCTATTTTTGATGCTAAGACACAATCTGGTGATGAACATGAACCTAGTGATAATATTAATAATGATGCTCATATTGATGCTCAACCTAGTAATGAAAATGATGTAGAGATTGAACCTGCTGTTGATCTTGATAACCCACAATCAAAGAATCAACGTTATTATAAGAGAGACTTTGTTGCTAGGAAACACGCTAAGGAGAGAGAACCATGGGTTCAGAAATCCATGCCCTTTCCTCCTAAGCCATCCAAGAAAAAGGACAATGATGATTTTGAGCGCTTTGCTGAAATGATTAGACCTATCTTTTTGCGTATGCGTTTGACTGATATGCTTAAAATGCCTCCTTATGCTAAGTATATGAAAGATATTGTTACAAATAAAAGAAAGATACTTGAAGCTGAAATTTTCACCATTCTTGCTAATTATACTTTTAAGGGTGGAATACCAAAGAAACTTGGAGATCCAGGGGTACCAACTATACCATGCTCCATTAAAATAAACTATGTTAAAACTGCTTTATGTGATCTTGGAGCTGGTGTTAATGTTATGCCTTTCTCTTTATATCGTAGACTTGAATTGAATAAGTTGACACCTACTGAAATCTCTTTGCAAATCGTTGATAAATCAACTACTATACCCATCGATATTTGTGAGGATGTGCCTGTTGTGGTTGCACAATTTTAACGAATGTTGTTATTCTTGATATTCCCGAGGACAACAGAATGTCGACTATCCTTGGTAGACCCTTTTTGAGTACTGCAGGGGTTGTTATTGATTGCAACAAAGGAAATGTCACTTTTCATGTTAATGATAATGAGCATACGGTACACTTTCCGAAGAAACAACCTCAAGTATATAGTATCAATTCTATTGGAAAAATTTCAACTATTACCATTGGAGGTTTTGAGTTCCCTCTTCCTAGTGTCAAAAAGTAATATGATATTCTTATTGTTGGGGAAATGCATATCCCCGTTGAGGTAACCTAGTGTTATACGAAAGTTCTCCAGTTTCATGTCATCCGGAAGAAGTTTGTTAATAAGACTTGATCAACCTTGTTAATGGATTCCTTTTGATGGGCATGAGATGGATGAATTTAGAAGGCACAACTCTCTATACCCATCTTTTATTTTCTGTTACTTAGATTAAATAAAGCAAAAACAATATGTTCTGTTTGTTTTCTGAATTATCCGTGCAATAAAAAAATGTCCCGACGATAAAAGTTCTCCAAATGCCCTGAAAATTTAGTATAATTTTTTATAGAATACTTAAGAATTTCTAGCACTGAACACACACCAGGGGGCCTCACCAGCTGGCCCAAGGGGTGGAGGGTGCGCCCTACCCCCTAGGCGCGCCCCCGATCTTGTGGGCCCCACATGGCCCCCGTCCACTTATTCCAGCACCCATCCACTCCATCTTCCTCCAAAAAAATCACTCCATAGCTCAAACTCGTGTTCTTGCTCGTTTTGCTGCCATTTTCGATCTCCTTGCTCAAAGCTCCATTCACAAAACTGCTTTGGCGGATTGTTCTTCGGTGTGTGACTCCTCCAATGGTCCAATTAGTTTTTGTTCTAGTGCTTTATTCATTGCAAAATGTTGCTGCTGTGGTGACCTTGTTCTTGAGCTTGCATGTCAAATTTATATGGTCCAAAGTAGTTTTGATGCATGATATAACCTCTAGGCACTTGTAGTAGTAGTTGCTATCAATTTTGTTGAGTTTGGTTCACTTTTATTTTGAGTCACTAAAAATTTCATAAATTTTTCAGAGGAAGAGAAATGTCTAGGAAAATATACCAAGGTGGTTCTTCGAGGAAGCAAGCACCGAGGTTCGTGATACGCGCACAGGACCTTGAACCACCAAGAGAAGCTCAAGTGCGGCCTTGTGAATGTTCGTCAGATGAATTTATGGTTCGTGCAGGTTTCAAGGATGAGTTCTATGCATATGTGAAGAATGCCGGCCTTTGGAAGACTTCTTGTCAGACAAGTGCCTACAATATTATTATCTCACCGATTCCTTTGTGCGGCAGTTTGAGTTTTCATCTAAGCACAATATTGATACTGTCCTGTTTGATCTCTATGATGAATCTTATACCATGGACCTAGAAGATTTTTGTGATGCATGCAAAATTCCATAATGGGGTATTCTTAGTGAGCCTCACAAATCTGAACACAATGATTTTCTTGCTAGCATCACCATGGAGAAACTAGAAATATCACACAAGCCTCCATGGGGAGCATTCATTTTCCTGCTATACACTATTTTGCCCTCTTTATAGGAAGATGCATTAATGGTAAACATGATCATAACCACCTTTGCATTCCAGATCTTGGTGTCCTCAAGTGTGCCGTGTTAGGTGATAAGCGATATAACTTGGGGGCTATTATTGCAAAGAGGTTACATCTTAATGCTAAAGATGGAGATTTATTTGGTGGGATTTATACAACTTGTTTAGCTAATTATTTGGGTGTTCTTAGTGATCTCTATGATATTGAGTTGCCACCTGCTTTTCTGGATTATGATGCTATGGTAAGCTACCAGTTTCTTAAGAGGAACGAGCAGTTCCTCCAGTACTGACTAATCTTTGATAGACGGCATGCTATCCATGTTACTCTTCCTGCTCCTGCCTTCTTTAAATTTCAGGTAAATGGGAGATATTTTATAACTAGAGAGGAGGCAAACAAGTATGAGAGAACAACAGAGTCTGCTCGCCTCCATGCCGCAACCCTTCAGGCAGTAGCTGATGCATCTCAGTACAACCCCGATTATAACTTTGGATATCCACCAGGCCAGCCGTGGCCGTAGACCAACTTAGGCCAAAAGCCTAAGCTTGTGGGAGTACGTATTTCTCACCGACATTACATTCATGTTCACACACTCATTTCAGTTGTCGGTGTTCATACTTTTTCATTGTATTATCCATGTTAGTTTATTTTGTTTTTCTCGCTTTCTTCTTGTGTGTTTGAAATACCTTAAGAAAAAAATAGTTATAGTTAGTTTACTTTATATGCGTGCTTAGTAGTAGTATTGAAAGAAAGCCCAAAAATATTTCTCGTTCTTCTTTTGCTTGTTAGGAGCTTTCCCATGTAAATAGTTTTTCTCTTTCTTGTTTTACTTTCTTCAGAAAAGCAAAAACTCCAAAAATATTTCAGTGTGTTTCTTTGAAATTCTTTCCTTTTCTTTGGGGGTCGAGAGGAGAAGACCACGATGAAAACCTTGAGTGGCTCTCATATGCATTATTGTTGATCTAACAAAGAGCCCATATTACCTTGTCTTCTCCTTTGAATAAATGTTTGCAGATTCCAGCTTAGTCCAATGCACTTGCACTACTATTATTATCCACACCGTTCGGTCGTGCAAGTAAAAGGCAATAATGACGATATATGATGAAATGATTGAGATGATGAAAATCTGGTATGAACTCGACCTATCTTGTTTTTGTAAATATGATTAGTTCATCTTTCCTGATTCAGCCCATTATGAATGAAACATGTTTGCAATTACAATTAGAGATTATAGTTACTCATGCCATGCTTAATTAGCAAGGAGTTTATAATGGTTTAATTTGCGTCCAACATGGAAATTAAAATGGTTGTGATGTAGTATGATAGGATGGTATCCTCCTTTAAATGATTCGAGTGGCTTGACTTGGCACATGTTCACGCATGTAGTTGGAACAAAATCAACATAGCCTCCACGATATTTATGTTCCTAGTGATTTATATCCTACTCATGATTGCACTCAATGTTGGTTAATCTCAATGCATGTTTATGACTGTTGTCGCTCTCTAGTTGGTCGCTTCCCAGTCTCTTTCTAGCCTTCACTTGTACTAAGCGGGAATACTGCTTGTGCATCCACTTCCATAAACCCAAAGTTGTTCCATATGAGTCCACCATACCTACCTATATGCGGTATTTACCTGCCGTTCCAAGTAAATTTGCAAGTGCCAAATTCTAAACCTTCAAATGATAATATGTTTTTATGCTTGAATAGCTCATGTACCAACTAGGGCTGTCAATATCTTCCATGCTAGGTGGGTTATTCTCACGATGAGTGGACTCCGCTCATCATTCACGAGAAAATGCCTGATAACCGGGATGCCCAGTCCCATGCTCAAATCAAATCAAAATAATTGCAAACAAAACACCCCAGGACTGTTGTTAGTTGGACAGTACCCGTTGTTTCGGACCAGCCGTGGAGTGTGTTTGTTGGTGGTGGGGGAGTATAAACTTTACCATTCTGTCTGGGAACCGCCTATAATGTATCTAGTATGGAAGATACCAAGATCTCTTGGTTGTTATGTTGACAATGAAAAGCATACCACTCAAAATATTATTTATCTCTATTTCAAAACGGCGCCCGAAATTGGCAAGTAGACGAGATAAAAATATGATAGATTAGATAAATAGATCTCGCGGGAACGCGAGATAAAATAAATAAGAATAAATTGCAGCAAGGTATTTTTGTATTTTTGGTTTAATAGATCTGAAAATAAAAGCAAATAAAAATAGATCGCAAAGGCAAATATAATAAGGAAGAGACCCTGGGGCCGTAGATTTCACTAGTGGCTTCTCTCCAGAAAAATAGAAAACGGTGGGTAAATGAATTACTATTGGGCAATTGATAAAACTTCAAATAATCACGACGATATCCAGGCAATGATCATTATATAGGCATCACGTCCAAGATTAGTAGAATGACTCCTGCCTGCATCTCTACTATTACTCCACACATTGACCGCTATCCAACATGCATCTAGTGTATTAAGTTCATGGAGAAACAGAGTAATGCAATAAGAACGATGGCATGATGTAGACAAGATCTATTTATGTAGAAATAGACCCCATCTTGTTATCCTTAATAGCAATGATACATACATGCCGGTTCCCCTTCTGTCACTGGGATCAAGCACCATAAGATCGAACCCATCACAAAGCACCTCTTCGCATTGAAAGATAAATAGCTGAAGTTGGCCAAACAAAACCCAAATATTGGAGAAGAAATACGAGGCTATAAGCAATCATGCATATAAGAGATCAAAGAAGACTCAAATAACTTTCATGGATAAAAAGATAGATCTGATCATAAACTCAAAGTTCATAGGATCCCGACAAACACACCGCAAAAAGAGTTACATCATATGGATATCCAAGAGACCATTGTATTGAGAATCAAAAGAGAGAGAGAGAGGAAGCCATCTAGCTACTAACTACAGACATGTAGGTCTACAATGAGCTACTCACGCATCATCAGAGAGGCACCAATGGGCATGATGAACCTCTCCGTGATGGTGTCTAGATTGGACCTGGTGGTTCTGGAACTTGCGGCGGCTGGAATTGATTTCCGTCGACTCCCCTAGGGTTTCTGAAATATTAGGGTATTTATAGAGCAAAGAGGCAGTGCAGGAGGCCACCAAGGTGGGCACAACGCACCAGGGCGCGCCTGGGCCTCCAGGTGCGCCCTGGTGTCTTGTGCTCACCTCGGGCTCCCTCTTCGGTACATCTTTGGCCCACTGGATGTCTTGTGGCCCAAAAAAATCCACAAAAAGTTTCGCTGCGTTTGGACTCCGTTTGGTATTGATTTCCTGCGATGTAAAAAACATGCAGAAAACAACAACTGGCACCTGGCACTACGTCACTAGGTTAGTACCAAAAAATGATATAAAATGACTATAAAATGATTGTAAAATATCCAAGAATGGTAATATAACAGCATGGAACAATGAAAAATTATAGATACGTTGGATATGTATCAGCATCCCCAAGCTTAATTCCTGCTCGTCCTCGAGTAGGTAGCTAATAAAAACAAAAAAATTGATGTGGAATGCTGCCTAACATGCTAATCACATTTTCTTTTTAGAACGGACATTTGGACTTTTATATGGTTCAAAGCAATAGTGTAGTTGTCGGCCTTCTGGGAACAGGGGTCCCCAGACTTGCCTGCCTGCGGCCCACGGCGTGGCTAAGCCAGCAGGCCGTACGACCCATCTGCATAAGCAAAGCATTCAAGACCCTCGCGAGGGGCCAAGCCTCACGAGGCAGACGATGCAAGACCTCCTCAGGAGTGGCCTAGTCGGACAGGCTCACGAGGAGTGGAGATATCAAGGCGGGGCAAACCTCACGAGGCTCTTGTGACGTGAGCCATGACGATTGGCACCAAGCGGGCGCCAGCGCACCCAACGTCCTTGTTTCCTCTTTGGTGCTAAGGAAGCCAGCGCAGGCGAGGAGTACCGAGGCATCAAGAAGGTTGCCATATCGGTGCAACGAGACCAAGATCAGAAGGACGGTGAGACGGAGGTCATCGTGGAGCCCAAGACGGCGTCACCACCAGAGCCTTTGTTAGGAGAAGACCGCTTTTGTCAGGATAGCTTGTACTAGTTGTCCCCCTTCAAATTTGCCCGCCGTTGTTGGCTCCCTTCCCACTCAATATTTGGGAAGAGGACCATGGCCTATATAAGTAGAGCTAGCCACCACAGTAGAGGCAGGTTCATCAGTTCTCGAACCCACCGAGTCCTCACCCACACAAGTTCGTTGAGCACAAGAACACCTCAACCTCAGGAGGCTGTTCTTCCCCTTGTACTGTTCATCATCAGCCCAAGAGGCAATCCACCACCACCACACTGGAGTAGGGTATTACACCACAACGGTGGTCCGAACCAGTATAAATCTCGTGTCTTCTGTGTTGTGAGTTCGTCGAGTTCGTCCGCGAGATCCAGTGAGCCAGGGCGTAGATCTGTAGGAGGGAAAGACTTCGCGCGCACCCCAGAGTTTGAACCTTAAGGGTTTGCCGGAACCCCACATCCGACATTTGGCGCGCCAGGTAGGGGTGCGCCGTAGCTTCCCTTCCATCAATTCGTCGCTCCGTCGTCTCCATGGCGGACGCTCGCCGTGCTCGAGCTGAGCACCGGGCTGCCCTCACCGCTCGCGTTGCTCAGACGGCTCCCGTCAGTGGGCCACCTCGTTGTTCTCCGTCTCCCGCCGCCAACGCCGCCACCGGCCCGGCGGGGAACAAGTAGCAAGCGTCCTCGCTGCATCCATCGGTGCGGCAGGACGGCCGCACCGCCACTCCGTCACTGACCCCGGCCGGTTCTTCGTCTCATGCAAGCCGCGCCCATGGAGGCGCGGGCCGCACTCCTCGCCGCAAACGAACTCCTGCGCTACCGCCCGGTTGACGACCTCTATGAGGAGTGGCTCGACCACGTCGCCAAGCTCGTCCGCGCCGCAGGGGGCTCCCCGGCGCCGTCCCTCTCTCTACCTCACCCTCCGCCAACCACGGGCGACGAGGCTCATGGCGCGCCTCCACCACCTCTGCCCCAAGATGGTGCCTTGGCACCAAGGCGCGGCCCCGCAGTGTGATCCACCACGCCCGATGCCCGCGCGCGAAGAGAGAAGCTGCCAAGAAATCCCTCGGCCGCGAGAAGCTGCACCCGCGCTTCCCGCGCCGCCTCATCAAGACCACGCACCGCCCGGAGCGGCGCCGCGCGGACCTCATCAAGACCAAGCTCCACCTCCAAAGCGGGCCCCAACAACCATGGCCGGCTGCCGCGCCTTCACCCCCGAGCTGCGTAGCGTCGCCTGGCCAGGCAAGTTCAAGCCGGATCTGCCTCCTCGCTACGACGGCACCCCGACCCCGCGGAGTTCCTGCAGCTCTACGAGCTGAGCATCGAAGCGGCCAACGGCGATGAGAAAGTCATGGCGAACTGGTTTTCCATGGCTCTCAAGGATGGAGCCCGCTCCTGGCTCCTGAACCTGCAGCACGGCTTGATCTCCTCCTGGGGTGAGATGCGCGACCGCTGTCGCCAACTTCCAGGGCACTCGCGACCGCCCGCCGGCCGTGGGTGACCTGCGCCGCATCAAGGAACAACCAGGAGAGACCCTCCAGAAGTACATCCAGCGCTTCAACATCACTCGCCTCAAAATCCCCAAGGTCACAGACGAGGCCATCATCTCCGTGTTCTCAGACGGCGTCCGTGACATCAAGATGAAGGAAGAGCTCGCTATCCATGAGGAGTTGTGCACATCTCAGGAGCTGTTCAACCTGGCGACCAAGTGTGCAAGAGCTGAGGAGGGGCGCCTCTCCCTCCTCGAGCTGCCAGCCGCGGGCACAGAGGAGAAGAAGGCCAAGGCAAAGGACGTGAAGCGCAAGGAAGCATCAGTGCTAGCAGCGGAGCCCGACACCAAGCGGGGCAGAGATCAGCCCGAGTCATCCAAGAACAGCCGACCGTTCTGCGCCTTTCACAACCTGAACACCCACAACACCAGTGACTGTTAAGAGCTCAGAGCCATTCTCGAAGGACGTTTCGGTCGACGCCCCGAGCGCAGCGACCGAGGCTACGACCGTGGAGGAGGACGTGGAGGCGGACGCTGGGACGACCGTGGCCCGCGCCAGGAGTGGCGCGACAGGCCTCGTGAGGACCGCTGGCAGGACCATCCTCACGAGGGCGCCTGGAGGGACCAGCCTCGTGAGGATCACCCCCAAGGTAACGCCGACCTTCCCCCGCTGCCGCCACCAAGAAGGAACGACGATCACCATCAGGACGAGGGGACTGGGGGCTTCCAGGAGCCGTGTGCGATCACCTGCATCTTGGGCGGCGCCCAGGCCCCAGCCTCTCAGCGCATGTTCAAACAGTTCGCTCGCGAAGTGAACGCGGTGCTCCCCAAGCTCGAGGCCACACGCCCGCTCAAGTGGTCCCAATGCGCTATCACTTTCAACTCGGCAGATCAGCTCAAGTGCGCGGCCACCGCTGGCGCCCTCCCGATGCTTTGCTCCCCAGTCATCAGCAGTGTGCAGGTTACCAAGACCCTCATCAACATCAGCGCAGGGCTCAACGTCCTGTCCATCGACATGTTCGACAAACTCCAAGTGCCATATGAGTAGCTCCAGCCTACCAAGCCTTTCTCAGGAGTGACTAACGGTTCCACCACACCGATAGGGCAGGTCCGCCTGCCTGTCACCTTCGGAGAGCGCAAGAACTACCACACCGAGCTCATCGACTTTGACGTCGCGCACATCCGCTTGCCGTACAATGCCATCCTCGGGTATCCAGCCCTGGCCAAGTTCATGGCAGTCACCCATCACGGCTATAACATCCTCAAGATGCCAGGAAGCGGTGGGATCATCACGGTCCCATGTGAAGAAAGGGACACGGTGTGCTCCCTCGAGCGCGCCTTCCAAGCTGCAGCAATCAACGACCCCGACAGCAGGGGTGAGGGCCCTCCTGAGGCCCTCACCAAGAAGAAGAAGCAGCTGCGCTGAGCAGGACCTTAGGAGGGTGGCGATGCAGCTGGAGCCTCGTTAGGATCAGCGCCCACTCCAGGGGCTCCCTCCTCGGGCAGGGCTCGGGGGCTCCCTTCTGGAGGGCCTCAGACCTTGCCAACCTCACGAGGGAGGCGCTTGGGCACCACTTGGAGGCGTGCTTCGCGGCAAGTTTCCCTCAGGAGAACACAGGGCAAGGAGTGCCCACCACTCAGAAGTTCATCACCAAGACCACTCAGGAATTGCAAGATGCAAGAGCCATGCGCGGCGACGGCTGCTCACGAGGCGCAGCTCCCCACCCAGGCGAGGATGCTGGGCTGCAAGTCTGCATCGACGTCCCAGGGCTCAACAAGGCCGCATCTCAGGAGCTTTTCTGGTCTTCACGTGTGGGCCGTTGCGAGGGCCCGCCACACAGCTACGTTCGCATGCCCTTCGGCTTGCCGAGCGTGGTGTCAGCCTATCAGCGCAACATGTGGCGTGTCCTGGCGGCTCAAGAGGCCAGGTACCACGACGTCATGGAAGAGATGGAGACGGTCTTCAGGGAACCTCCCGAGCCCCCAGAGCCTCCCGAGGCTCAGGGCCCCGGTGGCTCGTGAAGAGTCATTCCTTCGATGCACGCCTTCAGCTGCACCAACTCTACTTCGTCTACAGAATCAGGTGACACTTTCCAAGCTCGTTTAGCTGGGAGCGCCCCTCGGGCTGCATTATTCCCAGGCCGCATGGGTCCGTCCCTGTGGCATGTATCCCTTTTGCTTATATCTTTAGCTTACTTTGCTGGGGGCGCCCCTCAGGCTGCATCATCCCCAAGCCGCTCGGGCCGGACCCAGTGGCATGTATCTTCCTGCATTTACCCAAGCTGATTTTCCTTCCCTGCTTAACCTGCCTACGGTTATCACCTGCTCGATCGCCACCCGTTGCGGGTCCATTCACCCCGTGCAATCCGCTTGCGCGTTAAAAGGGGGGTTCCTGAGCATCGCAACTCAGGAGCTCTTACTGGCTCTCCAGCCCTCACCCCCTGGCCTTGACCATGGCATCACGACCTGGGCATAGGCGGCTGAGCTCGCTCGAGGGCCGGGACCTGAGGACGTAGAGTGCTTGCACCTAACCGACTTGCAGGAACATACAGCCACCAAGACTCAAGACCAGGCGCAACCCGTCTTGAGGTAGGGCCTCGTGAGTCCCTTGCTGGCTCACGAGTGCCCAGATACACCTCGCAGCCCTGCCGTGCAAGCCCGTGTCGTATGGGCTGACACGCCGGGGCTCCTCCGGAGGGGGCCCCCATCCCACGCACAAGTGGAAGCACCATGCTCCGCGTTGGCAGTCGACACTGCCGAGGAGCGGCTATGCCCGTGCACAAGCGGAAGCACTATGCTCCGCGCTAGTGATAAACAACTGAGGGCGGCCCCACGGTCGTACCAACCTCACGGAGCCCAGAGCTCAGTGTCCAGCCTCACCGCAACGCCTCCCCTCGGGAGAGCCGCGCGAGGGGGCTGGGCACGGGGGCTGCGCTTGGGTCACACCCAAGCGCACGCTACCCAACCAGGTCTCCCGGACCTGGGCATCGCGCGCCCCTCCTGAGGCCTCGGTGAGGGCAGGTATGGAAATTGTTTGCACGTCAAGGGGGACTCCTGAGCATCGCGACTCAGGAGCCTAACTGGTCACGTAGCCCCTCACTCCTTGGTCCGTCCTGGTCTCTGGTCGGCCCAATGGCGGTTGAGGTATGCGCGGGGCCGGGCTGTGCTGACGTAGAACATTAATCTATCCTCGAGAACTCTCCCTATGAGCTGTTTGCGCGTCAAGGGGGACTCCTGAGCATCGCGACTAGGAGCCTAACTGGTCACGTAGCCCCTCACTCCTTGGTCCGTCCTGGTCTCCGGTCGGCCCAATGGCGGTTGAGGTATCTTGCGGGCCGGCTCTCACCGACGAGAATAAAGCAAATAGGAAGGAAATCGCAAAATCTCGAAGCAAATATTACAAACACATTGTCCTCACGATGTCAAATGAAAAGTATAAACGCCTCCACGAGGCCTAATGTATGTTGCAGGAACGAAACGGGAGAATAGCCGCAGGTCACCCCCGGGCGCCGCCATCGCCTGCGGAAGGTGCTCCTTTGTGAGTGACGTTGTCTTCACCTTCACCACCAGGTGCAGGATCGGTGACATCGCCGGACAAAGGAGCGGAGACAAAGCCGCAGAACTTCTTCAGCAAGGCCTCCACTTGACCTTGTATGGCTGCAGCGGCGGCCTCGCATTGATCTTCAGCCACAGGCTCCAGCAGCTCATCAAGGCAAGCGTCGGGGTCGTGGAGGTGCAGATGGCTAAAGACGCGAGTCAATGCAGCTGAAGATAGGACGCGAGCCTCTGCCTCCGCCATAGGACCGACGCCGTCAACGACTTCCTCGAGCGCCTTCACCAAGAGATGAAGCAACCGGGCGGGGCCGTCCTCGTCGGTGGCCAGCGACTTCTCCAGGCCGTGCTCGTAGAGCGTCTTTCAGTGCCTTGCGAGATATCTTCTCGAGATCGGCAAAGGCCACATGGTCTTCGGCCAGGACTCGTGCCTTGGCATCAAGATCGGCCTCCCTCGCCTCCATCTTCCGCCCCAACTCTTCCAAACGGTTGCGCTCGGCGGCCTGCGTCTTCCCCAACTCCGCCGGCTCAGCATCACGGTTCTTGAAAGTGTCCTCCCTGGCCTTCACCTCCTCCTCCTTCGGTTTGCGGCAGCGTGCTTCTTCGACGCGCTCGTCACGCAGGCTCTTCAGCTCATCCTCCAGCTCTTGGCAGCGGTCACGGGCGGCCTTGGCGTCTTTCAGCGCCGCCTCACGATCAGCTGCAGCGTAGGCGGCACTTTGCTTCTCCTTCTCGGAAGCCGCAACGGCCTAGCCCAGCGCCGCGCGAACCGCCAGGTCGGAGTGAAGCCAGCCAGAGGACAGCTCCAGGCGCCCAGCCACCAGGCATGGGTCCGCGCCCAGGAGATCTGCCTGCAACTGGGTCATCTCCGAAAGAGCATGTTCCAGAACAGCAGCAGGAGCAGAAGAACCAGGGAGTGGAGGTGCAACAGTGGGAGGAGGCAACGTCGTCACCAAGGCATGGGAGATCGCCGGTTCCGGAGCAGCTGGGACCTCATCAGCCGCTCCAGGCGCCGGCACTTCCGGAGCCAGCAGGGCCATGGGGGCTCATTCCACACGGTGATGTTCCCCTTGGCCCCGCAGGGACGACCGGGCTGGGGAGATGCGGGCGCTGCTGCCTCCTTTCTCTACGGAGGGAGGCACGGCCGCCCCATCCTCCTTCCTCTTCTTCGCCGAAGGCGTCGACCTGGTCAACCAAGCATCAGGAAATGACGAGTACAAACAGGGACAAGGCAAAGATTAAGACACTTACCAATCCACCGTGACATACTTCCGCACCGCCTGATCAAGGCCGCCGTCCCCGGCCGACCCCGCTGGCGCCTTCCACCGGCGTGAGCCCGCGCCGCCGGATCTCCTCCCCGCGACCCGCCACCCTGCTCGACCTCGCCGGCCTCTCCTCGGCCAGGCCGCCGCGCCGTTGCCTCACGGAGGCCGGGTCTCTCCTCCGACCTCGCCCGGCCTCCGCGCCCGGGCCCCGCCGCCTCGGCCTCCCTCCGGCCAGATCCGCCTCCTCCCGGCCTCCCCGACCTCTCCTGCAGCTCCGGCCACCTTCCCCTTCAACTCCGGCGAAGTTCCGGCGAGATCCGCCGCCGCATCGAAAACCGTGCAAATCTGAAGGTTGACCCCGATTTTCTCTAAGTCCTCGAGTTTTCAGTAATTTTCATGCATATTTCATCATGCCATAACTCCGTCATCGCTGCTCCGTTTTGTGCGTGTAATATGTCAAAATGTTCGACTCGAAGTGTAGATCATTTCATCTCATTGAGTCATTTTCATTTGAGCTCATCTTGATGCCCGAAATGCTGTTGGAAGAGTGCTATGTGATGTTAGTTTCTGTTTCTTAACAGAACATGCACTTTTGTCATTTTTGCCATGATTGATGTGTGCACCCTATGAACTTGAGTCCTACATGTGTTCTATAATATGCCATGCCATATTTACAGGGGTGTATGCCATGTATTTTTGTGATCTCTGTGGTGACTAGCACAAGCATGCAAACTAGGCTTCCTGATGTTGCTGATTTCAGCCCCAGTTTTGCTGATATTTTTATGCCATGTAAACTTGATGCTACAGAGAGATCCATGCCTATTTTGAGATGCTTCAGTAAGGATGTTTTGTTCTACATGTCTTGCTCTATCCATCCATGCCCTTGTTTGCCATTATGGAGTGCCATAGCTTGAGTCAATCGAGATCTACTTTTGCTATAAAATGTTTCCTGACAGGTTGTTTACATGTTATTCAATTTTGCCAAGGTTGTTGTAGTTGATCCTTGCATGCTATGATGTTGTTCTTGCCATGTATAGCTTCTATGCCATGTCTTCTTACTGTTGGTTGCCTTGCCATGCCATGTTTTGCTCTGTGGTGAGTGGTTCAAGCTCACCAACATGCCTACTTATCGTTGTTCCTGCCATGTATGAATCTGTAATATAACTTGCTATGTTTACATGGGTGCCATCATATCTTGTTATCCTTTTTGGCTCATGGTCAGTAAGGGACTTTTGTTCTATGCTTTGAGTAGATTCATGCCATGCCTTTGTTTACCATGATAAGTTCCTGTAACATGTTGTTTGATAGCTCTAAACATTGCAACCTGATGTTATTTCTGCTAAAGTCTGAAACTGTTATTATTTGCAATCTTGCCATGTCTTTTTGAGCATGTTCTAGTTGTTTCTGGAGATAGCTCAGTGTTCATGTTTTGTCATGCTTGACCTGTACATCATTCCCATGCCTTTTGTTCTCATGTTAAGATGCTGTAGCATAGTGTTTTGATGCTTGCAATATGCCTAGTTGCTGTTTTGGACAGATTGTTGTCATGACTTGTATAGAGTGTATGTGTTGAACCGTTGCTCCGTTTTGAGTGTGCTCTATATGAAACTTGCTTGATTTTGCATGTAGCTTCATATTATCATGTTGTATCCTTGTTTTGAGGTGTTTGTTTGATGTTTGTATGCATTTTGTATCAATGCCATGTTTAACTTGTTTTGCTCATATCTTCTAGGCCGTAGCTCCGAATTAAATGAACTTTATATGTAACTTGACTAGAATTTCGTGTAGATCATCGTGGTGCATCTTAACTTGCTGTTTAACAACTTGAACATTAGGTTTATTCAGATCTGGACCAATTTCGAAATTTGCATATGAGGACTTACCGGAATTGTTATATGTTGTTTCCGGCCTCATTTAAACTTGCCTTGATGTGTTGCTCTTGTTTGCATCATCTCTTGCCATGAGTAGCTTCATGTAGCTTATCATGCATCATGTTTGTTGTGCATCTTGTCATGTTCATGTGTGGTGTGTTTACCTTGTTGTGTGTTTTTCTCGATAGTTCCTGCATCGTGAGGATTCGTTCGTCTACGCTTGGTTCGGCTTCATCCGTTCATCTTCTTCATGGACTCGTTCTTCTTCCTTGCGGGATTTCAGGCAAGATGACCGCTACCCTGGATCTCACTACTATCATTGCTATGCTAGTTGCTTCTTTCTATCGCTATGCTGTGCTACCTATCTTTTGCTGCTCAAGCCATCCCAAATTGCCATGTCAGCCTCTAACCTTTTGCACCCTTCCTAGCAAACCACTGTTTGGCTATGTTACCGCTTTGCTCAGCCCCTCTTATAGCGTTGTTAGTTGCAGGTGAAGATGAAGTTTGTTCCTTGTTGGAACATGGAGATGTTGTTCCTTGCCGGAACATGTTTACTTGTTGGAATATCACAATATATCTTATTTAATTAATGCATCTATATACTTGGTAAAGGGTGGAAGGCTCGGCCTTATGCCTAGTGTTTTGTTCCACTCTTGCCGCCCTAGTTTCCGTCATATCGGTATTATGTTCCCGGATTTTGCGTCCCTAACGCGGTCGGGTGATTTATGGGACCCCCTTGACAGTTCGCTTTGAATAAGACTCCTCCAGCAAGGCCCAACATTGGTTTTAACATTTGCCTCACCCAGCCCTTTTTCCCTTGGGTTTCCGGAGCCCAAGGGTCATCTTTATTTTAGCCCCCCCGGGCCAGTGCTCCTTCGAGTGTTGGTCCGAACCGAGCAGCCTGCGGGGCCACCACGGGGCAACTCGAGGATTGGTTTTACTCGTTGCTTGACTTATCCGGTGTGCCCTGAGAACGAGGTACGTGCGACTCCAATCAGGATTTGTCGGCACATCCGAGCGGCTTTGCTGGTCTTGTTTTATTCTGTCGAAATGTCTTGTAGCCGGATTCGAGACTGATCGGGTCTTCCGGGAGAAGGAATATCCTTCATTGATCGCGAGCTTATCATGGGCTAAGTTGGGACACTCCTGCAGGGTATAACCTTTCGAGAGCCGTGCTGCGGTTATGTGGCGATGGGAATTTGTTAATATCCGGTTGTAGTAAACTTGAAGCAAACTCTTCTAAAATACACCAACCGTATGCGTAATCGTGAGTGTCTCTTTTCGGGTTGATCGAGAGGAGAACACGGTTTCTTGGGTTATGTTTGGCGTAAGTAGGAGTTCATGATCACTTCTTGATCATTACTAGTTGACGACCGTTCCTTTGTTTCTCTTCTCGCTCTCATTTGCGTATGTTAGCCACCATATATGCTTAGCGCTGCTGCAACCTCACCACTTTACCCCTTCCTTTCCCTTTAAGCTTTGCTAGTCTTGATACCCATGGTAATGGGATTCTTTGAGTCCTCGTGGCTCACAGATTACTACACCACCGATTGCGGTACAGGTTTATGCGATGATCATGACGCGAGAGCGATGTTTGCTTGTATTGGAGTTCTTCTTCTGCTTATTCTTCGATCAGGGGATAGGTTCCAGGTCGGCAGCCTGGGATAGCAGGGTGGATGTCGTTTGAGTTTCTGTTTATGTTTCATCCGTAGTCGGATGTTGATCTTGTATATGATGTTGATGTATTATTGTGGCATTTGTGCCTTATGTATGTATCCCCATCTATTATGTAATGTTGATGTAATGATATCCACCTTGCAAAAGCGTTTCAATATGCGGGTCTATCCTTGGTGGGACCTTCAAGTTCCTTTTGGATAGGGATATTGGGCGTAACAAGTTGGTATCAGAGCCTCGACCGACCCTAGGAGCCCCCTTGATTGATCGTGTAGTTTGGCCGTTGTTGAGTCTAGAAGAAAACTATTTTCAGAGTCTAGTTATATCGGAGAGTAGGAATTCTTTTTACTCCTCAGCCCCTTCGTCGCTCTGGTAAGGAATCTTGACGTAGGTGTTTTGAATTACTTCTCTTCCCCTTCAAATTTTTCTTTAGGATCACGCAGTTGGTTTTCCGATCGTTGGTTCTCATCTCTTTTGATCCGGTGCTTTTCTCGTCAAGTCGACTCGAACCTCTTTGTCTTTGGGAGATCAATCCTCAGCTCTTTTCGATCGATGTTATTTCTCTGTCCGAAGTTGTCCTTGTTTTTCCCACCCGCCCTCACTGTTCTTCTTCTCGGAACCGGAGTCCGTAACCGAGTATCCATTCTACTCGTGCGATGTCTTTGCTTTCTTTCCTCAATGATTTCAACCGGAGTTTTCTCTTCAAGTTATTCGTCGGTTTCCCCCTCCAAGTTGCCTGTGTTTTCCCGCCCTCCCACCCTTTTCTTCCTGGAGTCTGAGTCTTTTTCGACCATCAATTTCATTCGTGTGGAGCCTCTTCAGTCTTCCCTCAATTATTTCAACCGGTGGTTTCTCGTCTTGTTCGTCATTCTTCATCCCTTTCTTTTTCCGGTGCACTCAATTCAAGTTTTTCGGGTTGACCATATTCTTTTCCTTGGGTCAAGTGTTCTCTTTGCTCGTTCGCCTCTCGCCAGTTTATCATTCCGGAGTTCGTAAGATATCTCAGGAGATTCGTCTGTGTTCCAATTAATTCGAGGTTGTCACCTCAGTCAAATATTTCAGTTCTTCCGGTGCATCATCTATCTGTTCAACATCCCTTTCCAACGGTGTTTTCTTTCAGTGGGCCCTAACCCACAGGTCTTTCCCAGGATCTTACCTGACTCTTCTAATTCCCGCGGAGCTATTCCCAATTCTTTTCAAGTGTGACGTAAGAATGGATTCCATCAGTCACATGCCTTTTCCAAGATCAATTTCAAATCATTTCATTGTTGGCTCAACCTCTCTGTTTTTCTTTCTCCCGGAGTATCTCAGTAATTTTGGTGGTGTTTATCGTCATTCTTAACATTTGAAGACCGAAGAAGAGTTTTTCCTCTAAATCTTGCCCGTTCTCCCGAAGATTCTTGGTTCTAATTTCATGCTATCATCTCGAAGTATTCCATTTGCCAGATATTCTTTCCATCCATCCGGAGTATTTCAGGTGTTGATTTTCTTTTTCGTTTCACCGGAGGCCTTCATTCCAGTTATCGTTCTCTATTTATCCCGGTGCGTCGTTCAAAACGTTCGTTAATCGGCTCGAGTTTTTCCCGTTCTCTTGCATCTAAATCCCCTCTAGCATATTTGGTTCTTCTAATTCTTCCCGGTGATTCATCCTCTTTCGTCAGTCATCTTCGAATTCTTACGGTGGTTCGTTCAAGATTCTTTTTCTTTGATTATCATATTAATTCATTCGTTCTTTCCAATCCTACCGGTGGTTCATGAAGACCTTCTCAAGTTTGCGATATGTCACTTCTCAATCCTTTTCAAGAAGAATAAGTGGTATGCAAAATCCATTGTTGGTCATCAATTTAATTTGATGAAGGATAAGCATAACATAAATCTTATTCTTATTTCATCCAAGTGATTAATCCTTTCCTTCGGAGTTTGTTCTTGATGAATAAATTCTAGTTCCAAGTGTTTTCATCTTTTCTTTTCCGGAGTTCAATTATTTCCTTGACCATTTCGTCGGAATCCTCCATCTAAGTCACCGCAAGGCTCATCTTATGCTTTCATCCTTTATTTTATCTCATCATCCTTTTGTTACCGGAGTTCTTCACGGTGGTTCTTCATGATTTAATTCTTTCTTCAAGAGTTTCATCAATATTTTGGTGGAATTCAAATACCTTTCCTTCTTGCCTTTCGAAGTGCAAATAATTCTTCATTTTCTTTTGAAGTGGAGTTTTGCACTCCTTCATTCTTCTCAGCTTTTCAATCATTTCCGTTTGTGGCCGGTTATCACCACATTAATTTCCAGATGTTTTATATAAGTCCACAACAATCTTATTCTTTCGTTGTTGATTTTCTCAACAACTTCAGTTCAAACCCTCCTTCTAAATTCTTTTCATTCCAGTCTTCAATTCTTCCGGAGGCTTTGCGTTGTTTATCTCGTCAGGTGTCATCCCATCTTGTGAAGCTCGTGTTCTATTCCTCCATGTTTTAGCCGGAGTGCTACCTAAATCGTTTCAGTCTTATCCGTTTCTTTTCTCATTCTAACCACTCCGGTTAGAACGAGTGCTTTCATAGTCTATCTGATTCTGTGCGCTTTCAATTTTCGTCATTCTCGTCGTTCCTCTCTTCTTATCGAGCGCTCTCGATTCTTTGCTTCTCCTCTTGAGTTCTTGTTTTCTCCTCATCCTTTTTCCCTTCCGTCTCGGTCCTAAGATCTCGGGACGAGATCTCTTGTTAGTGGAGGAGTGTTGTAACGCCCCGGATTCGATGCGCCAGGTGTCCGCCAGTTATTCGTCGTCTTTGCCATGTCATGTGCTTGCGTGTCTCTCTTTGCCATGTCATCATCTGCATTTCATATCATGTCATCATGTGCATCGCATTTGCATACGTGTTCGTCTCATGCATCCGAGCATTTTCCCCGTTGTCCGTTTTGCAATCCGGCACTCCTATGTCTCCCGGCGCCCCCTTTTACCTCTTTTCGTGTGTGGGTGTTAAACGGTCTCGGAATGGACCGAGGTTTGTCAAGCGGCCTTGCTATAGCACCGGTAGACCGCCTGTCAAGTTTCGTGCCATTTGGAGGTCGTTTGGTACTCCAACGGTTAACCGGGTAACCGTACAAGCCTCTTTCTCTTTGCATCCCAACACCCTTCCAAAGTGGCCCAAAACCCAGCAAACTCCCCTCCATGCTCTCGGTCGTTCGATCACGATCGCGTGGCCGAAAACCGCTCCTCATTTGGACTCTCCTAGCTCCCTCTACCTATAAATATGCCTCCCCCGTCTAAATCCCGGGTCTCCTTCCTCCCGAAACCCTAAAATCCCTCTCACAAGACCGGACATGTCCGTCCACCCGGACATGTCCAGCCCGCCACCAAGACTAATCGTAGTCCGCGTGGCACCTCGGCCGCCTCCGCCGCGCTGCCGGCGAGCCCGGATCGGGCCCGCCTGCCCGTCCCGCCCACGCCTCTCCGCTGCTGAGGGCCAGCGACCCCGCCCGCTTCGGCCCGTCCGATCTCCTCGCGCGCCGCCCGGCGGGCTCGCCCGCCGCCGCCTGATCAACGCCGTCCCCGGCCGACCCCTCGCCGGTGCCTTCCTCCGGCCTGAGCCCGCGCCTCCGGAGCTCCTCCGCGACCCGCCGCCCTGCTCGACCTCGCCGGCCTCTCCTCGGCCGCTGCCGCCGTTGCCTCATGGAGGCCGGGTCTCTCCTCCGACCTCGCCGGCCTCCGCGCCCGGGCCCCGCCGCCTCAGCCTCCCTCCGGCCAGATCCGCCTCCTCCCGGCCTCCCCGACCTCTCCCGCAGCTCCGGCCACCTTCCCCTTCAACTCCGGCGAAGTTCCGGCGAGATCCGCCACCGCATCGAAAACCGTGCAAATCTGAAGGTTGACCCCGATTTTCTCTAAGTCCCCGAGTTTTCAGTAATTTTCGTGCATTTTTCATCATGCCATAACTCCGTCATCGCTGCTCCGTTTTGTGCGTGTAATATGTCAAAATGTTCGCCTCGAAGAGTAGATCATTTCATCTCATTGCATCATTTTCATTTGAGCTCATCTTGATGCCCGAAATGCTGTTGGAAGAGTGCTATGTGATGTTAGTTTCTGTTTCTTAACAGAACATGCACTTTTGTCATTTTTGCCATGATTGATGTGTGCACCCTATGAACTTGAGTCCTACATGTGTTTTGTAATATGCCATGCCATCTTTACAGGGGTGTATGCCATGTATTTGTGTGATATATATGGTGACTAGCACAAGCATGCAAACTAGGCTTCCTGATGTTGCTGATTTCAGCCCCAGTTTTGCTGATATTTTTATGCCATGTAAACTTGATGCTACATAGAGATCCATGCCTATTTTGAGATGCTTCAGTAAGGATGTTTTGTTCTACATGTCTTGCTCTATCCATCCATGCCCTTGTTTGAAATTATGGAGTGCCATAGCTTGAGTCAATCGAGCTCTACTTTTGCTATAAAATGTTTCCTGGCAGGTTGTTTACATGTTATTCAATTTTGCCAAGGTTGTTGTAGTTGATCCTTGCATGCTATGATGTTGTTCTTGCCATGTATAGCTTCTATGCCATGTCTTCTTACTGTTGGTTGCCTTGTCATGCCATGTTTTGCTCTGTGGTGAGTGGTTCAAGCTCACCAACATGCCTACTTATCGTTGTTCCTGCCATGTATGAATCTGTAATATAACTTGCTATGTTTACATGGTTGCCATCATATCTTGTTATCCTTTTTGGCTCATGGTCAGTAAGGGACTTTTGTTCTATGCTTTGAGTAGATTCATGCGATGCCTTTGTTTACCATGATAAGTTCCTGTAACATGTTGTTTGATAGCTCTAAACATTGCAACCTGATGTTATTTCTGCTAAAGTCTGAAACTGTTATTATTTGCAATCTTGCCATGTCTTTTTGAGCATGTTCTAGTTGTTTCTGGAGATAGCTCAGTGTTCATGTTTTGTCATGCTTGACCTGTACATCATGCCCATGCCTTTTTTTCTCATGTTAAGATGTTGTAGCATAGTGTGTTGATGCTTGCAATATGCCTAGTTGCTGTTTTGGACAGATTGTTGTCATGACTTGTATAGAGTGTATGTGTTGAACCGTTGCTCCGTTTTGAGTGTGCTCTATATGAAACTTGCTTGATTTTGCATGTAGCTTCATATTATCATGTTGTATCCTTGTTTTGAGGTGTTTGTTTGATGTTTGTATGCATTTTGTATCAATGCCATGTTTAACTTGTTTTGCTCATATCTTCTAGGCCGTAGCTCCGAATTAAATGAACTTTATATGTAACTTGACTAGAATTTCGTGTAGATCATCGTGGTGCATATTAACTTGCTGTTTAACAACTTGAACATTAGGTTTATTCAGATCTGGACCAATTTCGAAATTTGCATATGAGGACTTACCGGAATTGTTATATGTTGTTTCCGGCCTCATTTAAACTTGCCTTGATGTGTTGCTCTTGTTTGCATCATCTCTTGCCATGAGTAGCTTCATGTAGCTTGTCATGCATCATGTTTGTTGTGCATCTTGTCATGTTCATGTGTGGTGTGTTTACCTTGTTGTGTACTTTTCTCGATAGTTCCTGCTTCGTTGCGATCGTGAGGATTCGTTCGTCTACGCTTGGTTCGGCTTCATCCGTTCATCTTCTTCATGGACTCGTTCTTCTTCCTTGCGGGATTTCAGGCAAGATGACCGCTACCCTGGATCTCACTTCTATCATTGCTATGCTAGTTGCTTCGTTCTATCGCTATCTTTGTGCTACCTATCTTTTGTTGCTCAAGCCATCCCAAATTGCCATGTCAGCCTCTAACCTTTTGCACCCTTCCTAGCAAACCACTGTTTGGCTATGTTACCGCTTTGCTCAGCCCCTCTTATAGCGTTGTTAGTTGGAGGTGAAGATGAAGTTTGTTCCTTGTTGGAACATGGAGATGTTGTTCCTTGCCGGAACATGTTTACTTGTTGGGATATCACAATATATCTTATGTAATTAATGCATCTATATACTTGGTAAAGGGTGGAAGGCTCGGCCTTATGCCTGGTGCTTTGTTCCACTCTTGCCGCCCTAGTTTCCTTCATATCGGTATTATGTTCCCGGATTTTGCGTCCCTAACGCGGTCGGGTGATTTATGGGACCCCCTTGACAGTTCGCTTTGAATAAGACTCCTCCAGCAAGGCCCAACATTGGTTTTAGCATTTGCCTCACCCAGCCCTTTTTCCCTTGGGTTTCTGGAGCCCAAGGGTCATCTTTATTTTAGCCCCCCCCCCCCCCGGGCCAATGCTCCTTCGAGTGTTGGTCCGAACCGAGCAGCCTGCGGGGCCACCACGGGGCAACTCGAGGATTGGTTTTACTCGTAGCTTGACTTATCCGGTGTGCCCTGAGAACGAGGTACGTGCGACTCCTATCAGGATTTGTCGGCACATCTGGGCGGATTTGCTGGTCTTGTTTTATTGCTGTCGAAATGTCTTGTAGCCGGGATTCCGAGAGTGATCGGGTCTTCCCGGGGAGAAGGAATATCCTTCGTTGATCGCGCGAGCTTATCATGGGCTAAGTTGGGACACCCTGCAGGTATAAACTTTCGAGAGCCGTGCCCGCGGTTATGTGGCAGATGGGAATTTGTTAATATCCGGTTGTAGTAAACTTGAAGCAAACTCTTCTAAAATACACCAACCGTAGCGTGAATCGTGAGTGTCTCTTTTCGGGGTTGATCGAGAGGAGAACACGGTTTCTGGGTTATGTTTGACGTAAGTAGGAGTTCAGGATCACTTCTTGATCATTACTAGTTGACGACCGTTCCTTTGTTTCTCTTCTCGCTCTCATTTGCATATGTTAGCCACCATATATGCTTAGCCGCTGCTGCAACCTCACCACTTTACCCCTTCCTTTCCCTTTAAGCTTTGCTAGTCTTGATACCCATGGTAATGGGATTGCTGAGTCCTCGTGGCTCACAGATTACTACACCACCAGTTGCAGGTACAGGTTTATGCGATGATCATGACGCGAGAGCGATGTTTGCTTGTATTGGAGTTCTTCTTATGCTTCTTCTTCGATCAGGGGATAGGTTCCAGGTCGGCAGCCTGGGATAGCAGGGTGGATGTCGTTTGAGTTTCTGTTTATGTTTCATCCGTAGTCGGATGTTGATCTTGTATATGATGTTGATGTATTATTGTGGCATTTGTGCCTTATGTATGTATCCCCATCTATTATGTAATGTTGATATAATGATATCCACCTTGCAAAAGCGTTTCAATATGCGGGTCTATCCTTGGTGGGACCTTCGAGTTCCTTTTGGATAGGGTCGCATATTGGGCGTGACACATTTGGATCGAATGTTATCGGCCCTCTTGATGTCTACTACGCAATCTTCTTCTTGTAGACGTTGTTGGGCCTCCAAGTGCAGAGGTTTGTAGGACAGTAGCAAATTTCCCTCAAGTGGATGACCTAAGGTTTGCCAATCTGTGGGAGGCGTAGGATGAAGATAGTCTCTCTCAAACAGCCCTGCAACCAAATAACAAAGAGTCTCTTGTGTCCCCAACACACCCAATACAAAGGTAAATTGTATAGGTGCACTAGTTCGGCGAAGAGATGGTGATACAAGTGCAATATGGATGGTAGATATAGGTTTTGGTAATCTGAAAATATAAAAACAGCAAGGTAACTAATGATAAAAGTGAGCATAAACGGTATTGCAATGCTAGGAAACAAGGCCTAGGGTTCATACTTTCACTAGTGCAAGTTCTCTCAACAATAATAACATAATTGGATCATATAGCTATCCCTCAACATGCAACAAAGAGTCACTCCAAAGTCACTAATAGCGGAGATCAAATGAAGAGATTATGGTAGGGTACGAAACCATCTCAAAGTTATTCTTTCCGATCAATCCATTGGGCTATTCCTATAAGTGTCACAAACAACCCGAGAGTTTGTAGTAAAATAACACCTTAAGACACACATCAACCAAAACCCTAATGTCACCTAGATACTCCAATGTCACCTCAAGTATCCGTGGGTATGATAATACGATATGCATCACACAATCTCAGATTCATCTATTCAACCAACACATAGAACCTCAAAGAGTGCCCCAATGTTTCTACCAGAGAGTCAAGACGAAAACGCGTGCTAACCCCTATGCATAGGTTCATGGGTGGAACCCGCAAGTTGATCACCAAAACATACATCAAGTGAATCAATAGAATAACCCGTTGTCACCACGGTTATCCCATGCAAGACATACATCAAGTGTTCTCAAATCATTAAAGACTCAATCCGATAAGATAGCTCAAAAGCGGAAACTCAACCCATTACAAGAGAGTAGAGGGGGAGAAACATCATAAGATCCAACTACAATAGCAAAGCTCGCGATACATCAAGATCGTATCACCTTAAGAACACGAGAGAGAGAGAGAGAGAGAGAGAGAGAGAGAGAGAGAGATCAAACACATAGCTACTGGTACATACCCTCAGCCCCGAGGGTGAACTACTCCCTACTCATCATGGAGAGCACCGGGATGATGAAGATGGCCACTGCTGAGGGTTCCCCCCTGCCTCATGCCTTCCTTGTTGATCCCCTGACGTGCACTCCAAGTCTCCCGGATTGCTTTCTTTCCAAAAATAACTTTCCCGAAGGTTTCATTCCATTTGGACTCCTTTTGATATTCCTGTTCTTCGAAACACTGAAACAAGGAAAAAAAACAGAAACTAGCACTGGGCTCTGGGTCAATAGGATAGTCACAAAAGTAATATAAAGTGAATAATAAAGCCCATAAACATCCAAGACGGATAATATAATAGCATGAATACTTCATAAATTATAGATACGTTGGAGACGTATCAGCATCCCCAAGCTTATTTTCTGCTCGTCCTCGAGTAGGTAAATGATAAAAGAAAGAATTTATGAAGTGTGAATGCTAGCAGGTGCATAGGTTTAATCAATGATAATTTCAATCACCTTTTCTAGCATCATTATATGTCATAACAGTAGCTCATATCATAAAACTTTGCATGATCAAGTAACAAACTATTCACATGTTAAAGTATAGATCATAAACTTTCTTGAAAACTAACAAACTATATTCTCAGTCATCAAACAATTGCAATTCATCTTATTTTCAGGAAGAGTCTATGTCAGAGCTTTGATTTAGAAAATCCCACATACTCAACTATCATATAGTCTTCCATGATTGCTACCACTCAAAGCATATTTTTAGAAAAAATAGCATCCATCGAACACAGAGAAAGATAGGAGCTTAATGTTTCGCCTCCCAACTTATTTATCATATAGATAATTGTCAACAATAATAATTCATGATCAAATATATTTGAATGGCCATATATGCTTAGATCTTTCCATCACATGATGCTTGCCAACTAAAGAGTAGGTTGGAATGAGAAGTAATACTACTGACTCTTGCATAAAAGTAAAAGATAGGCCCTTCGCAGAGGGAAGTAGGGATTTGCAGAGGTGCCAGAGCTCGAAGCAAAAACAGAGATGAAAATAATTTTGAGAGGTATGCTTCCATTGTCAACATAGCGACCAAGAGTTCCCAATATCTTCCATACTACATACATTATAGGCGGTTCCCAAACAGAAAGGTAAAGATTTTACTCCCCCTCCACCAACAATCATCAATCAATGGCTTGCCCGAAACAACGGGTGCCTCCAACTAACATCAACATTACTGGGGGAGTTTTGTTTAAATTATTTGCGAATTTATTTTTGATCTTTTGATCATAGGACTGGGCATCCCAGTTACCAGCCATTTTCTCGTGAATGATGAGCGGAGTCCACTCATCGTGAGAATAACCCACCTAGCATGGAAGATACTGACAGCCCCTAGTCGCTACATGAGTGATTCAGGCATACAAAACAGATTATTATTTGAAGGTTTAGAGTTTGGCACATGCAAATTTACTTGGAACGGCAGGTAAATACCGCATATAGGTAGATATGGTGGACACTCATGGAATAAACTTGGTTCAAGGAATTTGGATGCACAAGCAGTATTCTCGCTTAGTACAGATATTTTGGCTAGCAAAGGATTCTAAATAGCAAGCACCACATGTTAGAGGATCCATAACAATATAACTTCTACACAAATATACCCTTGCATAACTCATTATGTTGTCTTCCTTGTCCAACTTCAACTAATTTTCTCAGGTTTGAAAATAATTAATGGGGCTCACAATCATAGAAGATGTCCAAGATAGTATATTTATATGTGAAATCTCTCTTCCTTCAATATTCTTTCATGAATTGTTCAAGTGACCAATACAATGTTTGCTAACCTTCAATAAATTTACCACCTCTACTTCTTATATGTAAAGTCATTACTCCCCATAGGATAAGCATATGAAACATGTATAATTTCAGATTTATGACATTCAAATCATTCAACCATTTACTCATAGGATATAAGTGAAGCACACGAGTAAATGACAAACTACTCAAAAAAGATATAAGTGAAGATCAATGAGTAGTTAAATAATTATGTAGCTATGTGAAGACTCTCTCTCATTAAGAATTTCAGATCTTGGTATTTTATTCAAACAGCAAGCAAAGCTAAAGAAAATAAAATGACGCTCCAAGAAAAACACATATCATGTGGTGAATAAAAATATAGCCCCAAGTAAAGTTACCGATGAACGAAGGCGAAAGAGGGGATGCCTTACGGGGCATCCCCAAGCTTAGGCTCTTGGTCGTCCTTGAATATTACCTTGGGGTGCCTTGGGCATCCCCACGCTTGGGCTCTTGCCACTCCTTATTCCATAGTCCATCGAATCTTTACCCAAAACTTGAAAACTTCACAACACAAAACTCAACAGAAAACTCGTAAGCTCCGTTAGCGAAAGAAAACAAAACACCACTTAAAGGTACTGTAATGAACTCATTATTTATTTATATTGGTGTTAAAGCTAATGTATTCCAACTTCTCTATGGTTTATAAACTATTTTGCTAGCCATAGAGTCATCAAAATAAGCAAACAACACACGAAAAACAGAATCTGTCAAAAACAGAACAGTCTGTAGTAATCTGTAACTAACGCAAACTTCTGGAACTCCAAAAATTCTAAAATAAATTGGTAGACCTGAGGAATTTGTCTAGTAATCATCTGCAAAAAGAATAAACTAAATAGCACTCTCCAGTAAAAAGTTTTAGCTAATCTCGTGAGTGCTAAAGTTTCTGTTTTTTTACAGCATGATCATAAAGACTTCACCCAAGTCTTCCCAAAGGTTCTACTTGGCACAAACACTAATTAAAACATAAAACTACATCTTACCAGAGGCTAGATGATTTATTAATTTCTAAACAGTAGCAAAAAGCAAGAAACAAAAATAAAATTGGGTTGCCTCCCAACAAGCGCTAACGTTTAACGCCCCTAGCTAGGCATGATGATTTCAATGATGCTCACATAAAAGATAAGAATTGAAACATAAAGAGAGCATCATGAAGAATATGACTAGCACATTAAAGTCTAACCCACTTCCTATGCATAGGGATTTTGTGAGCAAACAACTTATAGGAACAATAATCAACTAGCGTAGGAAGGCAAAACAAGCATAACTTCAAGATTTTAAGAACATAGAGAGGAAACTTGATATTATTGCAATTCCTACAAGCATATGTTCCTCCCTCATAATAATTTTCAGTAACATCATGAATGGATTCAACAATATAACCAACACCTAAAGCATTCTTTTCATGATCTACTTGCATAGAAAATTTATTACTCTCCACATAAGCAAAATTCTTCTCATTCGGAATAGTGAGAGTATCATAAGAGACTCGAGTACTATAAATAGCAACTTTGGGTTCAGAAAATTTATTACTATCCACATTAAATGCGTAATGTTCAGAAAAAGTGTAATCATAATCATGACAAGTTTTATAAATATAATCATCACTACTTTTTATAGCATAAGTTTCATCACAATAATCATCATAAGTAGCAACTTTGTTCTCATCATAATCGATTGAAACCTCTTCCAAGATAGTGGAATCATCACTAAATAAGGTCATGACCTCTCCAAATCCACTATCATAAATATTATAAGATTCAATATCCTCCAAAATAGTGGGATCACTACTTCCTAAAGTTGACACTCTTCCAAACCCACTTTCATCAATATAATCATCATAAGTAGGAGGCATGCTATCATCATTATAAATTTGCACATCAAAACTTGGGAGGCTAAAAATATCATCTTCATTTAGCGTAGCATGCCCAAGCTTGGGACAAACATTAATTTCAGCAAATATATTCTCAAATGTGTCATCCTCATCAAACATAGCATCCCCAAGCCTGGGCTTTTTCATATCATAAGCATAATGGATATTCAAATAATTCATACTAACAACATTGCAATCATGCTCATCATTCACATATTTTATGCCAAACATTCTATGTAATTCTTCTTCTAGTACTTGAGCACAATTTTCCTTCCCAACATTTTCACGAAAGATATTAAAAAGATGAAGCATATGAGGCACCCTTAATTCCATTTTTTGTAGTTTTCGTTCATAATATAAACTAGTGACAAAACAAGAAACTAAAAGATTCGATTGCAAGATCTAAAGATATACCTTCAAGCACTCACCTCCCCGGCAACGGCGCCAGAAAAGAGCTTAGTTGACGGGGTGTGAGTGCCGCTTACCTAGCCTCCCCGGAAATGGCGCCATAAAAGAGCTTGATGTCTACTACGCAACCTTCTTCTTGTAGACGTTGTTGGGCCTCCAAGTGCAGAGGTTTGTAGGACAGTAGCAAATTTCCCTCAAGTGGATGACCTAAGGTTTATCAATCCGTGGGAGGCGTAGGATGAAGATGGTCTCTCTCAAACAACCTTGCAACCAAATAACAAAGAGTCTCTAGTGTCCCCAACACACCCAATACAATGGTAAATTGTATAGGTGCACTAGTTCGGCGAAGAGATGGTGATACAAGTGCAATATGGATGGTAGATATAGGTTTTTGTAATCTGAAAATATAAAAACAGCAAGGTAACTAATGATAAAAGTGAGCGTAAACGGTATTGCAATGCTAGGAAACAAGGCCTAGGCTTCATACTTTCACTAGTGCAAGTTCTCTCAACAATAATACCATAATTGGATCATATAACTATCCCTCAACATGCAACAAAGAGTCACTCCAAAGTCACTAATAGCGGAGAACAAACGAAGAGATTATGGTAGGGTACGAAATCACCTCAAAGTTATTCTTTCCGACCAATCCATTGGGCTATTCCTATAAGTGTCACAAACAGCCCTAGAGTTCGTAGTAAAATAACACCTTAAGACACACATCAACCAAAACCCTAATGTCACCTAGATACTCCAATGTCACCTCAAGTATCCATGGGTATGATTATACGATATGCATCACACAATCTCAGATTCATCTATTCAACCAACACATATAACCTCAAAGAGTGCCCCAAAGTTTCTACCGGAGAGTCAAGACGAAAACGTGTGCCAACCCCTATGCATAGGTTCATGGGCGGAACCCGCAAGTTGATCACCAAAACATACATCAAGTGAATCAATAGAATAACCCATTGTCACCACGGTTATCCCACACAAGACATACATCAAGTGTTCTCAAATCATTAAAGACTCAATCCGATAAGATAACTCAAAAGGGGAAAATCAATCCATTACAAGAGAATAGAGGGGGAGAAACATCATAAGATCCAACTACAATAGCAAAGCTCGCGATACATCAAGATCGTATCACCTCAAGAACACGAGAGAGAGAGAGAGAGAGAGAGAGAGAGAGAGAGAGAGAGAGAGAGAGAGATCAAACACATAGCTACTGGTACATACCCTCAGCCCTGAAGGTGAACTACTCCCTCCTCGTCATGTAGAGCGCCGGGATGATGAAGATGGCCACCGGTGAGGGTTCCCCCCTCCGGCAGGGTGCCGGAATAGGGTCCCGATTGGTTTTTGGTGGCTACAGAGGCTTGCGGCGGCGGAAGTCCCGATCTATTCTGTTCCCCGAAGGTTTTAGGGTATATTGGTATATATAGGAGGAAGAAATACGTCAAGGGAGCCACGATGGGCCAACGAGGGTGGAGGGCGCCCCCAGGGGGTGGGCGTGCCCCCCTACCTCGTGCCTTCCTTGTTGATCCCCTGACATGCACTCCAAGTCTCCCGGATTGCTTTCTTTCCAAAATTAACTTTCCCAAGGTTTCATTCCGTTTGGACTCCGTTTGATACTCCTTTTGTTCGAAACACTGAAACAAGGGGAAAACAGAAACTGGCACTGGGCTCTGGGTCAATAGGTTAGTCCCAAAAGTAATATAAAAGTGCATAATAAAGCCCATAAACATCCAAGACGGATAATATAATAGCATGAATACTTCATAAATTATAGATATGTCGGAGACGTATCACCTCTTCCCGGTGCTCGAGATCGAGTTGGCCTTGCTGGATGCGCCGAAATTAGCGCATCCGGAGATGTGCCCCTCGCTGATACGGAGGAAGAAGAAGTGGCGCAGGAGCCCCACAGATGGCATCACGCCCAGGTACGCCTCACAGTAGTAGGCGAAGATGGACAGGAGGAGGACAGAGTTGGGATGGATATGCAACGCCTGCAGCCCGTAGTGGTCGAGGACTTCATAAAAGAAATCGGAGAAGGGAGGGACCAACCCGACGGCGACGCTGTTCGAGAAGAAGGGGAAGAAGGTGCTTTCCTCAGGCTCTGGCACGTCGGAGGCAAGCCGGAGCCCGGTCTCCCCCCACTCATTTCTCTCACCCGCCGTCAGCAGGCGCACGGAGGCGAGGCTCTTCTCCGTGACGGTGGGCGCCTCAAGGGCTGGCTCATACCAAGCCGGTGCTGAGGAAGTCCTGACTTTGCGCGGCGCCATGGATCGCAGATGCAGGATGAGATTGGAGCGGATCTGGAGGTAGCGGTGGCGAGGAGCAAGAAAGGGGATCTGGAGCGAGGCGAGGAAGAAGCAATGAAGGCAAGTACTGCCTGCGCCAGCCTTTTGTCAGGTCAAGCAGTTGCCGAGGCAGCGTGGGGAAGCGAAGACGCCCACGTCCAATCAACCTCCATGCGGCAACCGAGGCCGCAGGCTTTTGGGGCCCGCGGTGCTCCGTACTTGACCATGGCTTCGCCGTGAAGCCAAGCCCGAGCGCACCATGGGCCCGGGGGCTACTGTCGGCGTTCTGGGAACGGGGGTCCCCAGACTTGCCTGCCTGCAGCCCACGGCGTGCCTAAGCCAGCAGGCCGTATGACCCATCTTCATCAGCAAAGCATTCAAGACCCTCGCGAGGGGCCAAGCCTCGCGAGGCGGACGATGCAAAACCTCCTCAGGAGTGGCTTAGTCAGGCAGGCTCACGAGGAGCGGAGATATCAAGGCGGGGCAAACCTCACGAGGCTCTCGTGACGTGAGCCATGACGATTGGCACCAGGCGGGCGCCAGCGCGCCCAGCGTCCTTGTTTCCTCTTTGGTGCTAAGGAAGCCAGCGCATGCGAGGAGTACCGTGGCATCAGGCAAAGTTTCCATATCGGTGCAACGAGACCAGGAATAGAAGGATGGCGAGACGGAGGTCATCGTGGAGCCCAAGACGGCGTCACCACCAGAGCTTTTGGCAGGCGAAGACCGCTTTTGTCAGGATAGCTTGTACTAGCTGTCCCCCCTCAAATTTGCCCTCCGTTGTTGGCTCCCTTCCCGCTCAATATATGGTAAGAGGACCAGGGCCTATATAAGTAGAGCTAGCCACCACAGCAGAGGCAGGTTCATCAGGTCTCGAACCCACCGAGTCCTCACCCACACAAGTTCGTTGAGCACAAGAACACCTCAACCTCAGGAGGCTGTTCTTCCCCTTGTACTGTTTATCATCAGCCCAAGAGGCAATCCACCACCACCACACTGGAGTAGGGTATTACACCACAACGGTGGCCCGAACCAGTATAAATCTCATGTCTTCTGTGTTGTGAGTTCGTCGAGTTCGTACGCGAGATCCAGTGAGCTAGGGCGTAGATCGGTAGGAGGGAAAGACTTCACGCGCACCCCAGAGTTCGAACCTTAAGGGTTTGCCGGAACCCCACATCCTACACTAGTTTTGACATGAGACCTTAAATACTCAAGCATATCAACAATCAACCATGTCTTTCAAAATATCAATGCTAAAATAACTTATCCCTATCCCATTATGCTCAATCATTGATCCATTCAGGACACACACTCGCATATTAGCTACACCCAATGCTCAAGTACGATCATAGTGTCCCTTAGTTGGTGATTTATAAGAGAAGATGGAGACTCAAATAAAAAATAAAAATTGCATAAAGTAAAAGAAAGGCCCTTCGCGGAGGGGAGTAGGGATTTGTAGAGGTGCCAGAGCTCAAAGCGAAAAGGATAGAGATAAAAACATTTTGGGTGGCATGCTTTTCCTGTCAAGAAAAATGATCGAGTAGTTCCCAATACTTTCCATGCTAGATACTCCCTCCGTTCCTAAATATTTTTCTTTTTAGAGATTTCAAATGGACTACCACATATGGATGTATATAGACATATTTTAGAGTGTAGATTCACCCATTTTGCACCGTATGTAGTCACTTGTTGAAATCTCTAGAAAGACAAATATTTAGGAACAGAGGGAGTATATCATAGGCGGTTCCCAAACAGAAATTAAAGTTTATTCCTTTTTCAACCATACTTTCACTTTCCATGGCTAGCCGTATCCACGGGTGCCTTCCATACCAACACTTTCCAAGGAATTTATTATTTGATAACACAAAGTAAATTCATTTTTCATTTCAGGACTAGGCATCCCTAATACCTTTGCCTTACTCTGGTGCAATGACAAGTGAATAAACACTCATCTTGAGAATAACATATCTAGCATGGAAATATATTAGCCACCCCCTACTGTTTCATGAGCGGTACGAGCACACAAAAGAGAAATTTATTTTGAAAATTAGAAATGGCACATACAAATTTTCTTAGAATGGCAAAAGAGTACCGCATATAGGTAGGTGTAGTGGACTCATGTGGCAAAACTGGTTTAAAGGATTTTTGATGCACAAGTAGTGATCATACTTAGTGGAAAATGAAGGCTAGTAAAAGATTGAGAAGTGACCAACCAAGAAACGAAAAATCTCATAAGCGAGCATTGAGCATAATTAACACCGAATAATGCACCACAAGTAGGATGTAATTTCATTGCATAACTATTGACTTTTGTGCTTGCATAGGGAATCACAAACCCTAACACCAATATTCTTACTAAAGCATAATTACTCATCAACATGACTCACATATCACATCATCATATCTCAAAACTATTACAAGGAATCAAGTTTATTTTGTCCAATGATCTTCATGAAAGTTTTTATTGTATCCTCCTTGGGTATCTATCACTTTGGGACTAATTTTCATGTGTTGATTTTAATAAGCTCAAACAAATATAAGTGAGGATCATGAGCATAATATTTAATTCTCCCAAATTAATTTAAGTGAAGCAAGAGAGAATTTCATGAAAATTTTACTAAATCTCAAATAAATCTAAGTGAAGCAAGAGAGCATTTCTTCAAAAATTCTAAAGCACACCGTGCTCAAAAAGATATAAGTGAAGCACTAGAGCAATTCCATAGCTCATAAAGATTTAAGTGATGCATAGAGAGCAATTCTAACAAGTCATGGCATAATTTTAGCTCTCTCAAATAGGTGTGTCCAGCAAGGATTTATGACTTAAAATAAAAAGCAAAACAAGCAAAGACTCATATCATACAAGATGCTCCAAGCAAAACTCATAGTATGTGAAGAATAAAAATATAGCTTCGAGTAAAATACCGATGGTCGTTAGAAGAAAGAGGGGATGCCACTCGGGTATCCCCAAGCTTAGTTGCTTGCTTCTCTTTGGATAATAGATTGGGATGCCATGGGAATCCCCAAGCTTAGGCTCTTCTTACTCCTTATTCCTTCATCCATCGTAACATCACCCAAAACTTGAAAACTTCAATCACACAAAACTCAACAAAACCTTTGTGAGATCTGTTAGTATAAGAAAGCAAATCACTACTGTAAGTACTGTTGCAAAACCATTCATATTTTATTCTTGCATTATATCTACTGTATTCCAACTTTTCTATGGCAAAAACTCTTCAAATAAAATCATAGAATCATCAAAACAAGCACACAACGCAAAGAAAACAGAATCTGTCAAAAACAGAACAGTCTGTAGCAAACTGGATATTTTGAATACTTATGTAACTCCAAAAATTCTGAAAAACTAGGACAACGTGAGCAATTTGTATACCAGTCTCCTGTAAAAAATTCAGAATTTTTGGTCGCTTCTGTGATTTTTGAAATTTGTTTCTCTCGACACAAAAGTTTCTACTTTTTAGCAAGATCAAAACAACTATCACCCAACAAGATCCTAAAGGCTTTGCTTGGCACAAACACTAACTAAAACACAAAAAACACCATCATAACAGTAGCATAATTGTGCAAACACTCAAGAACAGAAAGCAAAAGACAAAAACAAATTTTATTCATTGGGTTGCCTCCCAACAAGCGCTATTGTTTTATGCCCCTAGCTAGGCATAAAGCAAGGATCTAAGTATTGTCATCTTTGTTCTCCAACTCTTCAATCAAGCACCTAGATTTTTTTTAGAGATTTAGCATATAGATTTTCAATGACAATGCTCCTAGGAACAAGTTTAAAGAATTCATTCTTGGCCAAAGGATCTCTTATAACTTCAAGAAAATCCGGGTGAATACTAATCATCTTAAGATCTTCTTTGCTGTTATTACTAGAATTTGCACCCTTATTCTTAGTAACTTGAGTAATCTTGCCTATCTTTACGGAGTTTTTTCAATAGTTTTAGCGGAAGCAAAAGCCATGCTTAGATTACTAAATATCTCTTTCAATTTATCGATACGAGAGGGGCTTTCTTTAATTCTTTCATGAATTATTGTCCCCTTTTCTTTCATCAACTTAAAAACTTCTCCAGCTTTTGACCCAAATTTGGTAGCAAAATTATGCATCTTTTTATCCAAGCTTTTAAAATGTTCTTCAATAAGCATTTTCTTTTCAATAGCATCTAGTCTTTCCATAACATGCTCGAGGATCAAAGTTGTTTCATTAATCATAAGTGGTGGTGAACCCACTAAATTTCCCATAGCACTAAAAGCATCAAGAGAGGGACACATCAAGAAATTTCCACCGGTAATCGTATAAAGGACGAATCTATACCAAGTGGTTATGCCCGCATAAAAGCAACGAAGGAGAACAACGATAGATTGCTTATGGATAGATCTATTATGAGCGTTGCAAAACCTATACGAAGCATCTTTTAAATTCTCCCCTCCTCTTTGTTTAAAGTTGAGAACCTCATTCTCGAGAGTGCACACAATAGAGGAAGAACTATCCATGACGACAAAAATGGCAAACAAGATTGCACTCAAAAATAGATCTGACGAGAAAATAGCGAACGAAAAAGAGGGCGAACAAAACGGCAAATTTTTGTGAAGTGGGGAAGAGGAAAATGGCAAATAATGTAAATTTCAAGGAGATGAGATTTGGGATTAGGAACTGGGTAGATGTTGATGATGTCTCCCCGGCAATGGCGCCAGAAATTCCTTTTGATGTCTGCTTGAACTACGTCGGTATTTCCCTAAAGAGGAAGAGATGATGCAGCACAACAACGGTAGGTATTTCCCTTAGTGATGAGACCAAGGTTATCGAACCAGTAGGAGAACCACACAACACTAGATGAACAACACCTGCACACAAATAACAAATACTCGCAACCCGACATATTAAAGGGGTTGTCAATCCCTTTCGGGCAACGACGCCAGAAATTGGCAAGTAGACGGGATAAAAATATGATAGATTAGATAAATAGATCTCGAGGGAACACGAGATAAAATAAATAAGAATAAATTGCAGCAAGGTATTTTATTATTTTTGGTTTAATAGATCTGAAAATAAAAGCAAATAAAAATAGATCGCAAAGGCAAATATAATAAGGAAGAGACCGGGCCGTAGATTTCACTAGTGGCTTCTCTCGAGAAAAATAGCAAATGGTGGGTAAACGAATTACTGTTGGGCAATTGATAAAACTTCAAATAATCATGACGATATCCAGGCAATGATCATTATATAGGAATCACGTCCAAGATTAGTAGACCAACTCCTGCCTGCATCTACTACTATTACTCCACACATCGACCACTATCCAGCATGCATCTAATGTATTAAGTTCATGGAGAAACGGAGTAATGCAATAAGAACGTGTAACATCCCAAAATTCTAAATTTTGGAATGTTATATTAAAATTAATAACTATGCTTGTTGTCTGATTGATTGTTTGACTGATTGAGTGAAATTGAGTGGAATTTGAAACTTTTGAAAGTTGAATGAGAGGGAATGAAATGACTTTCCCAAAACTTTTCCCTTTGTCTTTTGGATCCCAATGAATTCAAGTTCATTCCAACACCAAACCCTAGAGTGAAGATGACATGACTTCTTCCATTTTGAAATGAATAGGGTTTTGGAAAAGATTTGAATTTCATTTGGGAATATTTCAAATTCAAAAACTTTATGCAACTCAATGATTTTCATGAGGGAAGATAAAATGACTTCTTTAATTATATGAAATATGAGTTGGAAGTTAAAAAGTATCAAATTGGAAGTCATTTGAAAGTGCCTTGAAACCCTCTTTCAAATTTGAGTTTTGGAATTTGAATTCAAACTTTGGCAAGTGGGAATCATATCAAAATCTATGCGATAAATACTTGAGCAAAAGTATGAGAGGAGTAAATATGACACTCCAAAAATATCAGAGGAAAACAATGCCAAAAGTTTTGAATTCAAATTTGAGTTTTAATTGAATTTGAAAAAATGAATTTTATAAAGTTTGGATTTTGCCTTTGAAAAATGTTCAAATGATAGGAATATTCCCTGATCATTTTGGTATATATATGTCCTATATAAAATATTTATATTTTAAAAGATATCTCTGTTTTGTTTTATTTTAAAATAAAATTTAAAAGAACCCCAGCGCCGGCCAAACCATTTGCCCAGCCAATACCAGACTGCCCACCAGCGTGGCCCAGCCAGCCAATGAGCCAGCGAGCCAGCCCATCCCCCCCTCGCGCCCGAAACCCCTACGCGTCGGACGCCCGACCGCGCCGCACCCCTCTCTCTCTCTCTGACGGTGGGACCCCACCCGTCTTCAACCCCGCACTTTTCGCCAGATGCCGCCGATCGCGGATCCCGACGGATCCGGATCCGATCCTCCCGATCGCCTCCCTTGCCCGACGAGGCCCGCCTATAAGCCCCCCCCGCACCCCATTCCCCCTTACCTCGCTGGAGCCCTCCTCCTCTCTCACGCCGTCGCCGGAGCCCGAACCTCCCGCCGCCGCCATTTGCGTCGCCGTCGCCGCCCTAGCCCTCCCCGACCCCCACCGACTCCACCAACGCCTCCTGAGCTAGTCCGCACCACGGCAGTCACTCCACCGACCTCCCGACGACCGGAGAGGCCACTCAGACTCGCCGCCGCCGCCGCCGTCGAGCTCCGGTTAGTCGCGGAGATCACCTCCCCGTCCGATTCATCCTCGACGGTTAGGATTAGATCACCCCCGAAGAAATCGCGTTTTTATAATGCCCGGTTCGGCCGGTTCGTTCCGGTTTAGTTTTTAAGTTAGGGTTTATTTTTTTTAGCCGGCCCGACTAGTTTAACCCTAGGGCCCGTTTAGTTTATATTACGCTCAGTGCGTAGTTTAGGCCCATTAGGCCCTTTTTCATTTATGTTTGTTTTCTGTTTTAACACAATAGTTCCTGTTTTGAAAAATTCATATCTTTTATTGTGTTTAATATTTTTAGGTGATTCTTTTTTTTTGGTTTGCAAATTTTCTATAGTTTCTGTAGAAAATATATTTAGCTATGTTAAAATTATTTTAAATTGCTTTAATTTAGTTTTAGCCAGAATAGTAAATCTGTTATAACTTGAGTTAGAAAAATTATTTTTATATGATTCTTTTTGTCCCAACTTTATTTCTACATTGCCAAACCATAGAAATTAATTTGGGTATTTTAGGATTAATAAAAAATAGTTTTAAGCAGAATCTTGTTAATCCTAATTAATTAACTAGCTACTGTTTTCCTATTATTTTAATTAGTAAATAAATTTATTTTAACATGTGATTGATTATTCTAGGATAGTTTCTGTCACTTTATTGGATGAACTTTTATTTATAATAAATAAAAGTTTTATTTTATTTTTCTTAATAGAAATTGAATTAGGACTAATAGGAGTTTCATAATAGATTTTTAATTAATTCTTTTTGCTCCTAGTTGCTTAATGAAATCTTTTCTGTTAAGTTAACATAAAAACCATGATTAGGTTATGTTGAGAAAGTTTTTGTTATATAAAACTATTCTAGTTGTTGTTTGAAGTAGGAAACTTGAGTTGGTTTTCTTTGAGTTTTCCCTTGGATTTTGATTTGGTTGTTTTGATGTGTTATGTTGCTATTGCTATGCTATTGTGTTATGTGGTCCTATGCTATATGCTTATTGTTATTATTGTTTGCCTCGGTAGAATTTTCCGGAGTGCGAAGCTTGCTGCCACGAGTCCCTAGTTTTCGAAGATCGTCAGCAAGGCAAGTTCACTTTGACCATGCTTTCATACCTATGATTTATTGCATTTAGTGGCATCCTTGCAACCACCCCTCAGTAGTGTTATTGAATCCTTGTAGTTGAGTAGTATGCATGAGGTAGGAACCCATCACCCTGTTACCAAGCCCGGGACGTTATTTATTTGAATGCTACACTATAGTAGACGGGGTTGGTATGAGTACTCGGGAGTGGTGTGAGAATGGAGGATCTACGTCAATGACGACAACTCCATGATGGATTCTGCAAGGACTGCATCTTCAAGGCCTCAAGACTTCAAGACTCAAGACAAGAATTCAATACACACTACTGGGTGAAGGATGGTTGATGGGCACCCTGGAGAAACCAGTGGTTGGCCGGGATGCATGGAGAAGCGCCATGACATCTTGCGGAAAGCTTCACCCAGACCCAAAGAGACGGAAGAATACTTCATGCCCGGAAGCTTACCTGCAACCGCAAGTCATTATGGGCTCGGCTTGGTTGACCTTAGTGGTGACTCTGGCTGGGGACGGTACTAGCAGATGTAGAACTACGGTAGGATGGGATGAGTACGGACGGTGGTCGAGGAACTCTTTGGAAGACCATGTTTGGTCATCTTGTTCTCAAACACTCTGAAGTGCGAGAACATAAAAAGAGGATCGAATCTTGCGGGTAAAGTGTACAAACCTCTGCAGAGGGTTATAACCTAATCGATTAGCCGTGTCCCCGGTTACGGACAATTTGAGCATCTGGACTTGGATCTATCTCGGAACTCTCAACACCGGATTGATAACTTAATTGTGGGCAACATATGAGGATTTTGGGCTATGAGACATCGGTTGGCGGAACCATGTCATGATAGGAAACTCCATAGCACAGACTTCATTTATTCCTTTGATGTAGGGAAAATAAAATTAGCTTTTACGCAAACAAAACTCAGATACAGAGCCACAAAGCCAAATTGCATATAGTATAGTTTTACCATCTGTTTATTCATGTTGTGATTTTGTCGGTACATTCAATGTTCTGACCTACATGGCTGCAACGTATCATGTTGCAGATATTTCTTCGACGAGTAAGAGTTACGAAACAGGGTTACTATCTACACTCAACCTGCCGATGGCGTTGATGGGACTCCACACCCGTTTGATTGTTTCCGCTGAGTATTATGAGGTATATATCATTTTACGTTATTTATACATGTGATTGCACTTTGATATATACGTTGATGTCTTGTGTGTGCCGACATCTTGATCCGAGGATGGCACAACAACACGAGGCTTGACCGTCGAGGTCGGGTCGCTCTGAAATGGTATCGAGCACATGTTGACCGTAGGGCGTGACCTAGAAATCGGAAAGCCCTTGGACAGGATATCTCAAAACTTTGTTTTCAAAAAGACTCTTACTCCTCATCTTTTCTGATTTTATCAAATAGACACTCTCACCTCAATAGTTAGAATATACCATATCCTTTGATCACCCGGAGGATCAACTGAAGACACTCCAAGAAGGATTAGATATCGGAGAACTGATGACCACTTCAGAGTAAAGAGGATTTCACCATGTATTAGAAGAATTGAAGTACCACAGTTGAAAACTCCGATGACTTGAAGGATCTGAAGAATTATTTGACCTTTAGAAGACCAAACCCTGATATACACCTACGTTAGATGCAATGATTTGTGAGCTGTCAATTGTTTGATGTTTTCTAACAGTCACAAAGTAAAACTTGTTTCTTCAAAAACTATTGTTCGTATTGTGTGTATATCCCTCCCACCTCCCTCATATCTCATCCCAAAACTTTTGAACCCCATAGATGATGAAAGAAGTTGGACTGATATTCTCTGGACCGAAGACTCAGCCCGAGGAAGAGCTATGGATGCAGAACATGGAAAATCACTTGGAACAATTTGGTTTCAAGGAAGTATGAGGTTCAATATGCTCTTGATACTTTTACGAAAGTGCTGCAACCTGGTGGAAAATGCATCAAGCCATACAGGATTTGATGGAGTAAGAACTTGGGAGGAACTCAAGAAGACCCTGATGAGATCACGTCTTATCCGGAAGCACAATGATACACCAAGAAGTAAACCTTGTGCCTGCAAGATTTGCGGAGAAATAGGACACACCCAGGAGGAACACAAAGATGGATGCCCTCATTGTGAGGAGAAACACCCAGCTGAGGAATGCCCAACTAGTCAGGTGACTTGCTTCCTGTGTGAAGGAACCACCCACTACCCGGGGCAATGTCACATTTACTCCACGGTGCAACAAACTATTCAGAAGTAGGAAGATGGAATGAAGGAAGCCCTCAAGGAAGGTCTAGAAGAACCTGTGATGAAGGAATGGGTTGAAGACCCTGATGGAAAGGGCCTCAACAGATTTTACTCCAATGCCTGCTATTCATGTGGAGAAGAAGGACATTTTCCACAGTATTGCACCAAGGAAAGAAAAGAGAATCTGGGATATTTCCCGACAGCAGAAGTGAAGTTTGACCCCGGAGATAGAAACTCGATCACTCTGAGAGAAATCCGGGAAGAGAAAAGAAGGCAACCCGAGAACAACGCAATTTTTACAGAGAAGGACCTAAGTCATATCACTTGGTACAGGTGCAAGGATTTAGGTCATTACGCTAGTAAATGTCCAGAAAAGAAGCCAAGAATCCAAGGAGCCCGCATAATCACAAAGAAGCCCCGAGACATGTCGGAAGTCATTTGTTTTCGCTGCAAGGAGGCAGGACATTATGCTATTAAATGTCCCGACAAGATGAAAGCTGGAGTTGAGTAGCTGGAATTTTGATATGGAGTAGTAGAAAGCAATTTCATTTTCATGAGCTCAATGAGTTGAGTTATGTAATAGATTACTCTGAGATTGTAATAGTTCATGACTCAAGAAAGTTGTAATGTCACATGCTGACAAGCTTTAAGGAGTTGTCATATTTTATCTTGGAAATTAATATTCTTGATGAACATGGAAGAAGGTGAGTTGTGATGCATAAACAGGAAATTGGAAATTGAGTTTGAAGTTCTGTTTGGATGATATGAATGTGTGCCCGGAGATAAGTACCTTATTTCGAGCATCATTTCTGTTTCACAACTGCAGATGAGCGACCCTTTACGAGTCTTTCCTTAAAGGTCCGGAAACCATCATGACCACGACAAGTGATCATGATTACCGAAGATCTGAAGGACATGATGAAGCATATTCACCTTGAAGGAGATCACGGTCTACAAAGGCTACCCTTCATGCAAAAGGGAGTGGAACTTTGGTATGTGGAGTACACCTCCACCATTTGAAAGGAGTTTGCCCAAAGATGATGGGGCAGTACCTTTTCATTTCACGGTGCCACAAGCAACTTTCTTCGATCTGTTCGTGAAGCAGCCATGGAAGCCATACGCCAGATCGGAGAAATACTTGAAGCAAGACTCCGTTATACTCAGGAATACCTAAGCGAAGTACATACGGAGATGATGGAGGTGAAGCTCAAGGCCACCACGATGAAACAGAAGATTGAAGATTTCAAGGCACATGTCGCACAATTCCAGTGGGACTGAAGAATCCTCAAGGAGGAAAAATGAATAAAGTTGGGAGTAATGTCTGACCATACCGAACCATGTGGGTGGCAGCATTTGTAATAAACTTTTTGGAATTTGGATTCACGAAAAATGATTAAGGATGTAATGAAAGATTGATATGAGAATAATGAGATTTTATGGATAAACTTGTGCATTTATTTTGGTCATAGTACTCTGTAAAGCCACAGGGTCAATGAAGAAAGAAATGTGTTATACATGGCGGCCCATAGCAGGAAGCTGGACAAATAAGTTGGAGATTTGTATGATCGTCACCACAAGGGTATGAAGGAAGAAGTACTATTGGATTTACAGGGGATGTAACGTTGAAATATGGAATCTTAGGAAAGATGAATGAAGCTTGTACAAGAACTGAAGTGGGCCATAACCCACAGGCCCAGGATTTTGAAAAAAGAATAGATGTAACCTTGATGAAGGAAGAAACTTGGAAGAATCAGTGATCCAATCAGCATAGGTTTCGTAGGAGGTTACGCAAAAACCTAAGAGTGGTGAAGTAACGATAGATGTTTTGTTTGACTTGCTGAACCAAAGGATTTACTCGAACCCAGTTCGAGGACAAGAGAAATTCTGCAATGCTTGTGAGTATGCCCAAGTGTTAGAATACGTGATTCACTTTGTTTACGTATGTGGTAATGATTCAAATGCAGGATGGATTGGCCCCATACGAAGACTTCTATCATGAACTATCATATGTTGATGGAAAATCGAGAGACTTGAAAACCTTTGAAGAGTGTCGACGCAATAAGCCATAAAACCATAGAATGGTAGGACGATGGAACCCCTTACAGGCAACCGTTGCCAATCGTAGGTTATACGGTGAGGTTCAACCCAGACCCGTTATCTGTAGAAGAAACCATAAATTGTAGACCACCATGAGTATTTCGATAGTTGTCTAGAATGGACACGGACCTATCAGCTAAGAAGATCCAGTCTCGGACGAACCACAACTTTGACGAACCAACCCAGGATTTGGAGGAAAACTCTATGCTCCTGACAGAAGAGCATTAATGAGGGAGCTATTGTAAGATATGTGAAGAGACATACATTGTCGGCACTCCAGAGGAAGTACCTGAGTTTATTGGAACGGTAACCTTGTTTTTAAGTGTGGTAGCACCTCTGACCTTACCAACCAAAATATTTACTAGAAGACCCCAACCCTAACCTTTTCTTGCTAGCCTCTTGAATCTAGAGGGCGAGATTCATTTTAAATAATAGTAGTTTTGTAACATTCCAAAATTCTAAATTTTGGAATGTTATATTAAAATTAATAACTATGCTTGTTGTCCGATTGATTGTTTGGTGATTGAGTGAAATTGAGTGGAATTTGAAACTTTTGAAAGTTGAATGAGAGGGAATGAAATGACTTTCCCAAAAATTTCCCTTTGTCTTTTGGATCCCAATGAATTCAAGTTCATTCCAACACCAAACCCTAGAGTGAAGATGACATGACTTCTTCCATTTTGAAATGAATAGGGTTTTGGAAAAGATTTGAATTTCATTTGGGAATATTTCAAATTCAAAAACTTTATGCAACTCAATGATTTTCATGAGGGAAGATAAAATGACTTCTTTAATTATATGAAATATGAGTTGGAAGTTAAAAAGTATCAAATTGAAAGTCATTTGAAAGTGCCTTGAAACCCTCTTTCAAATTTGAGTTTTGGAATTTGAATTCAAACTTTGGCAAGTGGGAATCATATCAAAATCTATGCTGATAAATACTTGAGCAAAAGTATGAGAGGAGTAAATATGACACTCCAAAAATATCAGAGGAAAACAATGCCAAAAGTTTTGAATTCAAATTTGAGTTTTAATTGAATTTGAAAAAATGAATTTTATAAAGTTTGGATTTTGCCTTTGAAAAATGTTCAAATGATAGGAATATTCCCTGATCATTTTGGTATATATATGTCATATATAAAATATTTATATTTTAAAAGATATCTCTGTTTTGTTTTATTTTAAAATAAAAATTTAAAAAAACCCCAGTAGGCCGGCCAGTAGACTTGACCACCATGCCAAGACTGCCCACCAGGCCTAAGCCCAGCCCGGCCAATGAGCCAATGAGCCAGCCCATCCCCCTCGCGCCGAAACCCCTACGCGTGGACGCCCGACCGCGCCTCACCCTCTCTCTCTCTCGACGGTGGGACCCCACCCGTCTTCAACCCCATGCACTTTTCGCCGCTTTGCCGCCGATCGCGGATCTCAGCGGATCCGGATCCGATCCCTCCCGATCGCCTCCCTTGCCCGACGAGGCCCGCCTATAAGCCCCTCCCGCACCCCATTCCCCCCTTACCCCGCCGGAGCCCTCCTCCTCTCTCACGCCGTCGCGGAGCCGAACCTCCTCCCGCCGCCATTTGCGTCGCCGTCGCCGCCCTAGCCCTCCCGACCCCCACCGACTCCACCAGCGCCTCCCGAGCTCGTCGCACACAGCCTGGTCCTCCACCGACCTCCCCGACGACTGGAGAGGCCACCGCACTCGCCACCGCCGCCGCCGCCGCCGTCGAGCTCCGGTTAGTCGCCGGAGATCACCTCCCCCGTCCGATTCATCCTCGACGGTTAGGATTAGATCACCCAGAAGAAATCTGCGTTTTTATAAAGCCCGGTTCGGCCGGTTCGTTCCGGTTTAGTTTTTAAGTTAGGGTTTATTTTTTTTAGCCGGCCCGACTAGTTTAACCCTAGGGCCCGTTTAGTTTATATTACGCTCAGTGCGTAGTTTAGGCCCATTAGGCCCTTTTTCATTTATTTTTGTTTTCTGTTTTAACAGAATAGTTCCTGTTTTGAAAAATTCATATCTTTCATTCTGTTTAATATTTTTAGGTGATTATTTTTTTGTTCGTTTGCAAATTTTCTATAGTTTCTGTAGAAAATATATTTAGCTATGTTAAAATTATTTTAAATTGCTTTAATTTAGTTTTAGCCAGAATAGTAAATCTGTTATAACTTGAGTTAGAAAAATTATTTTATATGATTCTTTTGTCCCAACTTTATTTTGACATTGCCAAACCATAGAAATTAATTTGGGTATTTTAGGATTAATAAAAAATAGTTTTAAGCAGAATCTTGTTAATCCTAATTAATTAACTAGCTACTGTTTTCCTATTATTTTAATTAGTAAATAAATTTATTTTTAACATGTGATTGATTATTCTAGGATAGTTTCTGTCACTTTATAGGATGAACTTTTATTTATAATAAATAAAAGTTTTATTTTATTTTCTTAATAGAAATTGAATTAGGACTAATAGGAGTTTCATAATAGATTTTAATTAATTCTTTTTGCTCCTAGTTGCTTAATGAAATCTTTTCTGTTAAGTTAACATAAAACCATGATTAGGTTATGTTGAGAAAGTTTTGTTATATAAAACTATTCTAGTTGTTGTTTGAAGTAGGAAACTTGAGTTGGTTTTCTTTGAGTTTTCCTTGGATTTTGATTTGGTTGTTTTGATGTGTTATGTTGCTATTGCTATGCTATTGTGTTATGTGGTCCTATGCTATATGCTTATTGTGATTATTGTTTGCCTCGGTAGAATTTTCCGGAGTGCGAAGCTTGCTGCCACGAGTCCCTAGTTTTCGAAGATCGTCAGCAAGGAAAGTTCACTTTGACCATGCTTTCATACCTATGATTTATTGCATTTAGTGGCATCCTTGCAACCACCCTCGAAGAGTGTTATTGAGTCCTTGTAGTTGAGTAGTATGCATGAGGTAGGAACCCATCACCCTGTTACCAAGCCGGGACGTTATTTATTTAAATGCTACGCTATAGTAGGCGGGGTTGGTATGAGTACTGGAGTGGTGTGAGAATGGAGGATCTCGTCTATGGCGACAACTCCATGATGGATTCTGCAAGGACTGCATCTTCAAGGCCTCAAGACTTCAAGACTCAAGACAAGAATTCAATACACACTCTTTGGGTGAAGGATGGTTGACGGGCACCTGGAGAAACCAGTGGTTGGCGGGATGCATGGAGAAGCGCCATGACATCTTATGGAAAGCTTCACCCAGACCCAAAGAGACGGAAGAATACTTCATGCCCGGAAGCTTACCTGTGCAACCGCAAGTCATTATGGGCTCTGGCTTGGTTGACCTTAGTGGTGACTCTGGCTGGGACGGTACTAGCAGATGTAGAACTACGGTAGGATGGGATGAGTACCGGAAAGTGGTCAGAGGAACTCTTTGGAAGACCATGTTTCGGTCATCTTGTTCTCATACACTCTGAAGTGCGAGAACATAAAAAAGAGGGATCGAATCTTGCGGGTAAAGTGTACAAACCTCTGCAGAGGGTTATAACCTAATCGATTAGCCGTGTCCCCGGTTACGGACAATTTGAGCATCTGGACTTGGATCTATCTCGGAACTCTCAACACCGGATTGATAACTTAATTGTGGGCAACATATGAGGATTTTGGGCTATGAGACATCGGTTGGCGGAACCATGTCATGATAGGAAACTCCATAGCACAGACTTCATTTATTCCTTTGATGTAGGGAAAATAAAATTAGCTTTTACGCAAACAAAACTCGAATCTGAGCCACAAAGCCAAATTGCATATAGTATAGTTTTACCATCTGTTTATTCATGTTGTGATTTTGCGGTACATTCAATGTCTTGACCTACACGGCTGCAACGTATCATGTTGCAGATATTTCTTCGACAGTAAGAGTTACGAAACAGGGTTACTGTCTACACTCAACCTGCCGATGGCGTTGATGGGACTCCACACCCGTTTGATTGTTTCCGCTGAGTATTATGAGGTATATATCATTTACGTTATTTATACATGTGATTGCACTTTGATATATACATTGATGTCTTGTGTGTGCCGACATCTTGATCCGAGGATGGCACGACAACACGAGGCTTGACCGTCTGAGGTCGGGTCGCTACAGAACGATGACATGATGTAGACAAGATCTATTTATGTAGAAATAGACCCCATCTTGTTATCCTTAATAGCAACAATACATACATGTCGGTTCCCCTTCTGTCACTGGGATCAAGCACCGCAAGATCGAATCTATCACAAAGCACCTCTTCCCATTGCAAGATAAATAGATCAAATTGGCAAAAAAAAACCGAAATCGGAGAAGAAATACGAGGCTATAAGCAATCATGCATATAAGAGATCAAAGAAGACTCAAATAACTTTCATGGATAAAAAGATAGATCTGATCATAAACTCAAAGTTCATCGGATCCCAACAAACACACCGCAAAAAGAGTTACATCATATGGATCTCCAAGAGACCATTGTATGAGAATCAAAATAGAGAGAGGAAGCCATCTAGCTACTAACTACGGACCTGTAGGTCTACAAAGAACTACTCACGCATCATCGGAGAGGCACCAATGGGCATGATGAACCCCTCCGTGATGGTGTCTAGACTGGATCTGGTGGTTCTGGAACTTGCATGGCTAGAATTGATTTTCGTCGACTCCCCTAGGGTTTCTGGAATATTTGGGTATTTATAGAGCAAAGAGGCGGTGCGGGAGGCCAGTGAGGTGGGCACAACCCACCAGGGCGCGCCTAGGCCTCCAGGCGCGCCCTGGTGTCTTGTGCTCACCTCGGGCTCCCTCTTCGGTACATCTTTGGCCCACTTGATGTCTTCTGGTCCAAAAAAATCCACAAAAAGTTTCACTGCGTTTGGACTCCGTTTGGTATTGATTTCCTGCGATGTAAAAAACATGTAGAAAAAAAACAACTGGCACTTGGCACTACATCAATAGGTTAGTACCAAAAATGATATAAAATGACTATAAAGTGATTGTAAAACATCCAAGAATGATAATATAACAGCATGGAGCAATCAAAAATTATAGATACGTTGGAGACGTATCGACCATCTTGTTATATTATATCATGATTGTTTTGAGAAAGTGTTGTCATCCGAGATTTATTATTATTGCTCGCTAGTTGATTATGCCATTGATATGAGTAAATGTGAGACCTAAATGTGATTGTGAATATGGTTAGTTCATGATCTTTTCTGAAAACATGAATGCTGGCTTTACATATTTGCAACAACAAGATCAAACAGAGTTTGTGAAAGTTTTTCTTTATCACTTTCAGTTTGTGAACTGAATTGCTTGAGGACAAGCAATGGGTAAAGCTTGGGGGAGTTGATACGTATCCATCGTATCTACTTTTTCAAACTCTTTTGCCCTTGTTTTGGACTCTGACTTGCATGATTTGAATGGAACTAACCTGGACTGACGCTATTTTCAGCAGAATTGCCATGGTGTTAATTTTTTGCAGAAACAAAATTTCTCGGAATGACCTGAAACGTCATGGAGATGATTTTTGGAATTAATAAAAAATATTGGCGAAAGAATCAACCTAAGGGGACCCACACCCTCGCCACAAGGGTGGGGGGCGCGCCCACCGTCCTTGTGGGCCCCCTAGACCTCCACCGACCCCAACTCCAACTCTATATATTCACGTTCGCGGAGAAAAAATTCAGAGAGAAGGATTCATCGCGTTTTATGATACGGAGCCGCCGCCAAGCCCTGTACTTCCACGGGAGGGCATATCTGGAGTCTGTTTTGGGCTCCGGAGAGGGGAATTCGTCGCCATCATCATCATCAACCATCCTCCATCACCAATTTCATTATGCTCACTGCCGTGCATGAGAAATCCCATCGTAGGCTTGCTGGACGGTGATGGGTTGGATGAGATTTACCATGTAATCGAGTTAGTTTTGTTAGGGTTTGATCCCTAGTATCCACTATGTTCTAAGATTGATGTTGCTATGACTTTGCTATGCTTAATGCTTGTCACTAGGGCCTGAGTGCCATGATTTCAGATCAGAACCTATTATGTTTTCATGGATACATTTGTGTTCTTGATCCTATCTTGCAAGTTATAGTCACCTACTACGTGTTATGATCCGGCAACCCTGGAGTGACAATAGTCGGGACACTTCCCGGTGATGACTGTAGTTTGAGGAGTTCATGTATTCACTAAGTGCTAATGCTTTGGTCCGATACTCTATTAAAAGGAGGCCTTAATATCCCTTAGTTTCCAATAGGACCCCGCTGCCACGGGAGGGTAGGAGAAAAGATGTCATGCAAGTTCTTTTCCATAAGCAGGTATGACTATATTCGGAATACATGCCTACATTATATTGATGAATTGGAGCTAGTTCTGTGTCACCCTATGTTATAAGCGTTGCATGATGAATGCCATCCGACATAATTATCCATCATGGATCCATTGCCTACGAGTTCGTTTCATATTGATCTTTGCTAAGTTACTTTTCCATTGCTACTGTTATGATTGCTACAAAACTGCTACTGTTACTTTTGCCACAGTTACCGTTACTTCCATACTACTTTGCTACTAAATACTTTGCTGCAGATATTAAGTCTTTCAGGTGTGGTTGAATTGACAACTCGGCTGCTAATACTTGAGAATATCCTTTGGCTCCCCTTGTGTCGAATCAATAAATTTGGGTTGAATACTCTACCCTCGAAAACTGTTGTGATCCCCTATACTTGTGGGTTATCAGGGAAATCATGTCTTCTCAAAATAACATGGCCAAAGAAAGCTATCCCTACAAAATCATATAGTCTAGCTATGCTCCATCTTCATCACATAAAGTATTCAAATAATGCACAACCCCGATGATAAGCCAAACAATTGTTTCATACTTTGGATGTTCTCAAACCTTTTCAACTTTCATGCAATACATGAGCGTGAGCCATGGATGAATAGAATATGGTGGTTGTGGAGAAGACAAAAAGAAGGAGATAGTCTCACATCAACTAGGTGTATCAACGGGCTATGGAGATGCCCATCAACAGATATCAATGTGAGTGAGTAGGGATTGCCATGCAACGGATGCACTAGAGCTATAAGTTTATGAAAGCTCAAAAGGAAACTAAGTGGGTGTGCCTCCAACTCGCTTGCTCATGAAGACCTAGGGCAATTTGAGGAAGCCCATCATTGGAATATACAAGCCAAGTTCTATAATGAAAAATTCCCACTAGTATATGAAAGTGATAACATAGGAGACTCTCTATCATGAAGATCATGGTGCTACTTTGAAGCACACGTGTGGAAAGAGGATAGTAACATTGCTGCTTCTCTCTTTTCTCTCATTTTTTTGTTTGGCTTCTTTGGCCTCTTTATTTTTCCTCACATGGGGCAATGCTCTAATAACGAAGATCATCACACTTTTATTTACTTACAACTCAGGAATTTCAACTCGATACTTAGAACAAAACTAGTAAAATGTCCGTGCGTTGCCACGGGCTTTTGAAATATTTTTGTTGAGAACATAATGCATGTTTATTTTTTACATATAGAGATTTTTGCTAAATTTATGTAAACATGACGCATGCCAAATTTCACATGTAGAGACAAGATAGCACGGGCACAATCGGGTATTTATTGAATTCCAATTCACTTGCAATGTAAATTGATAAAAAATTAATGATATATACATATAGAGCGATGATCTAACTAAAAATTCATTACAAATTAATATCTAGTTGTTGCGCTGAAGAAATTCTCACACAATATCAGGAATGTTGTCTTTAGCTTCATTCGCACATTTGAGTAAGTACTCCATCTGATCCTTTTTAGTTCGCATATAAGATTTTTCTGAAGTCAAACAAAATAAACTTTGACCAAGTTTATAGAATAAAATACTAACATTCAGAATGTGAAATCAACAACATTAGATGCGTCGTAACATTAGTTTTCATATTGTACAAATTTAGCATTGTAGATGTTAATATTTTTTTGTATAAATATGGTCAAAATTTACGAAGTTTGACTTCAGACAATTCTTATATGTAGAGTAAAAAGGACCGAACGGAGTATAATAAAAACTTCTTCCTTAGCTTATACACATCTTGCACAAGCAACGTGTAACGGAGCATACTTCACATCTAAGGTCTTAAAATGTGTAACGGAGAATTCTCATGGTGCTAACTGGACGAACTAATTCTTTACCATTCCACCAGAGCATAAATAAAGCATAAAGAACCATAATAGCCAAACACCTCCCTGCAATTTCCTAAATTAGTATTATTTTGAATATAGTGATAACAAAAATAAATGCTTGTATTTTGAATATCGAAGGTTTTGTAGTACATTTGTCAGAACATTATGAAATTTCAGTGGTTTTAAGTTTTGCTCCTCGTTCACTCACTCACTCACTCACTCACTCACCCACTCGCTCAGTCGCCTCCTCAAGCTCATTCCCCTCGCTCACCCACTCCCCCAAATCCCTAGCCCGCGGCGGCGACGCACCCCCCCTTACCTGCGCCGGTGACTCGGCCGCATCGGTGCCCTTCTCCTCAGGTGTCGCCACCTAGCCTTCTTGTCCGCGTCGCCTCTCCCTTTCACCCACATCCTTTGTGCCACGGTCGAGCCAAAGTTGATTGTTTTAGCGAGGTCGGGTAGGAGCGTGAGGAGCGGGCACGACGACCTTGTCATGCTCGATGACGGCGGCGACGAACGCTAGCGCTCCTCGTCGCCATCGACCTGCAAGGAGGAGCGCCGTGTTGGATGTTGCCATCCCCGACGCTGCTGGTCCGCTATGAGTTACCTGTCACCTGCTCCTAGGTCGCCCCCTAAGTCGAGCTCCCCACGCTCGACCTGCAAGGTTTGCATTCTTAATTTTCCCCACACATTTCCAATCTCTAGAGCCTAGGATTCAGGGAAAGGCAAGAAGAGATTCTGGAGCTGATTGTGACTGTTTGTTATTGTGGATGGAATATGGATGCAGATGTGATGTGGCCAAGAACTGCTCTCTACCGCGGGAGTAGATTGGAAAGGCAAGGCGCAAGGAGAGATTGGAAAGGCTGTTGCTGCTGCTCCTGGACGATGCCGCCGCTGCCTCTCGTCGATTCGGGGATGGTAAAGACCACTCGGTTGCACTACTCCATGTGTAGATGACTGAACTTGGGTGTGAAATTTTGATGCCTCTGAATTCAGTAAATTCAGTACTCACAGAGTACACTTTCAAGATGTGAGAGTACATTCAGCCTAGAGTATTGTACTACATGAGTACTTTCAAGACTGTAGTACTTGTATTGTTTCTTAGAGTATTTGCTTGGAGTAAATGTAGTAGTTTAACTGAAATAAACATTTCTGAAAATCATGTTTACAAATGAGTTGCATGTACTATAAATCAACATCTCTGAAATCATGTTTATCATGTTGTAGTATTCTTTTTATCAGGATTTTAGTACTCTTGCTTGGCTCAAACCAAACTGATTCTGCTGTAGTACTCATGTTGTAGTATTCTTTTTATCATGCCCGGAGTACTTTGATGGATCTACTGGGCAGGCACCAAACTGATTTTTAGAGTATACTCCAAGTTTCTCCATTTTAGAGCACATTCTTGGAGTGGATTTGCATTTCAGAAACTTTACAAGTGGGAGTACATGAAGTACTACAGTTTAAATAGAGGAGAAGATGGTGCCTGCTCCATGATGATGCCGCCATCACCTACGAATTCCTCGAACATGGCGAGTACTCCAATGCTTGTATTCCTATCAATGTTTACTGCTATAATCATGGAGTAGTTAGCTGATGTAATCATGGCCAGAGAAATGCACCCTTAGTTGGTAAGAAATAATGTCAGTATGAAACCTCTCGATAGTAACTATTTTTTCTGTGATGAACAGTACCAGGTTTCAACTTTATTTGCCCCATTCCATGTTTTAAAATCATTACTAAATCATATGAAGCATGATATAACAATGTTCAAGCTGATTCGGTGAATCTGTAGTCTATACTCTACATATTACACCTCACTGTGTGTTCCCCAAATATTCAGCATTGCAAAACAAAGGAATATTAAATACAAGCTTCACTATTGATGATAGTGTGAAACAATATACCATATTTTATTTTTCCTGGGAGCATAATGGACTAACTTGTCAATGTAACCTCGGTTGTATACTACATGTACATCCCTGTCGATGAACATGTGCACTATTGAACTACCTACGCATCTACATCTCTATGAAGATACATATACAACTGCATCTTGGATGAACACTATTGTCAATTTACTCGCATGAGCCATTCAAGGAAAGTAGTCTCTCTGTTCTAGTGTACCTAGATGTACGATGAAACGAACTTGTGAACCAAAGCAATTTGAGTTGACGGACGGACAGAGGAAGCGGGGCAAAGATGATTTATTTATGGGCGATGATGAATTGCTACAAATACATATACTCCATCACTCCTACCTTCCATGCATGTCAGCATCCGGTGCTACCGCTTGATTCCCTGAAGATTGAAGAACCACCCCCTGCCCTAACAAATCATTTCATATAAACTACTGTACCTAGCAATGTAAAAATACAAAAAGGATAAAATCACTAACCTATATATAAAAAATGGCACACTTCCACCCGTCCTGCTGTTTTGGCTTCAATTTGCTTCGCCTTGCATGTCACTGCATCCTTAATAAAAACAAACGCATTGATAATTATAATTAAGAACTTCGCCTACAACAAAACAGAACCAGGAGAAACTCATCGCTGTCATTGTCTTCAAGGCCCTCATTGTCCTCTGGTAATATAGTTTTAGAGAAGTCCATATTACGCCCTCAAACTTGTCTTAGGCTTCACTTTACAAACCTCAACATGTAACATCCCAAAATTCTAAATTTTGGAATGTTATAATAATTAAAATATATGATTGTTTGATTGATTGTTGAGTGATCGATGGAGTGAAATTGATTGGAATTTTAAACTTTTGAAGTTTTGTTGAGAGGGAATAAAAGGACTTTCCAAAAAAAAAGTTTCTGTTTGAAAATATTTGAATTTGGAAATATTTCAAACTTCATGCCACTCAATGATCCTCATGAATTATTCAATGAAAGAGAGTGGGAAGTAAAGAAAAATTTCATTTTGAATTTGTCATTTAAATTTTGTTTTCAACTCAAAGTGGCATTTGAGTTTTATTTAAAAACTTTTCTGACAAAGAACACTTGAACAAAAGTGTTGAGAGGGAGTAACATGACACCCCAAAAATGTTGGAATAAATTTTCCATGGAGTTTTGAAAGTCATTTTGATTTTTTGTTTGAATTTTAAAAAAATGATTTTTCAAAAAGTATTTTATTTGCCCCTGGAAAATATCCCATTAAATTGGGATTATTTTTTTGATCATTTTGATATATAATACTCCTATATTTTATTTTTTAAATGATTTTTATTCGCAGATTCTTTTTAAAAAGGAAAGGTATTTTTGTTTTAGGCCAAATCCGGCCCAATAACGCCAGATCATCTCCTTCCTCACGAACATGATTTCCTTCCCGAGCACAGCCACGTCGGCCATCGCCGGAGATCGCGGGATTCGCGAAATCCCTTGCCCCTCCTCCAAACCGACCTGCCCCCCTATAAATGGCCACCTCGCATCCATCCCCCCTCCTAGTCCCTCCTCTCCTCACCCCACGTCATTGTGCCGCCTCACGGAGTTCGCGGACCACCGCCGCCATTGCCGCCCGCCCACCACCTCCGGCCATCCTAGCCACCCACCGACCCAACCACTCGCTCCGCCCGTTCTGCCGCCCCTACCGTCCCTTCCCGACGCCAGAGGGCCACGGAGGACGTCGCCGAGCTCCACCAGACCCCATCATCGGAACTGCTACATAAATCCCGACCTACTTTTTTTTTTCGTTCTGTTTTTAAAACAGAATAGTTTCAATCTTGTAAAATCCATAGTTAATTATCTACGAGGTATTTTTGAGTGATTCCAACTGCCTTGGATCAAAAATTTTATGAAGTTTCTGTTAGTTCAATTTTATTTCACATTTGAGCAGTTTAAATTTGTGTTTGTATGAATTTGCTCAAATCACTAGATTTGAGCTATTTTGAGTTAGGAATATTATTTTTGACCGATTCTTTTTGCTCCTGGTCTCTAGAACCTTTGTTTATCCAGTAGTATTTAGTATTTTATTTCTAGGTTAATTTAAATTAGGTTTTTAGCAAAACAGTACTGTTTTATTATTAGTTCTGTTTTAGCTTTTTCTTTATTGTTTTTATTAGTTTTAAATTATTTCTTTTTGTCACTTTTGACAAAATTAGTTGTGTTCTGTTAGACAACAGGAGAAAATTTTATTTTTATTTTAAAAAATTATTTTCCTTAGTTTTGTATGAAACCTTCTATAGGTCATAGTTAGAGTTTTATAAAAGCTTTTATTTGTTTCTTTTTGCAAATAAAATTTTATGAAAAAATACTTTCTGTTAACTTAGTTGTTTTACTTTTTATTTTCTGTTAAATTATTAGTTTAGTGTTTTAATTGCTGTTATGTTTTTTTTACTTAGGGCAAAACTATGTTAGATGCTTGTAGCAAAGTCATAGATTTTTGTTAGTAGTTTTTCTTTCTAGTTTTATTTCTAGCTTCTTTGGAATTTGTTGGAGTTTTATTATTGAGTTTTTTTGTTTTAATTGTTATTCTGAGTGTTAGTATTGCTTGCTAGAGTGATTGCTTATGTGAATGCTATGTTTGACTTGTATAGAGTTTCTTCGGAGAGTGACGAATAGTCCTATCAAATTTTGTGAGAGCATTGTTATCTTCATCAACGTACCAGGCAAGTTCACTTTGACCATGCTTTCATACCTATGTTTTATTGCATTTAGTGTCATCTTCGCAACAATCCCTCCAGTAGTGATATTGAATCCTAATAGTTGAGTAGTATGCATGAGGTAGGAACCCATCACCCTGTTACCAAGCCCGGGACGTTATTTATTTTAATGCTACGCTATAGTAGACGGGGTTGGTATGAGTGCTCGGGAGTGGTGTGAGAATGGAGGATCTACGTCAATGACGACAACTCCATGATGGAACCTGCAAGGACTGCATCTTCAAGGCCTCAAGACTTCAAGACTCGAGACAAGAATTCAATACACACTATTGGGTGAAGGACGGTTGACGGGCACCCTGGAGAAACCAGTGGATGGCCGGGATGCATTGAGAAGCGCCATGACATCTTGCGGAAAGCTTCACCCAGGCTCAAAGAGACGGAAGAATACTTCATGCCCGGAAGCTTACCTGTGCAACCGCAAGTCACTATGGGCTCTGGCTTGGTCAACCTTAGTTGTGACTCTGGCTGGTACGGTGCTAGCAGATGTAGAACTACGGTAGGATTGGATGAGCACCGGACGGTGGTCGAGGAACTCTTGGAAGACCATGTTTGGTCATCTTGTTCTCAAACACCACGAAGTGCGAGAACGTAAAGAGAGGATCGAATCTTGCGGGTAAAGTGTACAAACCTCTGCAGAGGGTTAAAACCTAATCGATTAGCCGTGTCCCGATTCACGGACAATTTGAGCATCTGGACTTGGATCTATCTCGGAACTCTCAACACCGGATTGATAACTTAATTGTGGGCAACTTATGATGATTTTGGGCTATGAGACATCGGTTGGCGCAACCATGTCATGATAGAAAACTCCATAGTACAGACTCAGTTATTCCTTTGATGTAGGGAAAATAAAACCAGCTTTTATGCAAAACAAAACTCAGACACGAGCCACAATGCCATATTGCATATAGTATAGTTTAATTATCTGTTTTCTCATGTTGTGATCTTGCGGTACATTCAATGTAATTGACCTACACGGCTGCAACGTATCATGTTGCGATACTTTCTTCCGACGAATAAGAGTAGTGCACAGGTTACGGTCTACACTCAACCTGCCGATGGCGTTGATGGGACTCCACACCCGACTATTTGTTTCATTGTGACTTATGAGGTATATATCAGTTTTACGTTAATTATACATGTGATTGCACTTTGATATATACATTGATGTACTGTGTTTGCCAAAGATACTGATCCGAGGATGGCACAGATACACGAGGCTTGACCGTCGAGGTCGGGTCACTCTGAGATATGGTATCGAGCACATGTTGACTGAGGACGTGACCCTAGAAATCGGAAAGCCCCTTGGACAGGATATCTCAAAAACTTTATTTTCAAAAAGACTCTTACTTCTCATCTTTTTTGATTTTATCAAATAGACCCTCTCACCTCAAATAGTTAGAATATACCCCTTTTCCCTTTTGACCACATGAAGGATCAACTGAAGCCACTCCAAGAAAGATATCGGACAGCTGATGACCCCTTCAAAGTAACCAGGATTTCACCATGCATTAGAAGAGTTGAAGCTGCAACAATTGAAGACTCTGAAGACTTGAAGAATTTGAAGTTCCTGAAGAATTATTTGACCTTTAGAAGACCAAACCCCTGTTATACACCTATGTTAGATGCGATGATTTGTAAGCTGTCATTTGTTTGATGCTTTCCGACAGCCCCAAAATAAAACTCGTTTCTTCAAAACTATCGTTTGTATTGTGTGTATCTCTCTCTATCCAACTCTCTCTTATCTCACCCTAAAACCCTTGGAGCCATAGATGATGAATGAAGAAGGACTGGTATTCTCTGGACCGATGACTCAGTTGGAGTCAGAGCTATGGATTCAAAACATGGAGAATCAACTCAAGAAAAATTGGATTGCTAGGAAGTATGAGGTTCCATATGCTCTTCAGCATTTTACCGAGAGTGCTGCAACCTGGTGGAAAATGCATCAAGCCAGACAAGGATTTAACGGAGCAAGAACTTGGGAGGAATTCAAGAAGACCCTGTTGAGATCACGTCTCATCCGGAAGCACTACGATAACCCGAAGAAGAAACCTTGTGCCTGCAAGATTTGCGGAGAAATAGGACACACCCAGGAGGAACACAAAGATGGATGCCCTCATTGTGAGGAGAAACACCCAGCTGAGGAATGCCCAACTAGTCAAGTTACTTGTTTCTTGTGTGAAGGAACCACCCACTACCCGACTCAGTGTCACATTTACCCCATGGTGCAACAAACTATTCAGGAGCAGGAAGAAGGAATGAAAGAAGCCCTCCGAGAAGTTATGAAAGAACCTGTGATGAAGGAATGTGTTGAAGACCCTGATGGAGAAGGCCTCAACAGATTTTACTCCAATGCCTGCTATTCATGTGGAGAAGAAGGACATTTTTCACAGTATTGCACCAAGGAAAGAAAAGAGTATCTGGGATACTTCCCGACGGAAGCAACAGAGTTTGATCCACAGGGAATAAAAGGTTTGATCAGAACGAAGAAACCCCGGAAGAGAAAACAAAGACACCCTCAGAACAACCCAATTTCTGCAAAGAGGGACAAGAGTCATATTACCTGTTTTGAATGTAAGGACGTCGGGCATTATGCCAATCATTGTCTTGAAAGGAAGCAAGGAACTCAAGGAGCAGGCACCATCTCCAAGAAGCCCAAAGACTTATCGAAAGTTATGTGTTTTCATTGCAAGGAAGCAGGACATTATGCTACTAAATGTTCCTACAAGAAGGAAGCTAGAGTTGAGTAGTTGGAATTTTGATATGGATAATAAGAGTGGTAGAAACCAAATTTTTTTTCATGATTACAATAAGTTGAGTTATGTAATGGGTGCTCAGAGTTTGTAATGGATTCATGAAATCAATAAAGTTAAGGTGACATGTTTTCATATGTTTAATTGTATGAGTTGTTACTCTATGAACACGGATTTTGACCATTTTCGAGGATATGAGAAATATGGTCTATGGATGGATTTGTGAATTTCATTTTAAGGGTGATAGTACCCTATGAAGAACACTAGACCAATGGAAATGGAAATGTGTCCCACAGGTTGGAGTTTGGAAAAAAATGAGTTGAAGTTTTATCTTTGATATGATGGTATTAAGAAATGAAATGTTATTGGATTTAAAGTGGTGTAATGCTGGAAAATGGAGCAATTGTAACTCCAAGGATGAGTGAAAGTGCTACAAGTGTTGAAGTGGGCTCATAACCCACAGGCCCAGGAATTAATAAGGGTCAAGTACCCACTGGAAGAAGAAATTTTGGGAAGACTGCGATTTGATCAGCAGACGTTTCATAGGAGGTTACGCAAAAACCCGAGAGTTGTGAAGTAATGATAGATGTTTTGTTTGGCTTGCAGAACCAAAGGATTTACCCGATCCCTGTTCAATACAGGAGAAATTCTGCAATGCTTGTGAGAATGCCCGAGTGTTAGAAATCGAGATTCGCTAAACCTTATACAGGTAATGATCTGGTGCGGAATGGATTGATCACCATACCGACTTACTCGTATCATTCGCTCTTGCTATTTGGAATGGTAAATCTGAGAGACTTACCCATAGTAAAGTGATGACGCTCGTTGAAGCCTTGCTTAAGCCTTAGAATGGTATGATGATAAACCCATATACATGGCAGTTGTTGCCAATCGTAGATTATACGGTGAGAATGAAGCCAAGGCCCTTTTTCTGCAGAAACCATTAATGGTAGACCACCATGAGTATTTCGATAGTTGTCTAGAATGGACACAGACCTATCAGCTAAGAAGATCCAGTCTCGGACGAACTTCAACTTTGACGAACCGACCCAAGATTTTGAGGAAAACGCTATGCTTCTGACAGAAGAGCGTTAATGAAGGAGCTATTGTAAGATATGTGAAGAGACATATATTGTCGGCACTCGGAGGAAGTATCCGGTTTATTGGGCTGTAACCTTGTTTTTAAGTGTGGTAGCACCCCTGACCTTTCCGACCAAAATATTATCTAGAAGACCCCGAGCCCCTAACCTTTTCTTGCTAGCCTCTTCGAATCTCGAGGACGAGATTCATTTTAAGTGTGGTAGTTTGTAACATCCCAAAATTCTAAATTTTGGAATGTTATAATAATTAAAATATATGATTGTTTGATTGATTGTTGAGTGATCGATGGAGTGAAATTGATTGGAATTTTAAACTTTTGAAGTTTTGTTGAGAGGGAATAAAAGGACTTTCCAAAAAAAAGTTTCTGTTTGAAAATATTTGAATTTGGAAATATTTCAAACTTCATGCCACTCAATGATCCTCATGAATTATTCAATGAAAGAGAGTGGGAAGTAAAGAAAAATTTCATTTTGAATTTGTCATTTAAATTTTGTTTTCAACTCAAAGTGGCATTTGAGTTTTATTTAAAACTTTTCGACAAAGAACACTTGAACAAAAGTGTTGAGAGGGAGTAACATGACACCCCAAAATGTTGGAATAAATTTTCCATGGAGTTTTGAAAGTCATTTTGATTTTTGTTTGAATTTTAAAAAAATGATTTTTCAAAAAGTATTTTATTTGCCCCTGGAAAATATCCCTGTCGGGGGAGAATCTGATCGTGTCCCACGAGCACCTACGGGACCTGGGTCCCTTGTGGTTCGGAGGGGGGCGGAGATTGCACAAAGAGCGGATCGAGGCGGCGACACGAGCGGATTTACCCAGCTTGAGCTCTCGAGAGATAATACTCCTCCGCTGCTTTGTGGATTATCTGTGTTCTTGCTAGGGAGCAATGGGAGCTACAAGATCTAGCCTAAGTGTGGTTTCGTATGAGTATCAACTAAGCCGAAGCTGGACCGAACCCTTTCTACGTTGCACTTGGGCCTCCTTTTATAGGCACAAGGGGTCACCACATGTGGCAAGTAGACAAGGGTATGATGGTAAAAACATAGGTTGGTACACCGCTTTGTACAGTGTATGATAATCTATACCTAACTCGACGGCAAGGGACAAGAGTCATAAATGCCCGTCTCGATCGCCCGAACGAAGGTAACAGGGGACCGTCAAGTGCGCCTCCGTTTGCCACGATGGTAGCTTGTCGGCGCCGCTTATCGCTGCTCCCGCTGGCTGCACAGCCCGTCGACACGCTGCAGCTGGGAGAGCCCCGTGGTGACACGTTGGCGGGTGAGCTGGAGCGGAGATGAAGAGAGGTTGCCCGCCCCGGCAAGCGCCTTGCCGCGGCAGGAACCTTGTCGCGCTTGGGGGCTTAGCGCCCACCAAGCCTTCCCGGCAAGCTCCTCTTGCCGGGGCCTTGTTTCCTTCGCGCCCTGGGTGGTCTTCCCGGCAAGCTTCTCTTGCCGGGGTCTTGATTACTTCGTTCTTGAATGGCTCCAAAGGAGCCGCTGAGGATCTTGGCGGTCATCAGGCCAGCCCTGCCGTGGGCGCTGCTGGCTGTCCGTGCACGGGTTGGGGATACTAGGGTACCCTACTCTAGTACACCGACAGGAGCCCCAGGCTGGGCCACACACGGCGCTAAGCTCTGTTGGGCGGGCCCAAAAGCGATTGCAGACGCACGCGTGGTCTTAATTACGCCGTTATTTGCCTTGGGCCCACCACGTCTCCCACGAACGGCACGCACCATACGTGGCGTCGTGGGGGAGATCGTGGGGCTTTCTTTAATGGGAAAAAACGGAACGCCCGTCCCCTCTCCCCTTTATAAGCGGGGGAACAGAGGCAAGACGCCCACTTGCCCTTGCTGTCACATCAGAAACCCCCGTCGCTTTCCCCTTCCTTCTCGAGCCCAAAGAGAGCGACGCTCCGCCCCCTCCATCGCCACCGGTGCCACCAACGCCATCGGCTTCCTCCACCACCACTCCCTATGGCTCCGAAGGCCGATAAGGGAAAAGGCGTGAAGTCGGCCGAGGCGCAGCGGCTCGCGGCGCTGCGGAAGGCAGGCCCTCTTGATCCCCGCTCAACAGAAGGAGTTGCGGAGCTGTACTACCTCTTACGGTCGACGGTGACCCGGGCGCACCAAGACGAGGTCATCTCCGCCGCCACATCTGCTAAGGTCTCCATCGGGTACCCTTTTTCACGATTTTCTTACAGTGCGGGCTCTGCCCCCCTTTTCTGAATTCTTCTGCGATGTCATGAACACATATGGCCTCCGCCTCCTTGACTTCACCCCAACGCCATCCTTACCATGGTCGTTTCGCACATCTCTGCGAGAACTTTGTCGGGTCCACCCAAACGTCGCACTCTTCCGCCACTACTTCTCACCCCGCGTAGAGAGAGGAGAGCCGCTTGCCAGAGGAATTGCATGGACCTCTAGGATCGGCAATAAGGAAGCGTATCTTGACGGAGAGTTGCGCAGCAAGTGGGAGGAGTGGAGGGCTGATTGGTGCTGGATCTTAGAGGAGGAGCCACAGCCTTTTACTGCCCTGCGCAAGACCCCCATAGTTCGCGGCAACGATTGGAGCAACTTGGCGCCGGAGGACGACAAGTTGAAGATTGCCACGACTAGGATTTTGCGTCTCCGGCAAGCAGGGCTTACCGTAGGAGCAGTTGGCGCGGACTTCCTTCGCCGCCGCATTGCGCCTTTGCAGGAGAAAGGAGGCCCGCTTGGGAATTCCGAGAGCGGCGGATATCATGAGGCTGCGCCCGGTCTGAATTGGAATTTCACTACCTTGGAGCTTGGCGGCATGCTGCGGGAGCTGTTCAAGCTGAAGCGGATAACCTGGATGGTGCATGTTGCGAGGGAGTTGTGCCTTGTGCAACAACTCGTCGCTTGATAGCATCCGCGCGATAATGCCGTTGTGCGATTCCCATGGGATCGTTCCAACTTGGCAGGAGCCCGCCGATGACATAGTGCAGCAGTTCTTCGACAACTTGGTTCAAGTGCCGATCCGCGCCGACTAGAAGAGGCGGCTCACCCGCGACACCACTGCTCAGGAGATGGCGCGCATCGCCACAAGGTTGGAGGAGGCTGCAGAGGCTGCTGCCGCCGGCGCGTTTGGGTTCACTGTCGAGGAGGCAGAGAGGGCCGAGGCGGCAAGCCTTGCCGACCGAGAAGAGTTCGTCGGTGAGGAGGAGCAGACCGAGCCCGACAACGACCCAAGTGAGCCTGCCGGGGGCGCCTCTCCTCCGCCGTCAAGTAGCTTGCCGCAGGAGGAGCTCGCTGCCCCGCCAAGGAGACGTCTCCGGAAGACCGGAGAAGTGGCGGGGGAGCATACGGTCCAACAGCCGCCTCGCCGCCCGATGCGCTCCACCGCGGCAAGTACTATTGCCGCGGGAGCGCCTCATTCCGCCACGGCGACGGGCGCAGGGCCTTCTGGAGTCGCGGCCCCTGCACCCGCCAAGCGTCAGAGGGAGTCTTCTCCCCCAATCCGTCGCGCCGGAGCAGAGTTTGATCTCTCCGCCCTCAGCTCCGAGGAAGAAGAGGAAGAGTAAGATCTTGCCGCTTCTATTTGTAATCTTCCAATTTATTGCTTTATCTTATGTCTGACTGGTTCCACTCTGATCTTTCTTCTTCAGGATGTTAGCTCAGAGAGCGCCGAAGAGGGCCAAGACGCCGGTGGTTGTCGTCTCAGATGACTCCCCTATAGCAACAGGGGGCACGTCCGGGACTCCCTTGCGGATCCGCAACCCTTCAATGAGCAGCCCCAAAGACAGCCCCGGCGTAAGTGTCGGTATGCTTCTCATGGTTAAGCGGCTTGGGTGCTTTTACATTCTTGATATCTGGTTTGTTGGATTTTGTAGGAGCAGAGCAGCCACATCATGGAGCACCGGAGGCTACTCACGAGGTCCAGCCTCATCAGGAGGCCCGGAGGTCACTCCCAAATTCTGCTTGCTTCAACCTCGCCACCAAGGAGAATTCTCCGCCAAGGAGCGCTCTCCCGTGAGGAGGCCTCTCGGACAAGGAGCTTCCCCGACAAGGGCTGGCGCCGATGACCCTCCAGTGGTGGAGACTGCGGCAACAGACCCTACTGCAGGTAATCTTCTTGTTTGATAGTCTCCCTTCGGTTCTTTTCTTCCGTTTTTCTCTTTCGAATATCTGCTTGATTTGTGCTTTCTTCTTCTGACCATCAGATCCATCTGCCGGAGATCCGATGGGAACTGAGGCCGCCGGCGAGGAAGACGCTCGCGGCGACAATGTCGACGCCGTCAACATGGAGGAGGAGGATGGCGCTGACGGGCCCGCCGGCGAGGAGGCTGCCGGGGCCGCTGGCGCAGAGGTCGGGAGAATCTGGCGATCGACCGACGGCCCGGAGGCGCAGGAGGCGCCAGCGCTGCACCGACCGCCGATCCCCCGCCACCGATGCCGCACAGACTCCGAGGAGCCCCAGCCCGGCGCCTACACGAAGGCGGCGAGGTGTCTTCATCAAGCTCCATGGGCATCAAGCTCCAGGCACCGCGAAGGGGAGACCTTCGATGCGGAACTGCTTGCCTCCGCCGGGCTGTCGCTGGTTGATGCCCGAGCAGCAGCGATGGTGAGCCTGAGGAGGAGCAGCTGCTAAGGAGGTTCTTGTCGCTCACCGCGCCCGACAAGCCAAAGCTGGAGTCTGTGGAGGCGCTTGTCGCGAGGGCGGAGCTGATTTGGAGAAGCGTCTGGAAGAGCTCGACGCGCCAACAAAGAGACTCTCCGGGACATAGCAGAGGCACGGAGCAGCTTGTCGAGGAGCGCACGGCCTTCATCTTGGAGAAGGGCGAGGTTGAGGAGCAGCAGAGGCTTGCGGCGAGAAGCTCTCCGCTCGAGAAGGTGAGTGGCGCAGCGGAAGATCAACCTCGACAGCTTTGAGAAGATCTCGCCGTCGCGAGCAAGCGATTAGCGGGCCACTTCGGGAGGCAAAGGATGCTGCTGCGGCTGCCGAGGCCGCCAAGGGGAATTGGAAGCGAGGGTGGCTCAGCTGGAGTCCACCCTCCGAAGAGTGCCGAGGAGGTCGCCGGGTTGAAGCCTTGGCGAGAAGGGCGCTTACACCCTCGGCGAGCTACAAGGTCGTTTGCTGAAAAGATCAAAGAGCTCGATGCCGCCAAGGACTCCAAAGCGGATCTGAGCTGAAATTGACCACCTTGACGGAGGCGTTGAATGGCGCCAAGGAGCGGAAGCGGGCCTGCTGGAAAAGATCAAGGCCACCGAGGAGTTCTTTGTCGAATCTTTGTGACCGCCCAGAATAATCTTCGATCTGACATAATGCATTGGATGAAGGTCTTGTGGACACCGCCGCGGCATCCATAATGAGTTGATGGAGTTGGGGATGACGGATCTTGGATACTCCACTGACGAGAAACTCCAACCCAGCGTCAAGCTCAGCCTATTCTTCAAAGGCGTGTTGGTGGGTACAGCGGCTCTGGGAAGAGGTTCCGAAGCAACTTTGAGGAATCACGCCAGGTCTGCGCCGAGGCTCTCCAGAAGGTGTTGATGAAGGTGGCCTTCCGCAACCCAGGCGTCGACTTCACCAAAGCCCTCAAGTCCCTGCCTCCATCCGCCGATGTTGAAGCGCTCAAGGCCCTTGCCGCACCCATTGTGGACAGGGTGAGCGGAGTTAAGAGGCTCGAGGGCGACCGCGTGGACTAGGTCGCCAAGTCTATCTTTCTCTTGTCGCTGTAGATCATGTTTAGGTAAAAAGTCCATTAGACCCGCGACAAGTTATTATGTAATATACACTATCTTAGGCCATCGAATGCAATGTTATTTCCTTTGCTCGATTTCTGGCTTTGTATGTTACTGCCCTACGCTTTTTAGGGAAACTTGCCGGTGCAGGCACCCTTGCCGCGAGCGCCGAGTGCGGAACTTCAGCAGCCTGCTGGCGGGGTCGCTACCGACAAGCAACCTCGTCGCGGACTAGCCGCAGCTCACTTAAGTTGTTGAGCGGACTCGAAACAAAGTAAAGGCGCGACCAGTCACGATTTGGTTCCTCCGCGCATGGTTTTCCATACAAAGTACTATCGTTCGAGGAAGATAACTTAAAATTTTAAAACTGGTCGTTTAAACTTAGCAACTTAGCTTTTCGTTGTCCATTTTCCGGCAAGGCGACAGTTCCTCGGCGACGCTTGGCGCCCACACCATTATCTTCTCCTTTCCCCGGTGAACTTGTGGGTGGATGAACCTTCTTCTTGTTTGAGAAGAAAGAAAGAAAATAAAGTTATGGAGCCTAATGGCTCGTCATCGCTTACCGGGTGCGGATGCTGCACAAAATGTTAGTAAACACATGCATATATGATTATGAAAGCATGTATTGACAAAACGTGCGCAACGCATAGGCTTTACTGATGCACGGGGTCTGCGCCCGGCTTTGTACAAAGGATTACAAGCAACAGCGGCAAGACTTGTACAAAAGGGTGGTTGCCGGAACGGGTTCCGGCAACCGCGCCTCATGGGTAAAACTTACGAAGATGCTCTATATTCCAGGAATTGCTCACCGGAAGGCCATCTTCGGTCTCAAGGCGGACAGCGTCGGGCCTAGTGACTCGTTTCACCCGATAAGGGCCTTCCCACTTCGGCGTCAACTTGTTGGAATTCTTGGCGGATTGAACGCGCCGAAGAACAAGGTCGCCTTCCTCGAAGCTTCGGCATTAACTGCGGCTATGGTAGCGGCGCAAAGCTTGCTGGTAACGAGCAGCTCGTGACTGAGACACTGAAGGCGATCTTCCTCGAGGAGCAGCGTGTCATCTTGCCGCAGCTGCTCTTGCTCAAGCTCATCATAAGCGAGCACTCGAGGTGACCCGTACACAAGTTCCGTGGGGAGAACTGCCTCTGCTCCGTAGACTAGAGCAAAGGGTGTCTGGCTAGTGGCTCGATTTGGCGTCGTCCTGATCGACCAAAGAACCACCGGCAGCTCCTCGATCCAGTTCCTTCCGCACTTGCGCAGCCTGTCGAAAGTTCTGGTCTTGAGTCCTCGCAGCACTTCAGCGTTTGCTCTCTCTGCTTGACCGTTGCTTCTCGGATGAGCAACAGAAGCAAAGCAGACCTTGGCGCCAAGATCTTGGGCGTACTGCATGAAGGTGCGACTCGTGAACTGTGTGCCGTTGTCGGTGATGATCCGGTTAGGAATCCCAAAACGGCAAACAATTGACCTGAAGAACTTGACGGCTGATTGTGTTGTCACCTTCCTCACTGGTTCCACTTCTGGCCACTTTGTGAACTTGTCGATTGCGACGTACAAGTATTCAAAGCCCCCGACAGCTCGGGGGAAGGGGCCGAGGATGTCGAGCCCCCAGACCGAAAAGGGCCAGGATAAAGGGATCGTCTGGAGAGCTTGAGCTGGTTGGTGTATCTGTTTTGAATGGAACCGCACGCTTCACACTTGGTTACTTGTGCGGTTGCATCTGGAGGGCTTCGGCGGAAGAAACCTTGCGGAAAGCTTTGCGGCAAGTGCTCTTGCGCCAATGTGGTGACCACATATGCCTCCGTGTATCTCCGCCAACAGCTTCGGTCCATCTTCCGGCAAATACACTTCAATTTCACTCCGTTGAGTCTTCTTACATGCAGGATGTTGTCAAAAACTGGTACGCACTTGACTGCCGGGCTACTTTTTCCGCTTCTTCTTGCTCTTGGGAAGTTCTCTGTCGAAGGAAATGGGCGATTTGTTGTGCCCATGTTGGAGCTCGTGGCTCGACAACAAGGACTAAAGGCTCATCTATCACTGTGGGAACATCAGCTTCTACGGCAAGGACACGTGGGTCCTCCCGACTTGATGATCCCGGCAAGCTGCGGAGCTAAACTTGTCGGGGCGTTTGCTTCAACGATACAAACCGCATGGTTTGTCGGAGCATACTGCTCCTCAGTGATACTTGCGTTGGTTTTAGGGACCTTCTTGGCGGCGGCTTCAGAGAGCTCTGCCGGAAAGTAGTCGTCGGAAACCAATTTTCTTTTCTTGCTATGTCTTGTTGATGGTGTTACGGTTGGCTGAGTTAGCTTGAGCACAAAAATCCCTGGTTCCACAGGTAACTTAAGTGCGGCATATTTGGAGAGGCCATCAGCTATATCATTCTGTGCTCTTGGAACGTGTTCCATTTGCAGGCCTTCAAAGCGCTCTTCCAGCTTCCTCACTTCGTCGACGTAGGCTTCCATCAACGGACTCTGATAATCTTTATTTACTTGGCGGACGACAAGTTGCGAGTCCCCCCTGACAATGAGCTTCTTGATCCCAAGGTCCACCGCAATCCTGAGACCGGCAAGCAAGCCTTCATACTCAGCAGTATTATTTGTTGCTTGTTCCTTGGGAAAGTGCATCTGGACTATGTACTTGAGGTGCTCTCCGGTGGGTGCGATGAGCAGCACGCCGGCACCGGCGCCTTGCAGCGAGAAGGCACCGTCAAAGTACATCAGCCACTCTTTATTTGCCTCCTTGACGGGGATGCTTGTCTCCGGAATCTCTTCATCTTGCGTTGGCGTCCATTCTGCTATGAATTCTGCCAATGCCCTGCTCTGGATAGTTGAAGTGCTTTCGAACTTGAGACCAAAGCTTGACAGTTCCAGTGCCCACTCGACAATCCTGCCTGTTGCTTCTGGATTTTGCAATATCCTCTTCAGCGGAAAGCGAGTGACAACTGTTACCTCGTGTGCTTGGAAGTAATGGCGCAGCTTTCTTGAGGCCATCAGGAGGCCGAAAAGCAGCTTTTGCACACGTAGTACCTTGATCTAGCCCCCTGCGAAGGGAACCGACAAAGTAGGTAGGGGCGCTGCACCATCTTTTTTCGTATCTTGTCGCAACCCTGCGCTGATCTGTCCTTGTCGGGACCAGAGCTTGATGGTGAAGCCCCCTGCTCGTCACTGGATGCAACTGCCTCGGTCGCCGGCTCATCATCCGCCTCCCTCTCCGCTACTAACGCAGCACTAACCACTTGATTGGTCATTGCTATATACAGCAGCAACTTCTCTTGTGGCTTAGGTGCGACAAGTATTGGAGCGGAGGACATGTATCTCTTCAAGTCCTGCAGCGCAGCCTTCGCTTCGGGAGTCCATTTCATTGGACCTGCCTTTTTCAAAATCTTGAAAAACGGCAGGGCGCGTTCAGCGGACTTAGAGATGAACCTGCTGAGAGCAGCCACGCAACCGGCAAGCCTTCTGACATCCTTGACACGGTTTGGTGCTTCAATCTGCTCAATGGCCTTGATCTTGTCGGGATTGGCTTCAATTCCCCTCTGAGACACAAAGAACCCGAGAAGCTTGCCGGAAGGGACTCCAAACACGCACTTCTCGGGGTTGAGCTTGAGGTTGATCCTGCGCAGATTTGCAAATGTTTCATCCAAATCCTGAACCAGAGTCGCTCTGTCCTTGCTCTTGACCACTATATCATCCATGTAGGCTTCTACATTTCTGTGTATCTGTGCCTCAAAGGCATCATGGACTACTCTTGCAAAAGTTGAACCAGCATTCTTTAAACCGAAAGGCATTCGTACGAAGCAGTACGTGCCACATGTTGTGATGAATGCGGTTTTCTCTTCATCCTCTTCTGCCATGAAGATCTGATGATATCCTGAATATGCATCAAGAAACGAAAGAAGATCACATCCACTGTGGAGTCAACAATCTGGTCGATACGGCAAGGGAAATGGGTCTTTGGGACAAGCTTTGTTAACATCGGTGAAGTCAATACAAAGTCTCCATTTCCCATTAGCCTTATGATATAACTACGGATTGGCCAACCACGTGGGGTGGAGAACTCCTCGACAAGCCCCGCTGCTTCTAATTTCTTGATTTCTTCGCTATGAACTCTTGGCGCCCTTTGCCTGTTTCCTAACTCTTTGCTTGACGGGCGCAAGCGTGAGGATAGACAGCTAGGTGGTGCTCAATTACTTTCACAGGAACTCCGGGGATGTCAGATGGTTGCCATGCAAACACATCGACATTCGCCCGCAGGAAAGCAACGAGCTCGCCTTCCTATTTAGGATCAAGCGTGGCGCTGATGGTGAAGGTACCACCAGTGCCGTCCTCCTTGGCGGGCACCTTCTTGGTCTTTGGCGGAGCTGCCATCGTCTTGTTGCACTTGCCGGTGGAGCTCGATGGTGCGTCCTCGACGGTAGCGCAGCACTCCGAAGAGGTGCGCTTGCCGGAGTGGGCAACAGAGCTCTTGTCGGACCTGGTGGTCTTCTTCTTCCCCCCGGGAGCTTCAGCGGTAAGTGGTTTGCTATCTGTCGCGGCTGCTGCATCCCGGTAAATCTTGTCGGCGCAGATAAGTGCATCTTTCTTGTCGCCATGGACAGAAATGACGCTTATCGGGCCGGGCATCTTGAGTAGGTTGTAAGCATAATGAGAGGCGGCCATGAACTTGGCGAGTCTTTGGGCGGCCAAGTATGCCATTGTAGGGCAATGGGAAATCGGCGACGTCAAGCGTGACCCTCTCGATTCTGAAGTTGAGCTCGCTGCCGAATGTTACCGCAGCGTGATCTTCCCTTTGGGCTTGCTCCTTCTGGGTTGATTACTTGGAAAGTACCAGTTTCTTCGAGCTCGCTGTCAAGGATTTGAAGTTTCTGGAGCACTGCAGAGGAGATCAAATTCAGGCCGGCCCCGCCGTCAACCAACATCTTTGTGACCTTGAGGTTGCGGATGGTTGGTGAGACCAACATCGGCAAGCACCCGACCGCAATGATGCGATCAGGGTGATCCTCAATGTCAAAGATGATGGGCGTGCTGGACCACTTCAGAGGTTTGCGTGACTCTATGGATGGTTCTGCTGCATTGACCTCACGCATCCATTGCTTGAGTTGGCGGTGCGAGGTATGCAGAGACGCACCACCGTCGACGCAAAGGACCTCCGTTGCCTTTTGAAACTCCTGCTCATCAGCTTCATCGTCTTCATCGTCCTCGTCATCTTCATCTTCGTCTTCTTCCTTGTCACGGCCGCGGGGAGGTCTGTCTCCTTGCCGCTGCTTGGCCTTGCCGCGGCGTCCTCCCCGACCGGGTCTTTTCTTACTTGCTGCACCTGCACCTTCTTGGGCTTTCTCCTTGTCTCGCCGCTCGTATTCAGCTCTCTGTAGCTCAACAAGCTGCTCGACTTTCTTGCAGCTCTGGAGATCGTGGCCTTTGGTGCGGTGGATTTTACAGTACTGCTTGTTGGAGCTGTCAGGCTTGTCGGCGGCCGCCACAGCTTGGCGGTCAGCGTCTACGGAAACCTCCTTGTCGGAGCCACCAGCCTTGGCTTTGTTGGCGGCACCATCCTTGCCGGACTGCTCGACAACTAGTACTTCGCTTTTCTTCCTTCTGTTGTTTCGCCGCCGGTTCTTCCTTGCCGGGGCGATTTCCTCACTATCAGACTCTGCTCCCATGTTCTCTCCTGGGAGTCTTCTTCCTTCTTCAGCGCGTGCACACTTGTCGGCCAGGGCGTAGAGCTCGCTGACGTCTTTCACTTTGCACATCGCCATCTCCTCCCTCATCCTGCGGTTTCGTACATTCTGATGAAATGCACCGATCACCTTGGCGGGGTGGACGTCTGGGATGTTGTAATGCCCACGGCTGAATCTCTGGATGAATTTGCGCAAGGACTCTCCTTCCTTCTGGGCGAGTAGGTGAAGGTCACTCTCCGGCCATGAGGCTTATGGTCGCTGTGAAGGCGCCAACAAACTGGTGGCACAAGTCTGCCCAAGAAGAGATAGAGCTGTCCGGCAAGTGCATGAGCCAGATCGGCGTTTGGCTTGAGCACTAGAGGAAAGTAGTTGGCGAGGATCTTGTCGTCTCGTCCCCGCTGCCTGCACCGCGATGGTGTAGATCTTGAGGAACTCCGATGGGTGTGTCCTGCCATCATACTTCTCCGCACATCTGGTTTGAAGTTTTTCTTGTCGGGCCACGGACTTGCCGCAGCTCACGAGTGACGCAGGGCAACCTACCGCGTCTGACGGTCGCTGGTTCCCCTCGGCGCATGCATATCGACAATGGGCCGCGCGTTGGTCGATTGACGGCGCTTCTCTTGGCGCTCGTACGGGTTCGGCGTCTTCTTCTTGCCGTTCTCGGAGAATTTGGCGCTGGTCGCGGCGAGCTCCCGGATCCGACGACGCATGGAGTCGCTGTCGAGGTGGATCCGGCGAGTCGGCGATCTTCAGTCTTCGGGACGGGAGTGCACGGTGGCTGCACCCCGCAAGTCTCGTCGCCATCAGCTCGTGCCTTGTCGCCTGCCGCGGCTGCGAGGCACTCGGTTGCGGGGCGTCGCCGTTAAGCGGCCGATGAGACTCTGATTGTGGCCCTCCATTCGTCGACCTTGTCGGCCGTTGGAGGTAATCTAGAAGTAGCTGTGCTCTTGCCAAGGCTTCTGCTGGTGTGGTGGGTGGCAACGGCGACGAAGCGAGGAACGGAGGCGCTCGGACTCCTAACCAAGTTAGAGGAGCAGCATCCATAAGCGATCGTACTCCACTGCATACCGCATCCGAGGCGCATGCGGTCTCGAGGGCCTCGGGATCCTCCAGCTTGGCCTTGATCCAACGAGCGTATGGTGCCGCGAGCATCATGATTTGTCGGTCCCGCGCCTCTGTGAGGGACGCGGTGCAGGTCAGACGCCGACGCCTGCGCTGCCTCGTCCTTGGACCTGGCGGCATCGTGGGCTCTCTCGATGGCGCGGTTCCTCCGCCAGCGTTTCCCCACCACCGACAGCTCCGGTGGTGGTGGGTTCGACGCAGACGGCTCTCTGCTATCAAAACTTCTTCTTCGGCGCCATGTTGACGAAGATGTTGATGAAGTTGCTCGTGTGACCGCCGGATCGGGTTCACACAGCCTCGACGCCCCTACCGCGCGCGCCAAAGATGTCGGGGAGAATCGATCGTGTCCCACGAGCACCCACGGACCTGGGTCCCTTGTGGTTCGGAGGGGCGGAGATTGCACAAAGAGCGGATCGAGGCGCGACACGCAGCGGATTTACCCAGCTTCGGAGCTCTCCGGAGAGATAATACTCCTACTGCTGCTTTGTGGATTATCCTGTGTTCTTGCTAGGGAGCAATGGGAGCTACAAGACCTAGCCTAAGTGTGGTTTCGTATGAGTATCAACTAAGCCGAAGCTGGACCGAACCCTTTCTACGTTGCACTTGGGCCTCCTTTTATAGGCACAAGGGGTCACCACATGTGGCAAGTAGACAAGGGTATGATGGTAAAAACATAGGTTGGTACACCGCTTTGTACAGTGTACAATAATCTATACCTAACTCTGACGGCAAGGGACAAGAGTCATCAATGCCCGTCTCAGTCGCCCGAACAGTGTAACAGGGACCGTCAAGTGCGCCTCCGTTTGCCACGATGGTAGCTTGTCAGCGCCGCTTATCGCTGCTCCCCGCTGGCTGCACAGCCCGTCGACACGCGTGCTTGGGAGAGCCCCGTGGTGACACGTTGGCGGGTGAGCTGGAGCGGAGATGAAGAGAGGTTGCCCGCCCCGGCAAGCGCCTTGCCGCGGCAGGAACCTTGTCGCGCTTGGGGGCTTAGCGCCCACCAAGCCTTCCCGCAAGCTCCTCTTGCCGGGCCTTATTCCTTCAGCATACTGGTGGTCTTCCTGGCAAGCTTCTCTTGCGGGGTCTTGATTACTTCGTTCTTGAATGGCTCCAAAGGAGCCGCTGAGGATCTTGGCGGTCATCAGGCCAGCCCTGCCGTGGGGCGCTGCAACTGTCCGTGCACGGGTTAGGGATACTAGGGTACCCCTACTCTAGTACACCGACAATCCCATTAAATTGGGATTATTTTTCTGATCATTTTGATATATAATACTCCTATATTTTATTTTTTAAATGATTTTTATTCGCGGATTCTTTTTAAAAAGGAAAGGTATTTTTGTTTTGGGCCTAATCCGCCCAATCGAGCAAGATCATCTCCTTCCTCACGAACAGGATTTCCTTCCCGAGCACAGCCACGTCGGCCATCGCCGGAGATCGCGGGATTCGCGAAATCCCTTGCCCCCTCCTCCAAACCGACCTGCCCCCCCTATAAATGGCCACCTCGCGCATCCATCCCCCCCCCTAGTCCCTCCTCTCCCCACCCCACGTCGCTGTGCCGCCTCGTCGGAGTTCGCCGGACCACCGCCGCCATTGCCGCCCCGCCCCACCACCTCCGGCCATCCTAGCCACCCACCGACCCAACCACTCGCTCCGCCCCGATCTGCCGCCCCCTACCGTCCCTTCCCCGACGCCAGAGGGCCACCGGAGGACGTCGCCGGAGCTCCACCAGGACCCCATCATCGGAACTGCTACAGTAAATCCCGACTTATTTTTTTTTCGTTCTGTTTTTAAAACAGAATAGTTTCAATCTTGTAAAATCCATAGTTAATTATCTACGAGGTATTTTTGAGTGATTCCAACTGCCTTGGATCAAAAATTTTATGAAGTTTCTGTTAGTTCAATTTTATTTCACATTTGAGCAGTTTAAATTTGTGTTTGTATGAATTTGCTCAAATCTAGTATTTTGAGTTAGGAATATTATTTTTGACCGATTCTTTTTGCTCCTGGTCTCTAGGACCTTTGTTTATCCAGTAGTATTTAGTATTTTATTTCTAGGTTAATTTAAATTAGGTTTTTAGCAAAACAGTACTGTTTTATTATTAGTTCTGTTTTAGCTTTTTCTTTATTGTTTTATTAGTTTCAAATTATTTATTTTTGTCACTTTTGACAAAATTAGTTGTGTTTCTGTTAGACAACAGGAGAAAATTTTATTTTATTTAAAAAATTTATTTTCCTTAGTTTTGTATGAAACCTTCTATAGGTCATAGTTAGAGTTTTATAAAGCTTTTTATTTGTTTCTTTTTGCAAATAAAATTTTATGAAAAAATACTTTCTATTAACTTAGTTGTTTTACTTTTTATTTTCTGTTAAATTATTAGTTTAGTGTTTTAATTGCTGTTATGTTTTTTTACTTAGGGCAAAACTATGTTAGATGCTTGTAGCAAAGTCATAGATTTTCGTTAGTAGTTTTTCTTTCTAGTTTTATTTGTAGCTTCTTTGGAATTTGTTGGAGTTTTATTATTGAGTTTTTTTTGTTTTAATTGTTATTATGAGTGTTAGTATTTCTTGCTAGAGTGATTGCTTATGTGAATGCTATGTTTGACTTGTATAGAGTTTCTTCGGAGAGTGACGAATAGTCCTATCAAATTTTGTGAGAGCGTTGTTATCTTCATCAACGTACCAGGCAAGTTCACTTTGACCATGCTTTCATACCTATGTTTTATTGCATTTAGTGTCATCTTTGCAACAATCCCTCCAGTAGTGATATTGAATCCTTATACTTGAGTAGTATGCATGAGGTAGGAACCCATCACCCTGTTACCAAGCCCGGGATGTTATTTATTTTAATGCTAGCTATAGTATACGGGGTTGGTATGAGTGCTCGGGAGTGGTGTGAGAATGGAGGATCTACGTCAATGACGAAAACTCCATGATGGAATCTGCAAGGACTGCATCTTCAAGGCCTCAAGACTTCAAGACTCGAGACAAGAATTCAATACACACTACTGGGTGAAGGACGGTTGACGGGCACCCTGGAGAAACCAGTGGATGGCCGGGATGCATGGAGAAGCGCCATGACATCTTGCGGAAAGCTTCACCCAGGCTCAAAGAGACGGAAGAATACTTCATGCCCGGAAGCTTACTGTGCAACCGCAAGTCACTATGGGCTCTGGCTTGGTCAACCTTAGTTGTGACTCTGGCTGGGACGGTGCTAGCAGATGTAGAACTACGGTAGGATTGGGTGAGCACCGGACAGTGGTCAGAGGAACTCTTCGGAAGACCATGTTTCGGTCATCTTGTTCTCAAACACCCTGAAGTGCGAGAACGTAAAGAGAGGGATCGAATCTTGCGGGTAAAGTGTACAAACCTCTGCAGAGGGTTAAAACCTAATCGATTAGCCGTGTCCCGATTCTGAGACAATTTGAGCATCTGGACTTGGATCTATCTGGAACTCTCAACACGGATTGATAACTTAATTGTGGGCAACTTATGATGATTTTGGGCTATGAGACATCGGTTGGCGGAACCATGTCATGATAGAAAACTCCATAGTACAGACTCAGTTATTCCTTTGATGTATGGAAAATAAAACCAGCTTTTATGCAAAACAAAACTCAGACACGAGCCACAAAGCCATATTGCATATAGTATAGTTTTATTATCTGTTTTCTCATGTTGTGATCTTGCGGTACATTCAATGTAATGACCTACACGGCTGCAACGTATCATGTTGCGATACTTTCTTCCGACGAATAAGAGTATGCAGTGCAGGGTTACGGTCTACACTCAACCTGCCGATGGCGTTGATGGGACTCCACACCCGACTATTTGTTTCAGCTGTGACTTATGAGGTATATATCAGTTTTACGTTAATTATACATGTGATTGCACTTTGATATATACATTGATGTATTGTGTTTGCCGACATACTTGATCCGAGGATGGCACAGATACTGAGGCTTGATTTATGCGAGGTCGGGTCGCTACACAACATTGTGTTCGTTCAAGTTTCATCCTTCAACTTCATAAACCATTCATAATTATAAGGGGTCTACTTCAGTATAGCCACCTTAAGCAGGTCAATGGTGGAGATGAAAACTTACCCCTAAGGCACATAGGACCTGACGGTCAATTTAAGTACTAATTGCTTTATTAATCGGTGTATGTATGGCTCACATCGACATTGTTTTTTAACTTAAACATAACATAGACTTAGGTACTTATTGTCGAAAAATCAAATTTATGACCTGTAGGAATTTAGTATTACATATGAATTTAGTACTCCCACTGTTCCACTTTATAATGCGCCTTTGTGTGTAGAGTTTATACCAATGCGTGAGCTGGCATTCTCATTTGGACAGGAATTGCCCTCCAGCTGCTCGCTCTGTCACATCACGTGGGTGTCTACTGCTGCGTTCCTACGAACAGTCCAGGGCGACTTTAGTCCAAAGCAGCTTATGCGCACTACATTTCGGAATCTAGGCAAAAAACTATGTGCATTAGAATATGGAATGGAGGGAGTATTACCATGTAGCAGTTTGGCAAGAAAATTTGCAGGAAACAGTTTAGGCAGAAGAACTGCTAGTTTCTATTAATTCAATCCTCAAGGACATTTACAAACCAAAGTGATTTCGTTAAAGCTTTTCTTACAGGACATCCTTAGGCCTGTATGTGCTTGGAATAGGCAAGTGCAGTCTATTGACCACGTCACCAGGAATACTTCATCGAAAGCAAGCTAGGCAGAAGAAGAAGCAGTTTTTGTGCCAGAATAAATAATTTACAACTCCAATTTTGTATCAGAAGTTTAAGAGGAATAATTAAATTTATGAGATTCTAGAGAGTTTAAACATCAACAGTGATTTGTTCTTGTTTGAATACCAAGAAAAGAAAAGACAGCTACATGTACTACTAATCCTTCCTTTAAACTAAGGGAAAACAACTTAGAGCATACCTTGTCTATCCATGCATTTATTTCTTTAGTGAACAGAAGCAGATCCGTTCGAATTCAAAATCATAAGCAACACGACTCGGTGAAACAAAATATACACCATGAATGTCGAAAGGCTTGTTTGCTTGTCCTATCCTAATGCTCTTTCCATAGGACTATAAATAAGAATCAAATCATAACCAGGGATCATAAATTAAGGAATGCCACCAGTGTAGCGACCCGACCTCAGACGGTCAAGCCTCTGTGTTACTGTGCCATCCCTGGATCAGTATGCTGGCCACACACAGTACATCAATGTATATATCAAAGTGCAATCACATGTATAAATAACATAAAATGATATATACCTCATAATACTCAGCGGAAACAAATCAAACGGGTGTGGAGTCCCAACAACGCCATCGGCGAGTTGAGTGTAGCCCGTAACCCTGATCGTAACTCTTACTCGTCGAGTAAATATCTCGCAACATGATACGTTGCAGCCGTGTAGGTCAAGACATTGAATGTACCGCAAGATCACAATATGCAAAACAGATGATAAAACTATACTATATGCAACATGGCTTTGTGGCTCTGTATCTGAGTTTTGTTTGCGTAAAAGCTGGTTTTATTTACCCTACATCAAAGGAATAAATGAAGTCTGTACTATGGAGCCTTCTATCATGACATGGTTCCGCCAACCGATGTCTCATAGCCCAATACATCATAAGTTGCCCACAATTAAGTTATCAGTCCGGTGTTGAGAGTTCCGAGATAGATCCAAGTCCAGAGGCTCAAATTGTCCATAACCAGGGACACGGCTAATCGATTAGGTTTAAACCCTCTGCAGAGGTTTATACACTTTACCCGCAAGATTCGATCCCTCTCTTTACGTTCTCGCACTTTGAGTGTTTGAGAACAAGATGACCAAACATGGTCTTCCAAAGAGTTCCTCGACCACCGTCCGTACTCAACCCATCCTACCGTAGTTCTACATCTGCTAGTACCGCCCCAGCCAGAGTCACAACTAAGGTCAACCAAGCTAGAGCCCATAATGACTTGCGGTTGCATGTAAGCTTCCGGGCATGAAGTATTCTTCCGTCTCTTTGAGTCTGGGTGAAGCTTTCCGCAAGATGTCATGGCGCTTCTCCATGCATCCCGCCAACCACTGGTTTCTCCAGGTGCCCGTCAACAAATCCTTCACCCAAGAGTGTGTATTGAATTTTGTCTCGAGTCTTCAAGTCTTGAGGCCTTGAAGATGCAGTCCTTGTAGGTGCCATCATGGAGTTGTTGTCATTGACGAAATCCTTCATTCTCACACCACTCCCGAGTACTCATACCAAACCCCGCCTACTATAGCGTAGCATTAAAATAAGTAACGCCCGGGCTTGGTAACAGGTGATGGGTTCCTACCTCATGCATACTACTCAACTACAAGGATTCAATAACACTCTTGAGGGTGGTTGCAAAGGTGCCACTAAATGCAATAAACATAGGTATGAAAGCAATGGTCAAAGTGAACTTGCCTTGTTGACGATCTTCAAAACTAGGGTTTCAGTAGTAGCAATCTTCGCACTCGGAAATTCTACCGAGGCAAACAATAACTATAATAAGCACATAGCATAACATCACTTAACGCAATAACATAACAAAGTAACACACCAAAACCAACAAAGCAAAACCCAAAGGAAAACTTAAAGAAAAACAACTCAAAGTTTTCCTACTTCAAATAACAACAAAAATAGTTTTATATAACAAAAATTTCTTAACATCACCTAATCATGGTTTTATGTTAACTAAACAGAAAATATTTCATTAAGCAACTAGGAGCAAAAAGAATTAAATAAAAATCTATTATGAAACTCCTATTAGGCCTAATCCAATTTCTATTAAGAAAATAAAATAAAACTTTTATTAATTATAAATAAAAGTTCATCTATTAGAGTGACAGAAACTAACCTAGAATAATCAATCACAAGTTAAAAATAAATTTATTTACTAATTAAAATATTAGGAAAACAGTAGCTAGTTAATTAATTAGGATTAACAAGATTCTGCTTAAAACTATTTATTTATTAATCCTAAAATACCCAAATTAATTTCTATGGTTTGGCAATGTCAAAATAAAGTTGGGACAAAAGGAATCATATAAAATAATTTTTCTAACTCAAGTTATAACAGATTTACTATTCTGACTAAAACTAAATTAAAGCAATTTTAATTAATTTTAACATAGTTAAATATATATTCTACAGAAACTACATACAATTTGCAAACCAACAAAAAAGAATCACCTAAAAATATTAAACAGAATAAAAGATATGAATTTTTCAAAATAGAAACTATTCTGTTAAAATAGAAAAACAAAAATAAAAGAAAAAAGCCTAATGGGCCTAAACTACACACTGTGCGTCAAATAGTCTAAACGGGCCTAGGGTTAAACTAAACGGACCGGGCTAAAAAAATAAAAACCTAACTAAAATAAACCGTGAGCGAACCGGGCCGGTTCTTATAAAGAAATACTCTTTGGGTTCTAATCTACACCGTCCATCCAGGATCGGACGGGGAGGGAGATCCGGCGACTAACCGGAGTTCGCCCGGCGGCGGGCGGGCGCGAAGGCGGCGAGGCTCGGTCGTCGGAGAGGTCGCCGGAGTGGCGGAGGATGCTTGGGAGCTCGGGAGGGTTCGTGGAGTCGTTGGGGTCGGGGTTGACTAGGGCGGCGACAATGGCGATAATGGCGGCGGAGGGAGCTTGCTCCAGCGAGCTCAGCGGGAGGGAGAGGAGGTCCGCGAGGGGCGAGGGGGGAACGGGTGCGGGGAGGGGGTTTTATAGGGCGGGGGCCTCGTCGGGGAAGGAAGGCGATCGGGGAATCGGCATCCGGATCCTTCGATCCGCGATCCATGGCGGCGTGGCGTGGGCGGGGAGGAAGAAGGGGTGGGGTCAGGCGTCAGTGAGGGAGAGGAGGGTGAGCGAGCGGGTGGCCGGGCGAAAGGATTTCAGGCGAGGGGAACGGGCTGGCTGGCAAGGCTGGTGGATCAAGGTTGGTGAAATTTGGCGCTGGGCCGGTCGGTAGGTGGACTCGGCGCTGGCTGGGCCAGGGGGCCTGGCTGGCGCCTGAGGGGGGGGGTTTCTTTTTTTAAAAAAATTTATTTTTAAAATAAAACAAAACAGAGTATATCTTTTAAATTATAAATATTTTATATAGGGTATATATATACCAAAATGATCAGGGGAATATTCCCTTTCATTTGAACATTTTTCCAAAGGCAAAATCCAAACTTTATAAAAATCCATTTTTTTCAAATTCAAATAAAATTCAGATTTGAATCCAAAACTTTTGGCATTGTTTCCTCTGATATTTTTGGAGTGTCATGTTTGCTCCTCTCATACTTTTGATCAAGTATTTATCAGGCATAGTTTTTGAAATGATTCCCACTTGCCAAAGTTTGAATTCAAATTCAAAACTCAAAATTTGAAAGGGGGTTTCAAAGCACTTTCAAATGACTTTCAACTTGATACTTTATTACTTCCAACTCATATTTCATATAATTGAAGAAGTCATTTTATCTTCCCTCATGAGAATCATTGAGTTGCATAAAGCTTTGAATTTGAAATATTCTCAAATGAATTTCAAATATTTTCAAAACCCTTTTCATTCCAAATGGAAGAAGTCATGTCATCTTCACTCTAGGTTTTGGTGTTGGAATGAATTTGAATTCATTGGGATCCAAAAAAAAGGCAAAGGAGAAAGTTTTGGGAAAGTCATTTCATTCCCTCTCTTTCAACTTTCAAAAGTTTCAAATTTCAGTCAGTTTCACTCAATCAATCCAACCAACAATCAGACAACAAGCATAGATTTTTATTTAATATAACATTCCAAAATTTAGAATTTTGGGATGTTACAAACCTACCACACTTAAAATGAATCTCGTCCTCGAGATTCGAAGAGGTTAGCAAGAAAAGGTTAGGGGTTGGGGGTCTTCTAGCAAATGTTCTGGTCAGAAAGGTCAGGGGTACTACCACACTTAAAAACAAGGTTACAGTTCCAATAAACTCAGATACTTCCTCTGGAGTGTTGACAATGTATGTCTCTTCACATATCTTACAATAGCTCCTCTGTCAGAAGCATAGAGTTTTCCTCAGAATTCTTGGGTCGGTTCGTCAAAGTTGAAGTTCGTCCGAGACTGGATCTTCTTAGCTGATAGGCTCGTGTCCATTCTAGACAACTATCAAAATACTCATGGTGGTCTACCATTAATGGTTTCTCCTGCAGAAAACGGGTCTGGGTTGAACTTCACCGTATATCCTACGATTGGCATCAGTTGCCTGTAAAGGGGTTCCATCGTCCTACCATTCTATGGTCAGAGGAACTCTTTGGAAGACCATGTTTCGGTCATCTTGTTCTCAAACACTCTGAAGTGCGAGAACGTAAAGAGAGGGATCGAATCTTGCGGGTAAAGTGTACAAACCTTTGCAGAGGGTTTAAACCTAATCGATTAGCTGTGTCCCGATTACGGACAATTTGAGCCTCGGACTTGGATCTATCTCGAACTCTCAACACCGGATGATAACTTAATTGTGGGCAACTTATGATGTATTGGGCTATGAGACATCGGTTGGCGGAACCATGTCATGATAGAAGGCTCCATACTACAGACTTCATTTATTCCTTTGATGTAGGGTAAATAAAACCAGCTTTTACATAAACAAAACTCGATACTGAGCCACAAAGCCATGTTGCATATAGTATAGTTTTATCATCTGTTTTCGCATATTGTGATCTTGCCGGTACATTCAATGTCTTGACCTACACGGCTGCAACGTATCATGTTGCAGATATTTACTCGACGAGTAAGAGTTACGATCTGAGGTTACGGGCTACACTCAACCCGCCGATGGCGTTGTTGGGACTCCACACCCGTTTGATTTGTTTCCGCTGAGTATTATGAGGTATATATCATTTTATGTTATTTATACATGTGATTGCACTTTGATATATACATTGATGTACTGTGTGTGGCCAGCATACTGATCCAGGGATGGCACAACCAGTCTGACAAATGAAATCCGCAAATTAAACAACTTGGCTTCCCATCTCAATACACAGTTCAACTATGCACAAAAACTATCTAACAACTACTAAACACGCGGGTACTACTATACTGCCTAATCAGCTATGTACAGATAAGATAACCATTTAATCTGCAACAACAAAATCAAGTAGATACATTAGGTTTAGTGCCTACTCTGCATCATGATATTTGACCTGTGAGCTGCATCCGAGTTGTTACAATTTTTCTTTAACCGTGCACTTAACTGAAACTCTGAAGTTGAGCTAGTTCCTCATCTTGCACTATTTCACTACAAAGATTGAGCAAATAAGTACAAAGAATAGCAAAACTTAACCTAGCAAAAAATGCATGTCTATTTGGCCATCCTAAGAAAATATCAGTAATGTATCTCATAGTTATTTGCAAGATGGCCTGACTAATCTGGATAGCGATCACATGTTCATTCATTTTGTCATATAACAGTAAAAAAAGAAAATCTTTATACTCATTTATCATTTAATTAGAACACCGGTTTAATCCACCAAGTTAGCGTGTAAGTTTCTAGAAGGGATAACGAAAATAAAACGCAGCTATAGGTCTAGATGTCTATCAAGATCCAGTTGCACAATAGATTCTCAAACTACTGAGCCAGAACTGTGTTATTCAAAGGTTGAACCCTGAATTGAATAGTCAATATAATCTTCTGAATGAACAGGCAAACTTAGATATATGGTTGTACAGGGGTGCATAAAATTCAGTGGAAGCACCATCAAGAGGAAAAATATCCTGCGATAGTAATCCACATTCCTGGGTGATCAAACATTCCAACCTATCACCATATAAAAACTTGAAAGGCTTGTTAGTGTTAAATAAACCCTCCTGCATGAAAAATATATGATTATTATATATTAATTAACAGTATTGATTAAAAAGAGAGAGCAACAGCAGTACAATAAGAACTATTGCATCCTGAGGTATAGATTAGAACAAGAGAAACAAAAGAAAAATGTTCACCATTGAGAAAATCCTCGGAGATTAGCACCCCGAACTTTATCTTTCCTTCAGAAATAAGGGTGGGGAATCTTAAGCTCCACAATTTTGTGCCGCCAATAGTTGATGCCTTCATAAGCTACAAGGACCAATCTATAGCAGCACATGCAGCTCCACTATTGCAGCTTGAATGTCCACATCAAGATTCGTAAAATCGAACATGTTCAGATTTTGGTAAAAAATGCAGACCACAATTGTCATCATATGGTGCCTTGCCACTGGGCGTATCGCTACCATCTCCCGCAGCAGCTCCAGTGGCGTCCCTTCCGATCGAGGGCCTCCAGATCGGCCCCAAAGACAAGCAAGGCGCATCTGGCTACTACGGCCGTCCCCGCCACGACATGCAACAACATAAACCCGTCAATAATTTTAAAAAGGGGTGTGGTGTTCTATTTTAGACGTGGCCCTTCTTTAGGCTTGGAAATAATTTCAAATCTCTTTTTCTGTGAGTTCATCGGGACACAAAGTTCTTTACGTATTCTAAAAAGAACTATCATGCATACCGTGTTCCAATATTTGTCTAACAGCTAGTATAAATCACAATTCATTCCCAATAAGGGAAATAAGAAATTTTTAATAGCATTCAACTTGCATAAATATAACAACATTAATAATTAATCAATTTTTCTTCAGACTCTCATGGTCTCAAGGAAAATTTTTGGAAGGCAAATGCTATCTACCAATTACAAGATTTCTAGATGCTCAGACGTGTCAAATACATTTATGTATATGGAAAAAAATAGTAGCCCCAAACTTATAATACACCTCATTGAGTTAGTAACTCTGAGCTTAAATACCATAGCTGACAAGACGTTCTTTGGCAAAATATCATTTTTCGTCGAGTGTATGGTTAAGATGAAAGGCATACTTTTTTCATCAACAAAAAAACATGTAAAACATACTCCATTGTTGCAGCCAATGCTATTTCTGCACAGTCAAAAAAGAACTTAGGTAGTTACACAATTTAGTAGCATCCGGGATGGATGGCACGGCCAGGCTAAATCTAATTCCCTCTCAAATATAAGACATGCAAGGTAGATTATGAAATAAGAGTGCATGCTGGCCACAACAACTGAATGTTAAAGCCTACACCCTGGTATCTTGCCTGCCTTGTTGTTATACTTATGCACCTCACTTCTTCCCTGAATCTCTCTTGGTGTAAGATGCAGGGAAAAAGATATTTCAGCTAGAACCAATAATGCGCAACAAGTTGGTTAATAAAAACTATGCCTATCCATTTTGTACACACTGCGCACACACTATCGATGTATGATTACTCTATAAACAATCTGAACCTGGAACTAGGATAACCTGAAAACTTTCCTGGTAGGACTGTGGAAACAGAGGTACCTCGATCACATCCATGATGTTGTCGTGGTGGTGTTCATCTCGTCATGGATTTTTCTCCGCCACCCTTGCTGGAAATCCATTGCCGGCTAGACAATTCTCATCCACAACCAGCCGCAGAGCGTCTCTTCAACAGTAGCTACGATGGTCACGTACTTCATCTTCTTTTCTTTCCGAGTAGACAACCAATCAATGCTCCTCCACAAATCCTAGTTGTGAAGGAAGAGAGGGGATGCAGCCCACGGTGCCGAATCTTGAGGGGCTTGTTGAGGTCGAGGCGGTTTGGCCAGATGCATTTTCCCCCTCTGAACTTACTCCCACCGGAGATTTGCACTGATGTGAATCCTTCTGCTGAACTCCTACAAAACAGATTTTTTTTGGATTACTATAGATTGCATGCTATGCTCTAATCCTCTTCCACTTCGAACCAATGATAATACACGAATACAGCAAGAGCAGAACCACTTCTACGTGTTTTGTTACAACTTCTAGCAATCGTGGTCACATATGCATAAAACCTAAAGCAAGGAGAAGTGCATTTGCATAACAAAAAAAATCTTCAGCAACATCTCTAAACCTTACCAGCCAGTCTGTCTGAATTGCAATCTCCCTCCTCTCTGTACTATCTTTTTTTCATCTCTGAAGATTGCACAACACATACGAGTAGCAGCCTCGATGATGGTCTTTGTCGACCGTCTGCTTCCACGAGGTCACCACAAGGCAGCCGCTGCTCCTTCCCATCATCCATCGTCTCCATCTTCCTCGGATCCACGGGCTCGAACGGGATGCCGACGACGGCCAGAGGGGCGGCGGCGCGCATGCTGACAGGAGGAAGGAAGAACAGGGGCGGCAACGCGTCCTCCTGGAGGAGGGAGGAGCAGGGGTGGTGGCACGCCGGGAGGAGGTCGGGAGTGTGTGGGAGGGGCGCGGATAGGCGGCATGGGCGTGCGGGAGCGAGGGAGGAGGTGGGGCGGGCGGCCGGGATCCGAGAGGTTGGGGTCGGGCGGCGCGGAGCGAGGGAGAAGGTGGGGCGGGCGACGCCTGGATCGGGAGGAGATGTGGCGGGCGGCGCGGAGCCGGGAGGAGGTCGGGGCGGGCGGGCGGCGCGCGAAGGATCTGGAAGGCGGCGGCGAGGAGATGAAGGGCGGCGGTAGGCGAACGAGGGCAGAGAGTCGGGCGACTGTTTCTCGCTCGAGGGCACGATACCTTGGTCGTACGTGCGGGAGTTTGGTCAGCGATTTTTTTTTCATTGGTTAATCTTCGCCGGTTTATTTTCACCGGTTTTTTTCGTTCATGACAGATGGGTTCTACGGGAGGTTAGGCGCGCGGGGGTGGGTGGGGGATTCGGTTGGAGGGTTTTTCTTGGTTCATTGCGGCTGAGCGCGAGGTGGGAGTAGGTACCAAAAAAGACCATGGTAGGTGGGACGAAAATAAACCCGGAATGGAGACTACCAACTGAGACATTAGGAGTAGAGAAAATATGACTCTATATGAATGCCTCTGGCGGTGTACCGGGATGTGCAATGATCTAGCGTAGCAAATGACATCAAAAAACGGACAAGCCATGTAAACATCATGCTAGCTTTCTTACGATCATGCAAAGCAATATGACAATGATGGGCGTGTCATCATAAAATGAGATGGTGGAAATTTGTATGGCAATATATCTCGTAATGGCTATGGAAATGCCATAATAGGTAGGTACGGTGGCTATTTTGCGGAAGGTAAAAGGTAGGTGTAAGGCACCGGCGAAAGTTGCGCGGTACTAGATGAAGGAAATATGCCTTAGAGGCAATAATAAAGTTGTTATTTTATATTTCCTTATTCATGATAAAGGTTTATTATTCATGCTAGAATTTGTATTGATCGGAAACCTAAATATATGTGTCAATACATAAACAAATACCGTGTCCCTAGTAAGCCTCTACTAGACTAGCTCGTTGATCAAAGATGGTTAAGGTTTCCTAACCATGGACATCATTTGATAACAGGATCACATCATTAGGGGAATAATGTGATGGACAAGACCCATCCGTTAGCTTAGCATTATGATCGTTCAGTTTATTGCTATTGCTTTCTTCATGTCAAATACATATTCCTTCGACTATGAGATTATGCAACTCCTGGATACCATAGGAATACCTTGTGTGCTATCAAACATCACAACGTAACTGGGTGATCATAAAGATACTCTACAGGTATCTCCGAAGGTGTTTGTTGAGTTGGCGTAGATCGAGATTAGGATTTGTCACTCCGAGTATCGGAGTGTTATCTCTGGGCCCTCTCGGTAATACACATCATCAGAAGCCTTGCAAGCAAAGTGACTAATGAGTTAGTTACAGGATGATGTATTACAGAATGAGTAAAGAGACTTGCCGGTAACGAGATTGAACTAGGTATGAAGATACCGATTGAATCTCGGGCAAGTAACATACCGATGGACAAAGGGAATTACGTATGTTGTCATAACGGTTCGACCAATAAAGATCTTCATAGAATATGTAGGAGCCAATATGGGCATCTAGGTTCCGCTATTGGTTATTGACCAGAGAGGTGTCTCGGTCATGTCTACATAGTTCTTGAACCCGCAGGGTCCGCACACTTAACGTTCATTGGCGATATAGTATTATATGAGTTATGTGATTTGGTGACCTAATGTTGTTTGGAGTCCCGGATGAGATAACGGACATGACAAGGAGTCTTGAAATGATTGAGAGGTAAATATTAATATATAGGACGATGGTATTTGGACACTGGAAGTGTTTCGGAAGGTACCAGGTACTTATCGGGTCATCGGAAAGGAGTTTGAGCACCCCTAGCAAAGATATGGGCCTTATGGGCCAACTGAGGGAACACACCAGCCCTCAAGGGGCTGGTGCGCCCCTATAGTTGGCGGCCCTATGAGGAGTGGAAGGAAAGAGAGGAGGGAAAGGAAAGTGTGGAGTAGAACTCCCCCTTCCTTCCCTCTCCCCCGTTCTTTCCTTCCCCCTTCTTCTTACAAGGAAAGGGGGGCGCAGGTGAAAGTGCAACTATCCCTAGGTTGTTTTGGTAATTCATAACAACATATAGCTCATTGAGCTAATGCTATTCCAAGACTATTATTTCAGGAAAGCTCAATGAATGGCATGGCATGGACGATGAAAGTGGATCCCTCAAAATGCTAATGACAAAGGATTGGCTCAAGCTCAAAAGCTCAAGACTCTTCATTTTATATTTTAGTGATCCAAGATCACATTGAGTCTATTGGAAAAGCCAATACTATCAAGGAGGGATGAGGTGTTGCTTAATGAGCCTTTTGCTTCATGTGCTTAGTGATATGCTCCAAAACCCTCAGCTACTTTATCACATCCACATATGACCTAAACCCAAAGCCAAAATCAGTCTCACCGATTCTTCCAATCCGGCGCCACCGAGTTCAATAGTCATAGCCAGTGCCAAAAACCCTAGGCAAATGGTTCTACCGATAGGGATCTCGGTCTCACCGAGATGGGATTGTAATCTCTCTGTTTCCTTTTCGTAACTTTTCGGTCTCACCGAAAGAGCGAATCGGTCCCACCAAGATTGCAATGTAAACTCTCTGTTTCCTTTTTCTAACATTTCGGTCTCACCGAAAAGAGCAAATCGGTCCCACCGAGTTTACCTGACCAACTCTCTGGTTAGCTAATTACCAAAACCGGTCTCACCGAGTTTGTGTAATCGGTCTTACCGAGATTAAGTTATGCCCTAACCCTAACCATATTGGTCCTACCGAGATGCTTGTCAGTCCCATCGAAAACCCTAACGGTCACTAGGTTTACTAAATTCGGTCTGACCGAGTTTGATGATTCGGTCTCACCGAGATTGGTAAATTGTGTGTAACGCTTAGATTTTGTGTGGAGGCTATATATACCCCTCCACCTCCTCTTCATTCGTGGAGAGAGCCATCAGACTAAACCTACACTTCCAACTTACCAGTTCTGAGAGAGAACCACCTACTCATGTGTTGAGACCAAGATATTCCATTCCTACCATATGAATCTTGATCTCTAGCCTTCCCAAGTTGCTTTCCACTCAAATCATCTTTCCACCAGATCCAAATCCTATGAGAGAGAGTTGAGTGTTGGGGAGACTATCATTTGAAGCACAAGAGCAAGGAGTTCATCATCAACACACCATTTGTTACTTCTTGGAGAGTGGTGTCTCCTAGATTGGCTAGGTGTCACTTGGGAGCCTCCGACAAGATTGTGGAGTTGAACCAAGGAGTTTGTAAGGGCAAGGAGATCGCCTACTTCGTGAAGATCTACCGCTAGTGAGGCAAGTCCTTCGTGGGCGACGGCCATGGTGGGATAGACAAGGTTGCTTCTTCGTGGACCCTTCGTGGGTGGAGCCCTCTGTGGACTCGCGCAACTGTTACCCTTCGTGGGTTGAAGTCTCCATCAACGTGGATGTACGATAGCACCACCTATCCGAACCACGCCAAAAACATCCGTGTCTCCAATTGCGTTTGAATTCTCCAAACCCTTCCCTTTACCTTCTTGCAAGTTGCATGCTTTAATTTCCGCTGCCTATATACTCTTTGCATGCTTGCTTGAATTGTGTGATGATTGCTTGACTTGTCCTAAGTTAGCTAAAATCTGCCAAACTCTAAAACTGCGAAAAGGTTAAGTTTTTAATTGGTAAAGTAGTCTAATCACCCCCCCTCTAGACATACTTCAAGGTCCTATAAGTGGTATCAGAGCTTTGGTCTCCATTTGCTTTGATTTCCATAGCTTTTGGTGGTCATAGCCTTGGTTTCACAACCTAGGAGAGTATGGCGTCTAGCGAGGGAAACTATCACCGTAGAGGTCCTTACTTTGATGGTACTAATTTTGCTAGTTGGAAGCATAAGATGAAAATGCATATTCTCGGACATAACCCCGCCGTTTGGGCTATTGTGTGTATTGGTTTGCAAGGTGAATTCTTTGATGGGAGAGAACCGAACCGTGAAGCTAGCGCGGAAGAGTTGAAGATGCTGCAATACAACGCTCAAGCTTGTGATATCCTCTTCAACGGATTGTGCCCCGAAGAATTCAACAAAATCAGCCGTCTTGAGAACGCAAAGGAAATTTGGGATACTTTGATTGATATGCATGAAGGTACCAACTCCGTCAAGGAATCCACGTTGGATGTGCTCCAAAGTCATCTTGACAAGTTCAAAATGAAGGATGGTGAAGGTGTCGCTGAAATGTACTCTAGGCTTGCTCTTATCACAAATGAGATTGCCGACTTAGGGAGTGAAGAGATGACCGACAAATTCATCATCAAGAAGATTCTAAGAGCATTGGATGGAAAATATGATACCGTGTGCACATTGATCCAAATGATGCCAAACTACAAAGATCTCAAGCCAACGGAAGTCATTGGAAGAATTGTTGCTCATGAGATGTCACTTAAGGATAAGGAGGAACTTCACAACAAGTCAAGTGGTGCTTACAAAGCCTCAAGTGAAGCCCCCACATCATCAAGTGAGAAACAAACCTTCAATGAAGAATTGAGCTTAATGGTGAAGAACTTCAACAAATTCTACAAGAGTAGAAGCAAAGAGAGAAGCTCCAAGTCAAGATCTTACCATCACAAAAGATCTTCTAGTCGAGAGCGCAATTGCTACAATTGTGGGAGACCCGGACACTACTCCAATGAGTGTACGACACCCTACAAAAGAAGAGAAGATTCTCCAAGAAGAAGAAGAAGCAAAAGAGAAGAATCACTACCAAGAGAGAGGAGGAGTAGAGATGATCGCTATGAACGAAGATCCTCTCGGAGAAGCAAGGATTCGGAAAGGAAAGATAAGTCATCGAAGAGCTACACAAAACGAAGACATCAAGCTCATGTTGGTGAATGGGTATCTGGCTCTGACTCCGACCATCACTCCGAGAGAAGCTATCACTCCGACTCCGAATACACTCAAGATGAAGGTGTTGCTGGTCTAGCACTTGTGTCAACCAACTCCTACGACATATTTGAATCACCAAATGAAGGAATTGGAAGATGCTTCATGGCCAAAGGTCCTAAGGTAACACACCCCGAGTGATTTACTTGTTGACAACTCTAGTGATGAATACTATGATGAAACGTCAATTAATCATGCTAATCAAGATGAAACGAATGACAATGATAAGGAGAAAATTGAGCGTCTAACTAAAGAACTAAACACTCTTAAGTTAGTTCATGAAACTATCTTCGAAGATCATCGAGAACTTTTAAGGGCTCATGAGAAGTTACGCTTTGAAAAGCTCAATCTTGAGCAAGAGCATGAGTTCTTAAAGGCAATCAATGATGATCTCCGCAAGAAAAGTTCTTCTTACATTGCCAAGCGTTTACTCTTATCTACTTACATGCCTCAAGTCAAGTCTAGTAACAAGTACAAGAAAGATTCTTCCTCTAGTAGTAACAATAACAATGTCAAATCCAATATTGTTGCTTCTAGTAGTTCTCTTGATTCCACTAATGATTCTCTTAGCCAAGTTACACTTGAGCAAGAAAATAGCTTATTGAAGGGAATTATAGAGAAAGGTGTATACAAGAGTCTTGCCGAGAGTAAGCAATTCGAGGAAATTGTACGCAAGCAAGGAAGGCACCGGAAGAATCAAGGTGTTGGTTTTGAACGGAAGTTCAATGCCAATGGAGTTGAGTGGGAAGAAGATCAATACCCCAAGACGAAGTTTGTTCCTCAACAAGAGAAGTATGATCCTACTTCCTTCAAGGGAACACAAGCACAAGATGATCTTCCTCCACAAGACCACAAGAACAAAGGCAAAGACAAGCTTCAAGAAGAGATTGATGCATTTGAAGAAGCACCTAAGGTCTCGGTCAAGTGGATTCCCAAGACTACGTCAAGTTCTACCTCATCAAGGACAACTACAACTCCAAGGATTCCCATCAAGATGATGTGGATCCCGAAGAAGAAGAACTAGAGAGTTCTTGAGGGTGACTCCGCCAACATTCTTCACTCATATCATTATGGCAAGAACAAGCGCAATCAACTTCCACATCTTGCATTAGTTCAAGGAGTCACAAACCCTCATGTTGGTAAGGCAAGGGACAAGGTAACCTAATGTTTTCATGGACATCATTTTGTGTGTGCATCACTCTATGTCTATGGATATTCTTGTTTGTTCCTTGTGGGACTAACCCATGTAGGTAAGTTGAAAGTGAAACTCACTCCAACGGATTGCTCCGAAAGATCTACATCAACATTGAGCATCCACATCTTCAACACCTACATGAAGTCATCATCGACAAAACCCAAGGTTAGTTCATCCCTCTAAGGGGGGATCTCACATCTAGGGGGAGCTTAACTCTAAGGATTGAGTCAAAGCAACTCTAATGGTGTGAACACATCAATGCATTATGTAAAAGTGGTAACCCCACTTGAGCTTAAACGATGAGTATGACCTATGATCAAATGTCTATCATTTGACTCCTAAGTCGATATACTCATATATATATGACCTAGTCATCGCCAATTGTTTGATAGATGCTAGTATTGGTTGTTCGTGCTTTGTCACATATTTCATTTGCCATCTTATTGTGTGAGCATGTTGGTTGCATACTTTACTCATTTGAGGACATCCACTTGTTGTTTTGATTGTTTGGTTTCTCTTCTTCTTGCCAAGTGGATGGACAAGAATTCCTAAGAACCTTCTCTAGCTATCTATGCTTTTCTCATCTCAAACTCTATTCATGCTACATCACAAAATTTGATCAAGTCAAATTCGAACCACTCTGTGTGAGGAGCACTCGGAGTCCCCGATTCGTCATAGGCTTAAACTTCCAAAACTTCTTTGTGATTCTCGGTCTGACCGATTTCTCCTTTTCGGTCCTACCGATATCATTAAGTCGATCTATGTTTTCGATATCGGTGCAACCGATTTGAACCGTTCGGTCACACCGAGTTGCAATAACTGTACACAGTTTTGCATCTCGGTGCCACCGAGTTGTTCCACTCGGTCACACCGACAGGGTCGGGCTATATATAGTCACGGGCAAAATTTGAAATTTCTCGAACCCCTTCGCCCAAGCAATAGCTCGCTCTCGCCTCCTGGTCTCCGGATCGTCTCCTCTCGCCACCGCCTCCAGTCGCTGGTCTCCATCGCCGTCAGCGAATTCAACCTCGCCGTTGCCAGCCAGGCGAGTCTCCGCCGAACTAGGGTATGGACTCGATCATTGTGCTTTTCCCCGTTTGATTCCTAGCACATTGTATTCTCATTGATTCTAGCCACGATTGAAACACTCCTATCCAGTCAATGCAATCTGTAGAATAGTGTTGATTCGAAAATTTAGGGTTAGGTTTCCGCCGAAACTATCTCGGACCCACCGAGTTGAAAAACTCGGTCCCACCAATTTGGCTTATGCCATTGCACTAGTGAGACTCGGTCTGACCGAGAATTGCTAATCGGTGAGACCGATTTTAAGATTCTGTGAAACCCTAGCTTTCTCGGTTCCACCGAACTATGACTCGGTCCAACCGAGTTCATCAGTTTAGGTTCCAAAACAGCTTCAGTATCACCGAGTTTGAAAATCGGTATATCCGAAATGCTTTTTGTGGAAAACTAAAACTGAATTTTCAAGTCATCTTTTTGCAAAAATCTCTGCATTTTGTGATGCTCATCCACTCTACCTCATCTATAAACTCTTCACAGGGTCAGCAGTCAGAGTTTGCATCATGTCTGATCAGAGTGACGGCCAGAACAAGTCAGAAGAGCAGGTGCAAATGAGTGAGGGCACTAATCCCTCCAGCTCTTCAGATGAGGGCAGCAGGAGTACCCCAAGCAATTTGCCAAAAGCTGCCACCAGACAAAGAAAGAAGAGAACCTCAAATTCTGAGGATGAGGACTATATAGCAGAAGAAGATGAAGCTACTTCCAAGAAAGTAGTGCTCAAGAAGGAATATGGCTCAGCACAGAGCACAAAGCCTGGCTTGGAAGTCAAAAGGCCAGCAGGCAGACAGCCTATGCCTAAGGCCAGAGCATCAACTCAAATTCCTGAGAAGCCTGCACCCAAAGAGCCAGTTGCTGCTGAAGGGAAAAAGAGGAAAGAAAGGGTCAAGAAGACCACAGTCAGAGTCATTGGGAGACCTTCCATGATGGAAGATGAAGAAGAGGTTGCTGCACCAGCACCTAAGGCACCTAAGTTTATGGGTGATGCTATTAGATCTGGGGCTGCCACATCTAAGCCCAAGGAAGCACCCAAAGCTGCCTCCAAGGCTAAGTCTGCACCAAAGAGGAATACCAGGAGTATTCCAGCTGCTGAGAAGAACAAGGCCCCTGTGCCTGAGGCTGCTGAGGAGGAAGATGAAGATGAAGAAGGACAAGTTCTGAGAAAGCTCAAGCCCAAGATCCCAGACCACAACGATGCTCATCCTGTGGCTGAGGATATGAAGATCAGAAGAGACAATGGGTTGAGGCTATGGAGGATGTCAGATCCATATGCCACAAGGAGAAGGACTGCTGTGGATTACAGGTTCCACACCAAGGAGCAGCAGGACTTTTATGAGACCATTCTGCTTGATAAAAAGCCAATCGTCTGTGACATGAGGTGGGTCGACTGGACCTACATAAAGGACAATGAAGAGCACTATCCTGGAGTGCAAGACAATTTTGTTGCTGTTGGAGTTGCAGATTTTGTTGGGCAAAAGCTCACCAACTGGAGCGATGAACTCATCATGCAATTCTACTCCACATCACACTTTTATCCGGATGGCAGGATAGTGTGGATGTCAGAAGGTACGAGGTACCAATCAACTGTTGAGGAGTGGGCAAAGTTGATCAATGCCCCAGAGGAGAATGAAGATGACCTGGATGTATATGCAAAGAAGAAGATGCATCACAATACCATGGCACACATGTACAAGGAAATCCCAGATGATGCCCTAGAGACTCACAAGTTTGGATCAGTCCACTTTCTTCTGTCAGGGCTGCCAACAATCAACTGGATCTTAAGGCACACCCTATTGCCTAAGTCTGGTGACCATAATATGATCAGAGGGCATGTTATCAACATGTTGCATTTGTTTGATGTGCCACAAAAATTCAAAGTCATGAGCCTTATGGTAGAAACCATCAAGAGAACTGCAGCAGACCAGAAGAGGAGCTGTGGATATGCCCCTCGGATCCAGGAGTTGATTAACTCAAAGATGGGCAAAGGCAAATATCTGGTGGATAAGGAACACTTTCCACTTTATCCAGACTTTGAGGACAACAAGGTTGTCATGAATTAGAACGATCCTTCGTCAGTTCAAGCACAAGAAAGGAAGGAGAAGGCAAGGAAGGAGAAAGCTGCCAGGATGCCAACTCAAGAGGAGGCATCTGAGTATCTCTTAAAGAACAAGCAGGAGCAGCTTGGTTACTTAATAGCATCAACACTGAGGATTGAGAAAGGACTGGCCACCCTCACTCAAAATCAGGAGAGCTTAGAGAGAATCATGGAACAAAAGTTCTATGACTTAGATGTGAAAGTAACTGAGATACAATCAGTAGTAGAGCAACTTCAGGATGACATGCCGGAAAGGAAGGGCAAAACAACGACTGATGCATTTGCCAGAGTGCCAAGAGCTCAGAGGTCAGCCGCAATGCCAACTTCAGACACCAGAGCCACCACCTCAGCTCCAGCTACAACACGAGCCCAACCAGCTCCAGCATCTACTTCAGCTCCAGCTCCATCCACTTCAACAGAAGCCTTCATACTTGGTGTTATCCAGACTCCACCACCACCAGAAGATCAAGCCTGAGAGTCGATCTAGCACTATGCATTTTCTAGGAACTTTTTGGTAACTTGTTGCCAAAGGGGGAGAAAAATGTATAGATCATAGGCTTCGAGAGAGAGAGAGTGTTGCTTTTGTTCTCTCTTGATTTGGTTGGTTTTTAGACTTGTTTGCTTTTGAGTGCTTGAGACACTATGTTACGTTTGTGAGACATTGATGATCATGTGTTTGATCATAAGCTACACTTATGCATGTTTGATGATATTATCCTATCTATCCTATGTGATCATTCACTTCGCTTGGTGATGAGTGCATGTATTCAATTGTTATTATTTTGAGTGCTCCACCAAGATGTATGTGACATGGAAGAGTAACCCATGAACCTAATCTCTTGTGCATTTGCAGTCCAAAGCAATCTTTGATATATGCACAAATTTAGGGGGATCTCTTGCTTATCACATACTTCTCAAGACGGCGATGTTCTAAATCTTATTATCATTTGTCGAAGCTTTGATCTATATGTTGTCATCAATTACCAAAAAGGGGGAGATTGAAAGTGCAACTATCCCTAGGTGGTTTTGGTAATTCATAACAACATATAGCTCATTGAGCAAATGCTATTCCAAGACTATTATTTCAGGAAAGCTCAATGAATGGCATGGCATGGATGATGAAAGTGGATCCCTCAAAATGCTAATGACAAAGGATTGGATCAAGCTCAAAAGCTCAAGACTCTTCATTTTATATTTTAGTGATCCAAGATCACATTGATTCTATAGGAAAAGCCAATACTATCAAGGAGGGATGAGGTGTTGCTTAATGAGCCTTTTGCTTCATGTGCTTAGTGATATGCTCCAAAACCCTCAGCTACTTTCTCACATCCACATATGACCTAAACCCAAAGCCAAAATCGGTCTCACCGATTCTTCCAATCCGGCGCCACCGAGTTCAATAGTCATAGCCACTGCCACAAACCCTAGGCAAATCGGTTCTACCGATAGGGATCTCGGTCTCACCGAGATGGGATTGTAATCTCTCTGTTTCCTTTTCGTAACTTTTCGGTCTCACCGAAAGAGCGAATCGGTCCCACCGAGATTGCAGTGTAAACTCTCTGATTCCTTTTTGTAACATTTCGGTCTCACCGAAAAGAGCAAATCGGTCCCACCGAGTTTACCTGACCAACTCTCTGGTTAGCTAATTACCAAAACCGGTCTCACCGAGTTTGTGTAATCGGTCTTACCGAGATTACGTTATGCCCTAACCCGAACCATATCGGTCCTACCGAGATGCTTGTCAGTCCCACCGAAAACCCTAACGGTCACTAGGTTTACTAAATTCGGTCTGACCGAGTTTGATGATTCGGTCTCACCGAGATTGGTAAATTGTGTGTAACGCTTAGATTTTGTGTGGAGGCTATATATACCCCTCCACCTCCTCTTCATTCGTAGAGAGAGCCATCAAACTAAACCTACACTTCCAACTTACCAGTTCTGAGAGAGAACCACCTACTCATGTGTTGAGACCAAGATATTCCATTCCTACCATATGAATCTTGATCTCTAGCCTTCCCAAGTTGCTTTCCACTCAAATCATCTTTCCACCAGATCCAAATCCTATGAGAGAGAGTTGAGTGTTGGGGAGACTATCATTTGAAGCACAAGAGCAAGGAGTTCATCATCAACACACCATTTGTTACTTCTTGGAGAGTGGTGTCTCCTAGATTGGCTAGGTGTCACTTGGGAGCCTCCGACAAGATTGTGGAGTTGAACCAAGGAGTTTGTAAGGGCAAGGAGATCGCCTACTGTGAAGATCTACCGCTAGTGAGGCAAGTCCTTCGTGGGCGACGGCCATGGTGGGATAGACAAGGTTGCTTCTTCGTGGACCCTTCGTGGGTGGAGCCTCCATGGACTCGCAAGCAACTGCTACCCTTCGTGGGTTGAAGTCTCCATCAACGTGGATGTACGATAGCACCACCTATCCGAACCACGCCAAAAACATCCGTGTCTCCAATTGCGTTTGAATTCTCCAAACCCTTCCCTTTACCTTCGTGCAAGTTGCATGCTTTAATTTCCGCTGCCTATATACTCTTTGCATGCTTGCTTGAATTGTGTGATGATTGCTTGACTCGTCCTAAGTTAGCTAAAATCTGCCAAACTCTAAAACTGGGAAAATGTTAAGTTTTTAATTGGTCAAGTAGTCTAATCACCCCCCTCTAGACATACTTCAAGGTCCTACAGCAGGGCAAGGCAGCAACCCTAGGGCTGCCGGCAGGTTTCTTAGGGTGCCCTAGGGGCTGCCTCCTCCCCTCCCACCTATATATACATGGGTAGGGGGCGCCACACAAGGACACAACATTGTCTTAGCCGTGTGCGGCGCCGCCGTCCACCGTTTACTCCCTTGGTCATATTTCCATAGTGCTTAGGCGAAGCCCTGCGGAGATCACTTCACCATCACCGTCACCATGCCGTCGTGCAGCCGAAACTCATCTACTACCTCACCGTCTTGCCGGATCAAGAAGGTAGAGGACGTCACCGAGCTGAACGTGTGCAGAAGGCGGAGGTGCCGTGCGTTTGGTACTAGATCGGTTGGAGCGTGAAGAAAGTTTGACTACATCAACAACGTTGTGAAACGCTTCCGCTTACGGTCTACGAGGGTACATAGACACACGCTCCCCTCGTTGCTATGCATCTCCATGGATAGATCATTGCGTCTGCGTAGAATTTTTTTATTTTCCATGTAACGTTTCCCAACAGTGGCATCATGAGCCAGGTCTATGCGTAGATGATATGCACGAGTAGAACACAAGTTGTGGGCGGTGATAGTCATACTGCTTACCACCAACGTATTATTTTGATTCGGCGGTATTGTGGGATGAAGCGGCCTAGACCAACCTTACATGTCCACCAACAGACATGCAACTAGTTTTGCATAAAGGTGGTTGGCTGGTGTCAGCTTTCCCTACTTTAGTTGAATCGAATTTGACCATGGCTGGTTCTTGAAGAAGGTTAAAACAAAAAACTTGATGAAACACCGTTGTGTTTTTTTGCGTAGGTAAGAACGGTTCTTGCTAGAAGCCCATAGCAGCCACGTAAATCTTGCGACAACAAAGTAGAGGATGTCTAACTTATTTTTGCAGGGTCTGTTGTGATGTGATATGGTCAAGACATGATGTGATATACGTTATTGTATGAAATGATCATGTTTTGTAAGTTATCGGCAACCGGCGGGAGCCTTATGGCTGTCTCTTTATTGTATGAATTGCAAACACCATGTAATTGCTTTAGTTTATCAGTATGCGTTAGTGATAGTTGTAGAAGCAATAGTTGGCGAGAAGACCACGACACAACGATGGAGATCAAGGTGTCGAGCCGGTGACGATGGAGATCATGACGCTTCTTTGGAGATGGAGATCAAAAGCACGAGATGATGATGGCTATATCATGTCACATATTTTGATTGCATGTGATGTTTATCTTTTATGCATCTTATTTTGCTTAGTATGGCGGTAGCATTATAAGATGATCCCTTCACTAAATTTCAAGGTAAAATTGTTCTCCTTGAGTATGCACCGTTGCTACCGTTTGTCGTGTTGAGACACCACGTCATGATCGGGTGTGATAGACCCCAAGTTCACATACAACAGGTGCAAGACAGTTTTGCACATGCAGAATACTTGGGTTAAACTTGACGAGCCTAGCATGTACAGACATGGCCTCGGAACACTGGAGACCTGAAAGGTCGAATGTGAATCATATAGTAGATATGATCAACATAGAGATGTTCACCATTGATGAGTACCCCATCTCACGTGATGATCGGACATGGGCTAGTTGATTTGGATCACGTATCACTTAGATGACTTGAGGGATGTCTATTTAAGTGGGAGTTCTTAAGTAATTTGATTAATTGAACTTAATTTACCATGAACTTAGTCCTGATAGTATTTGCATATCTATGTTGTAGATTAATAGCTTGCGATATAGCTCCTATATATTTTTGATATGTCCCTAGAGAAAAGTTCAAAGCTGATAGTAGAAATGATGCGGACTGATCCATGATCTAAGGATTATCCTCATTGCTGCACAGAAGAATTATGTCCTTGATGCACCGCTAGGTGATAGACCTATTGTAGGAGCAGATGCAGACGATATGAACGTTTGACAAGCTCGGTATGATGACTAGTTGATAGTTTAGTGTGCCATGATTTACGGCTTAGAACCGAGACTTCAAAAACATTTTGAACGCCATAGAGAATATGAGATGTTCCAAGAGTTCAAATTGGCATTTCAGACTCATGCCCATGTCAAGAGGTATGAGACCTCTGACAAGTACTTTGCCTACAAGATGGAGGAGAATAGCTCAACCAGTGAGCATGTACTCAGAATGTCTGGGTACTACAATCGATTGAATCAAGTGGGAGTTAATCTTCTAGATAAGATAGTGATTGATAGAATTCTCTTGTCACTATCACCAAGCTACTAGAACTTCGTGATGAACTATAATATGCAAGGGATGACGAAAACAATTCCCAAGCTCTTCGCGATGATGAAATCGACGAAGGTAGAAATCAAGAAAGAGCATTAACTGTTGATGGTTAACAAAACCACTAGTTTCAAGAAAAAGGGCAAGGGACATAAAGGGAACTTCAAGAAGAACAACAAACAAGTTTCCGCTCCCATGAAGAAGCCCAAAGCTAGACCCAAGCCTCAAACTGAGTGCTTCTACTGCAAAGGAAATGGTCATTGGAAGCGGAACTGCCCCAAATACTTGGCGGATAAGAAGGATGGTGTCGGGGATATACCCCGCGGCATGACCCGGCTGGAGTCATAACCCGGCCGGGACTTGGTAAACCGGCGGATGGTAAACCGGCAGACAGCTAAGACAGATGGCTAAGACAGACGGTAAACCGACGAGTGTTAAACCGGCAGAGTTAAGACAGATGGTAGCACCAGCAGGTGTTAAGACAATCATAACCCGGCAGACAATGTTAAACCGGCAGACAATGTTAAACCGGCAGACGTTAAGAAGCCCAGGAAAGGAAGTCAAAATAGTTTAAGTCTTAGTCCGAGATGGACTCTACATGTAACCCGCCCCTTCAACTTATATAAGGAGGGGCAGGGGTCCCCAAAGAGGGACAAGCAAGAAACAATCTTTAGGGCTATACACAACTAGAGGAGAGCCGGTTTACGGCGACTCCCTCGTGATGATAGTGAGATCTAGCCTCAAACAACATGTAGGGTTGTTGCCGAATGATGTTTCCCGGGGCCCGAAGCTGTCTAAACCCTTTTCTTGTGTTGCGTCTCTCGATTCCGCTCAACCCCTCTCAAGCTACCACATAGATGCGTTGGCCTCGCGACTAAGTCCTCACACTAAGGACATCTGACGTGTTAATTCCACGACAGTTGGCGCCCACCATGGGCCCGCACACGGTGGTGTTGAGTTCTTGGAGGGCGCTATTCCGAGGATCGAAAAGTTCGACGAAAGGTTCCGACTGCCTCGACGGAAGGTTCTGTCTGAATCGCCGAAAAGTTCCGACTGCCTCGACGAAAGGTTCTGTGTGAATCGCCAAAAAGTTCCGTCTGCCTCGACAAAAGGTTCTGCCTGAATCGCCAAAAAGTTCCGACTGCCTTGACAAAAGGTTCTGTCTGAATTGCCAAAAAGTTCCGACCGCCTCGACGAAAGGTTCCATCTGAATCGCCAAAAGGTTCTGACCGCCTCGACGAAAGTTTCCGTCCGAATCGCCCAAAGGTTCCGATTTACAATCCGAATTATCAAAAAGTTCCGGCCGGATTATCAAGAAGTTCCGGTTCAAAAGTTCCGGCCGGACTATTAAAAAGTTCCGGATTATCAAGAAGTTCCGGCCGGGTTATCAAAAAGTTCTGGCCGGATTATCAAGAAGTTCCGGTTCAAAAGTTCTGGATTATCAAAAAAGTTCCGGCCGGACTATCAAAAAGTTCCGGATTATCAAAAAGTTCCGGCCGGGTTATCAAGAAGTTCCGGCCGGGTTAGCAAAAAGTTCCGGCCGGATTATCAAGAAGTTCCGGTTCAAAAGTTCTGAATTATCAAAAAAAGTTCCGGCCGGATTATCAAAAAGTTCCGGATTACCAAAAATTTCCGGACCGTCTGGAATTCAGGTGATATCCATCCAGTATATTTTTATATTATATATTGCTTTCTTTATAAAGCGCAATTACTCCGGCTTGCAAGGTTGTCTAATGCAGGACCCTAAACTGCCATATTGGTGCAAATTTAAAGGCCGTCAGAAAATTTCCGGCATAAAAAGAAGGATTCCGGTTTAATATCCGGCTAAAGGGAAGTTATCTCCCACAATGCTTTGAAGCTCTCGATAGCCGGTTCAAAATACCGGTTCAAGAAGAATTTATTTCTTGCAAAAAGTTAAAGGTTGCCGAAGAGGGCCTGCTGCCCTGACACGCTGTTCAAACATGGGTATCCTACCTTATGGGCTCATCTTCATATGATCGCTTGGGGGCTTCCTGTTCAAACATAGGTGTGTTCACCAAAGAGAACATAGCATTACTACCCTCTTGATGCACCTATCAAGCCAATATTATCATAAGGGGCCAAAGAGAGTTTGACGCACAGCACAACTCAAACATAGGCGCCCGACGATCACAGCTCGAAAATATAGCAAATGGGGGCTTCAGCTAACAAAGCGGGGTCCTGTCCATTAATCCGGCTATCATGCCACAATAAAGCTTGGGAGCTTCACACCCAAGGGGCCAAAGAGAGTATTGTTGCTAAAAGCACAACTCAAACATAGGCACCCATTGAGCATAGCTCACAAAGTTACTTGGGGGCTCTTTGTGTAAAGCAACAAAGAGTTTGAAAGGACCCTTGTAATTGGGTATCGACCCACGGCTTGGAAGCCTGGTGTATTGACCTAAAACCCCGGGTTAACCTGCCTTCATCAAGTAAGCCACTCCTATCCAGGTAATCCTAGCATGACCCACCGAACGTTTGACAAGTCAATTTTATACAGACCCTGAACTTGTCAAAGTTAAAACGATGATTGGTTAGTTGGAGGTCCATCTTAAAAGGCTTTGTCAAATGGTTTAACTCAGCGGCCTGGCAGCCCATGAAAAGCCTCGAATTTGGGCCTGGCAGCCCTTGAAAAGCCTCGACTACACGATTTTATTTGCCTTTGCCAAGATTTTTCTCTTTTGATAAATTTTATGTTGAACCGGCGTCGATTGACCCGGCATGACTATCAGTCATGTAGCGACCAGACCCGAATGGATCAAGTCTCGTGCTCGTGTGTCATCCCCGGATCAAGAATGCCGACACCACACAAGATTCAAGGATTTATAGCAGAGTAGCAATCACACACTTATTACAACGTTGTCCACAAGGGAACTTATTACAATAATATGGCTTAAGGCCATCTAATAATAACAATGAAGGCTTGGAAGATAAGTGAGTCCATCAACTCCATCGGCATCACCGAGTATAGAACCACGACCTAACACCTTACTGTCGTCGAAAAGTCTCGCAACATGAAAGTTGCAGCCCGAAACGGGTCAAGACATGGAATATGCCGCAAAGCAACACATAGAGAGTAATGAAGGAAATAAGCCTATACTACATGCATATATGGCTGGTGGTAAAGCTCTATGGTTACCTTTTGCATAAAGCTAGTTTTTCCCTACAACAAAGGAATAATTTTATTTAACTATCATGGTGGTTGTTAAACATTGAGAATGGTTGACAGATCCTCAATCCCAATTAAAAAGTACTCATCAAAACCCAATAACATTTATTAGAAGTAACATGTTGAGATTCACATGATATTCAAGTACTAGATACTCAAAATGTCCATAACCGGGACACGGCTAATCATGATTAGTTTGTACACTCTGCAGAGGTTTATGACTTTTCCCCACAAGACTCGATCGCCTCCGCTTGGTTCTCGTGACTTCATGGTGTTTGAGAAACGGATGACCGAGACATAGTCTTTCAGAAGCACTAGCACCTTACATGTGGGTAGACCGTACCAACCTACATCCCCTACATCAGCTAGCCTACCCGTAAGAGTTCGCACAACTTAGTCAACTACGCCAGAGCCCATAATTGGCTTGTGGCTGCACACGGAAATTTCCAGCTTGAATAATCTTATGATCCCTTAGAGCCCGGGTGGCGGTCCGAAGAAATACAGCAAGTCCTCGATAGAAACCAGTGCCTCAATCCACCCAGATGTGTGTTTAGGTTGCCACCTTAGATAAACCATTAATTAACAATCTCACATCTGTCATGGATATCACTCACCCAATCCACGCCTACTAGCATAGCATGGCATAATCAAGCAAACGAGAAGTAACTCCCAAGGTTTCATAAGAAAACAGTAATAGGTACTACCTCAATCTACTTCCCATCCCACAATTTAAGTTGATCCTAAACATGCAAGTGTTTGAGGGTTTGATCTAATGCAATAAAACTGGGTAGTAGAAAAGGTATGGTCAAGTGTTACTTGCCTTGTCGATGATCCGTGAGACCTAGAGATTCAAGTAACAAGCGGCGACCGGTGATCTAACGCAGACAAACAACAAGCATACAATAAGTACTCATCTAATGCACAGGGAAATCTCGAATAAAAGATCTAACCAGAGAGTTCAACTTAAGAACCCTGGTTGCAAAAAGAATCGAATCAAATAAAGCAACGAAAGTCAAAAGTCGAGAGAGAACGACTCGGTTTTAGCAATTTGAAACTAGGTCAAATTCTACAGTAGCAAAACTTTGTTTAAGTAGGTTAGTCAGAACGGCGGTTTCGAAACGAAACTCCAGGCGCTTGAATCACCTGATTCCGATAAACGAGCGAGAAAATAAACAGATTTGAAAATTGAATCGAAATCGAATTCGAAAATAACGGATTAAATCCGATTAAAAGAAAAACGACGAACAGTTAAAACGACGGACGCTCGTTAATGAAACTAACCGATTTAACGAAGTTCATTGAAACGAACGGGTCGGTGAACGCTCACTAATTAATAAAACCAAAAAATAAACCGCCTAGGTTTTTTTTTTAAAACGAACAACGAACGAAAACCGGATCGGTTTTAAAGCAAAACCGACCGGGTGCGGCGAGGTGGCTACCTCCGCGAGTCGCCGCTGGGGTCTGCCTCCCGTGGGGTCGGGCGACGGGCGGTGGCGGCGGGTCGGCGGGTGGTGAGGGCGGCGGCTGGCGACGGCAGGCGGCGGCGGCCTTCAAGGGCGGCGGCGGCTCGGGGCGGCGGGCGGCGGGGCGGGATGAGGAGAGAGGGGGCGGCGGTATAAATAGGAGGGAGGGGGCTCTGGTGCCTTGGGAGGGGGCAACGGCGGCGGCGCGGGGCCGAGCCGGACTCGGGAGGCGGCGGCGGCGCGGTCTCCTCCCGGGCGGGGAGCGCGCGAGGGGGAGGGGGAGCTGGGCCGCGGCGGTTGGGCCGGCTGGGCCCTTGGCCCAGGGCGCGGCGCGTTTTTTTTATAAAACTAAACGAATTTAAAATAAAACCAAACGAACTCCAAATTAAATAAAATTAATTTTCCCCGACTCCTAAAAATGAGTCAAACAAAATGAACTTTAAAACGGGGCAAAAATGCATATTTTTAAAATACTCATTTTTTCCCTAAAGCAAATAAACTTTCGAAAAACCAAAATTTGATTTATTTATTAAATCTTCATTTTTCCTAAATGTTGGGAAAGTCATATTATTCCCCCTCTTCATTTTTTTATCGGAAAAACTTTTGAAGATAAATAAATAAATAAATGATCCTATTTTCAAAATTTGAGAAATCCCAAATATGAAAATAATGAAATCTCCAACTTCTCCGAGGGTCCTTGAGTTGCGTGAAATTTTCTAGGATCGGAAAATGCGAGAAAATATGATATGCATGATGACCTAATGTATAACATTCCAAATTGAAAATTTGGGATGTTACAAACCTACCTCTTAAGATGAATCTCACCGAGATTCGGGTTGGCTAGAAAATAGGTGAGGGTGGTCCTTGAGCAAGACTTCCTCTCTTTCCTGTGTGGCTTCATCTTGATGTGGTGACTCCAATCGAACTTTGCAAAACTTGATAACCTTGTGCGAGTAACTCTGGCATAGTCGAGAATCTTGACCGGTTTTTCCTCGTATGTTAAATCATCCTTTAACTGAATTGCTTCCAAGGGCACTTGTGTCTCTTAACGGTATCTCCACTATCTCGAATGACATTTCTTCACCGAGAAACATGGAATACATCATGAACTCCCGACAGTCCTTCCGCAATTCCAGCTTATAAGCAACTTCTCCCATGCGTTGCAAAATCTTATACGGTCCAACTAAACGTGGTGCTAATTTTCCTTTAACTCCAAAACGCTTAACTCCTCAAGCGGGGATACTCTAAGATATACCTGTCTCCGACTTCATATTCAATCGCTTTGCGCTTTGAATCTGCATAGCTCTTTCGTTCGGTGGGCTACCTTGAGCCTATCTCAATCAGTTTAACCTTTTGCTCGACTCCTTAATCAAATCTGGTCCAAACAATTGACGATCTCCGGCCATTCCCATGACAACGGTGTCCTGCATCTTCTTCCATATAGAGCCTCGAAGGTGCCATCTTCAAGCTGGTTTGGTAATCGTTGTTATAAGAAAATTCTGCATACGGCAAATTATCATCCCAACTCGGATCCATAATCTAGTGCGTAAGCTCTCAAAGATATCCTCCAAAATCTGATTGACTCTCTCGATCGTCCATCGGTCTGTGGGTGGAAAGCATGATCAATTCCATCCGTTCCCAATGTCTCGTGCAACTGGTTCCAAAATTTTGAGGTAAATTGGGTTCCTCTATCCGATACGATACTCCTCGAACTCCGTAAACACACAATTCTGGTCATGTATATCTTTGCCAACTTAGCACTGCTATAGGTAGTCTTGATCGAATGAAATGAGCTACCTTAAAAAGCGGTCGACTATAACCCAAATCGAGTCATATCCTCGAACGAAGTCTTTGGCAAACCTGTGATGAAATCCATGCCTAGTTTATCCCACTTCCATTCGGTATCGACAATGGTTGTAATAATCCTGCTGGCTTCGATGTTCGCCTTTACTCTCGACATACATCGCAAACTGCTACATACTCCGCAATATCCTTCTTCATTCCGTCCACCGTAAAGTATTCTTCAAATCCAAATACATCTTGGTATTTCGGTGAATCAAATAGGGTGAATCATGAGCTTCTTGCAAAATCAACTTCCTTATCTCCGGTTATTGGGCACATAAACACGGTCTTCAAACCATAGGGTATCGTGCTCATCCTCACGAAATCCTTTTGCTTTTCCCTTGCTCATTTTCTCCTTTATAGAGGTAACTTCCTTATCTGCCTTTTGGGCTTCTCTGATTTTGTCCATTAGTGTTGACTGAATCTCCAATGCTGCTATATAGCCTCTCGGAACTATTTCCAAACATAGCTCTCGAAGGTCCTCGGCTAACTCATTGGGTATTCCTCCCATCATTAGGGTATTGACGTGGCTCTTACGGCTCAATGCGTCTGCTACGACATTAGCCTTTCCGGGGTGATAATGCAATCTCATATCATAATCCTTAATAAGCTCTAACCATCTCCTCTGTCTGAGATTTAATTCCTTCTGTGTGAAAATGTACTTTAAACTCTTGTGATCCGTATATACTTCACAATGATTTCCAATGAGAAAATGTCTCCATGTCTTCAAGGCATGCACAACGGCTGCTAACTCCAAATCATGTGTGGCATAATTTAACTCATGGGGCTTAAGTTGTCGTGAAGCATACGAAACAACTCTTCCTTCCTGCATAAGCACTGCTCCAAGTCCTCGACGTGAAGCGTCGCAATACACCTCATAATCCTTAGTCTGATCTGGCAATATTAAAACTGGTGAGGTAACCAATATTTTCTTCAACTCCTGAAAACTTGCCTCACAGTCCTCAGTCCATATGAATTTGTTATCCTTCTTCAACAATTCTGTCATAGGCTTTGCAATCCTTGAGAAATTTCAATGAATCTTGGTAGTATCCTCGCGAGTCCAAGGAAACTCGAATCTCTCCAACTGTCGTTGGTGCTTCCCATTTGGTTACGGTTTCAACCTTTGTGGGGTCAACTGCTATTCCTTCTCCGGATATAACATGTCCAAGAAATCCAACTTCCTTTAGCCCAAACTCACATTTGCTGAACTTGGCATATAACTGGTGTTCCCTTAGTTTCTCCAAAACCAATCGCAAATGTTCCTTGTGTTCCTCTTCATTCTTCAAGAAAATCAAAATGTCATCAATGAACACCACGACGAACTTATCCAAAAACTCCATAAACACTTTGTTCATCAGGTTCATGAAATAGGCTGGTGCATTAGTCAGTCCAAATGACATAACGGTATATTCATACAGTTCGTATCTCGTGGTAAACGCTGTTTTGGGTATGTCCTGCTCCCGAATCTTCAACTGATGGTACCCTGATCGCAAATCGATCTTGGAAAACACTTTAGCTCCTTGCAAGCGATCAAACAGATCATTTATCATTGGTAGTGGGTACTTGTTCTTGATTGTTACTTCATTCAATCCACGATAATCAACAACCATTCTCAACGATCCATCCTTCTTCTCCACTAACAATACGGGTGATCCCCAAGGTGAAGAACTTGGGCGAATAAAACCCTTATCCAATAGTTCCTTAATCTGCTTCTTGATTTCCGCCAAATCCTGCAAGGGCATCCCAGACGGTCGCTTCGATATCGGGCCTGTTCTCGGCAACAGCTCGATCAAAACTCAATGTCTCTATCCGTGGCATTCCCTGCAACTCTTCCGAAATACATCAGAAAATCCTTTACCACCGGTACTTCTTCCCGCACAACTCCCGATAGGCAATTTACTTGCGCTCTCCTCGCTCATGCCGTGATACATACTTGATCCTTCTTCCTTCCGTGTGGTGAGCAAAATTGACTTTGTGGTGCAATCTATGTTCCTCCATACTTTGATAACCAATCCATTCCTAATATCACATCCAATCCTTGGGATTCCGTAACTATTAGGTCCGAGGGGAAAACATAGTGTCCAATCCTCAATGGTAGTCGATCACACCATTTACTAGCCATGTATTCTGCTCGGGTGAGGTTACTAGCATGGGTGACCTAAGAGCTTGGGTCGGTAATTTGTACTTATCCACAAATCCCTTGATATGTATGAATGCGATGCACCAAGATCGAAAAGAACAACCGCAGTAAATGACTTAACCAAAACTTACCGACATCGTGATCGGGCTGATCTTCAACCTCCTCCACATCAATGTGGTTCACCTGTCCCCTGTTGAAAGGGTTGGGCTTCTTTCCGAGCTTCCATTGCCATTTCCATTTCGCCTTACAGGCAGTCATTTGCATAATGCCCATCTTGCGGCACTTAAAGCAAGTGATGTGACTCAGTCTAGCTTGGATGGTGTTGACGGGTTGGTGCGATTCTGTCCATTGCTTCCTCCATTCCTGCTCCCATTCTTAGTGCCATTATGTTATGCGAATTACCTCCTCCATGGGTATGCTGAAACTGAATTCTGATTTAGGGTATAACGAGGCTTCACCGAGCCCGAGTTATACTTCCCGGTCCATACTTCCGCTGCAGTTCTCAATTCTTGCTGCTTCCTTCAATCATGAGGGCTCGGTCTACCAACTCCCGGTAGTTGTTGAAACTTGCTACCATCAACGGCATGTCAACTCATCATTCAGTCCTTCTAGAAACTTCTCTTGTTTAGCAGCGTCCGTAGCAACGCTATCCGGGGCATAACGTGCTAACTTACTAAAATCATCCACATCGCCAACAGATCCTTCCTCCTTGGCGAAGTTGCGAAACTCACGCTTCTTCATGGCCATGGCTCTCGCTGAAACATGGGCGGGCGAAAAGCTTCTTGAAACCGATCCCATGTGACGGTGTTCACGGGTAAGTGGTGTAAAATTCTCCCACCATGCTGCTGCGGGTCCTTCAAGCTGGTGTGCTGCAAACTTCACTCTTTCTCCATCTGCATCCTGCAGTGGTCAACTCCCTTCCAATCTTGCGGATCCAATCATCTGCTACAATCGGCTCGGTGCTACTGGAATACACCGGCGGATTCAGTCTAAGGAAATGAGTCAAGTGATCCGCAGGTGGTGGTGGTGGGTTGTTGTTGTTGTTGTTGTTGTTGCCCTGGTTCTGCACCAATGTTTGAATCAGGGTGTTCTGCTGCAGAATCAATTGGGTGATCTCTGGCGGGAAAACGAACTCGGGGTCGCGTCTCGGAGGCATCTGATGGGTTTAGAAGAGACGAGAGATTAAGAATAGATTGAGGTCTAAGGGGAATCACTACCCAAATGCTCATGAGCAAAAACACACAAAATCACTTCATTCAATCAAACAAAGGGCTTACAATGATCTAACTATCGCAAAAGTGCGGTACTATAATGTTTACATGGAGGAATACTACTAATATGTGGGGACTTCTACTAATTTGAACCGTGGAAGACTCCATGATGTCCGCTCCACTTCGTCTTCAAAGTCGGGTTCACTTGGATCCGAATCGGTGTCGCCGATGTTGATGTAGTCGCTGGACAACCGACATCTTGGTCTTCATTCTGAGCGCCAACTTCTTCTTGAGTTCTTCGATCTCGCACTTAAGATCGTTATTGTGTCTCGCTAGAGCTACGATCTCGCCCATGTAGTCCTTGTGTGTTGTCTTTAGTTCTTCTTCAAGTTCGATGATCCTTCCTTTGCATTCTCGCAACTCCAACATATCATTGCACATCTGGTTCTCTGGCGCCGAATGTGCTGGTTTAACTCTGGATGAAAGCTGCAATGGATCTATCCTTCTTGGTGCTGACTATGTCCCATTGGTCATCTCGGCGTCCACAAATTTGGTAGATAGTGTCCTTGAGGTCTTCTTGATAAACTTCTCCAATGCGTCCCATGGTAATGTGAGCTGCCATGCTCTTTCCCAGACTCCAAGTTGGTGCACTGAAAACACTATCTATAGGCTTGGTGATTGGGGCGAATGTCCTTCCTGGAACGTGAGCTTGAATCTTCCAGCCCTCTTCTTGCAGAGTGGCGCTGGAAGTTCCGTGAAACTGGTAGTCCAATGTTCAGTACTTGGTGACTTCCTTCAAGTGGAATCCAAAAGGTGTGCCTTCATCGGTTGGGTGTACTTGATCTTCGCGTCCGTCATCCTAAAGAGTAGAAGAGATGAGGAGTTAGAAAATGGGAAGAGAGTAGTGATCTATGGCTTTAACTTAGTGGTCGTGTCTCTACAACAGTGTGTGCTCGATACCATCTCTCAGAGCGACCAGACCGAATGGATCATGTCTTCGGCCAGTGTCATCCTGGATCAAGAATGCCGACACCACACAAGATTTCAAGGATTTATAGCAGAGTAGCAATCACACACTTATTACAACGTTGTCCACAAGGGAACTTATTACAATAATATGGCTTAAGGCCATCTAATAATAACAGTGGAAGGCTTGGAAGATAAGTGAGTCCATCAACTCCATCGGCATCACCGAGTATAGAACCACGACCTAACACCTTACTCGTAAATCGAAAAGTCTGCTACATGAAAGTTGCAGCCCGAAACGGTCAAGACATGGAATATCTTGGCAAAGCAACACATAGAGAGTAATGAAGGAAATAAGCCTATACTACATGCATATATGGCTGGTGGTAAAGCTCTATGGTTACCTTTTGCATAAAGCTAGTTTTTCCCTACAACAAAGGAATAATTTTATTTAACTATCATGGTGGTTGTTAAACATTGAGAATGGTTGACAGATCCTCAATCCCAATTAAAAGTACTCATCAAAACCCAATAACATTTATTAGAAGTAACATGTTGAGATTCACATGATATTCAAGTACTAGATACTCAAAATGTCCATAATCGGGGACACGGCTAATCATGATTAGTTTGTACACTCGCAGAGGTTTATGACTTTTCCCCACAAGACTCGATCGCCTCCGCTTGGTTCTCGCACTTCATGGTGTTTGAGAAACGGATGACCGAGACATAGTCTTTCAGAAGCACTAGCACCTTACATGTGGGTAGACCGTACCAACCTACATCCCTACATCAGCTAGCCTACCCGTAAGAGTTCGCACAACTTAGTCAACTACGCCAGAGCCCATAATTGGCTTGTGGCTGCACACGGAAATTTCCAGTTTGAATAATCTTATGATCCCTTAGAGCACGGGTGGCGGTCCAAGAAATACAGCAAGCAAGTCTGATAGAAACCAGTGCCTCAATCCACCCAGATGTGTGTTTAGGTTGCCACCTTAGATAAACCATTAATTAACAATCTCACATCTGTCATGGATATCACTCACCCAATCCACGTCTACTAGCATAGCATGGCATAATCAAGCAAACGTAGAAGTAACTCCCAAGGTTTCATAAGAAAACAGGTAATAGGTACTACCTCAATCTACTTCCCATCCCACAATTTAAGTTGATCCTAAACATGCAAGTGTTTGAGGGTTTGATCTAATGCAATAAAACTGGGTAGTAGAAAAGGTATGGTCAAGTGTTACTTGCCTTGCTGATGATCCGCGAGACCTAGAGATTCGAAGTAACAAGCGGCGCACTCCGGGTGATCTAACGCAGACAAACAACAAGCATACAATAAGTACTCATCTAATGCATAGGGAAATCTCGAATAAAATATCTAACCAGAGAGTTCAACTTAAGAACCCTGGTTGCAAAAAGAATCGAATCAAATAAAGCAATGAAAGTCGAAAGTCGAGAGAGAACGACTCGGTTTTAGCAATTTGAAACTAGGTCAAATTCTACAGTAGCAAAACTTTGTTTAAGTAGGTTAGTCAGAACGGCGGTTTCGAAACGAAACTCCAGGCGCTTGAATCACCTGATTCCGATAAACGAGCGAGAAAATAAACAGATTTGAAAATTGAATCGGAAATCGAATTCGGAAAATAACGGATTAAATCCGATTAAAAGAAAAACGACGAACAGTTAAAACGACGGACGTTCGTTAACAGAAACTAACCGACGAACGCGTTCATTGAAACGAACGGGTCGGTGAACGTTCACTAATTAATAAAACCAAAAAAAATAAACCGTCTAGGGTTTTTTTTATAAAAAAATACCGAACAACGAACGAAAAACCGGATCGGTTTTTAAAGCAAAACCGGACCGGGGTGCGGCGAGGTGGCTACCTCCGGCGAGTCGCGGCGGGGCTCCGCCTCCGTGGGGCTCCGGCCTCCGGCGCGGGTCGGGCGACGGCGGTGGGTGGCGGGAGGTGGTGAGGCGGCGACGGCGACGGCGGCGGCGGCCTTCAAGGGCGGCGGCGGGGGGGGGCGGCGGGATGAGGAGAGAGGGGGCGGCGGTATAAATAGGAGGGGGCTCCGGTGCCTTGGGAGGGGGCAACGGCGGCGGCGCTGGGCCGAGCCGACTCGGAGGCGGCGGCGGCGTGGTCTCCTCCCAAGGGAGAGGAGAGGAGGGGGAGGGGTCACTGGGCGGTTGGGGGCTGGGCCCTTGGCCCAGGCGCGTTTTTTTATAAAACTAAACGAATTTAAAATAAAACCAAACGAACTCCAAATTAAATAAAATTAATTTTCCCCGACTCCTAAAAATGAGTCGAACAAAATGAACTTTAAAACTGGGCAAAAATGCATATTTTTAAAATACTCATTTTTTCCCTAAAGCAAATAAACTTTCGAAAAACCAAAATTTGATTTATTTATTAAATCTTCATTTTTCCTAAATGTTGGGAAAGTCATATTACTCCCCCTCTTCATTTTTTTATCGGAAAAACTTTTGAAGATAAATAAATAAATCCAAATGATCCTATTTTCGAAATTTGAGAAATCCAAATATGAAAATAATGAAATCTCCAACTCTCTCCGAGGGTCCTTGAGTTGCGTGAAATTTTCTAGGATCGGAAAAATGCGAGAAAATATGATATGCATGATGACCTAATGTATAACATTCCAAATTGAAAATTTGGGATGTTACAAGTCATCAAATTAACCCGGTGTTCATTAACCCGGCTCGACTTTCAACTACAAGTTGTCAGTACATAATCACTTATAATCCGGTGTTTATTGACCCGGCCTGGCTTTCGACTATAAGTCGCCAGTATGTATTTGGATTGCGCTATTGGAAACATGCGCTTATAAATTATTGAGTATATTATTCAAATCTTTAATAGCCAACCTGGCTGGATTTCTATTATGGTTATCAATAACCAGTATTATGATTAAGGTTTTCAAAGTCGCTTTAGCGCAATGGCTATCATATTGTCAATGGATATGATTTATTCTAAAATTGAAGGAATAGTCCCGAGTTGCTGCAGGCTTACAACCCGGCACTTGGGGGCTACATTATTTAAGTTGAGATTACATCAAATATGCAAGTCTCATGTCGCTGCAAGCATGCACCATGACACTTGGGGGCTAATGCAAAGTCATTTTTTGCTCATATTATTGAAGACCCGACTCATCACATTATAATGAGCCGGCCCTTGGGGGCTACCAATTGCTCCTGTCAACAATTCAGGGTACAAAGTTTTTTATCCATTATATTGAAGGGTACATTGCTCAGTTGGTAAAGCACAAGGCTCTTAACCTTGTGGACGTGGATTCAAGCCCCATGATGGGGGTTATATCATATGATGTTATTTTCATTGAAGTATATACCAAGTCCCGGCTCAATATTATCTTACTGAGCCGGCCCTTGGGGGATATACATTATTGCTCAAATCTACATGATTATATTTACAAAGTCCCTACTCATTATTGCATAATAACCCGGCCCTTGGGGGCTACATTGGTTGAAGTTTTTATGAGCATCAGCAATTATAAGTCCTGTGTTGTCGCAAGCATGACAACCCGCACTTGGGGGCTACATATGTGGAATACTCAATTCTGACTAGTGATTGAGATGAACAACCTGGATTTCTTCAAGATTGTGATATTTATATTGAAGCAAGTCTTAAGTTGTTGCTATGCTACCTTCTTAAGACTTGGGGCTACAAGTGATAGGCATATAAGAGGTATATTTTCAAGCTGGATGTTAACTACAAGTATGACCTGGTGCTATCAATATTCATAAACCGGTGATCTTGGCAATGATAAACTGGTAAGTTCTATGTCCTTAAACCGGCTGAAGATCAGATGAGTATTTCAAGGACCAATATTGTTTTTAAGCATTGGGAGCTGAATCAAAGGAGTTACTCTTCACAATATATTTTCTATGAGAAACCAATGTCAGCAAGTTGATTATGAAGCTGGCCTATTAAACCAGATTTTCTAGAAGAAGGAAGTGACAAGGACTTAAGGATGATCAGGATCAGTTTAACATGGATAAATCCAAATTAAACTAGGGGCTAATGTCGGGGATATACCCCGCGGTATGACCCGGCCGGAGTCATAACCCGACCGGGACTTGGTAAACCGGCGGATGGTAAACCGCAGACAACTAAGACAGATGGCTAAGACAGACGGTAAACCGGCGAGTGTTAAACCGGCAAAGTTAAGACAGATGGTAGCACTGGCAGGTGTTAAGACAATCATAACCCGGCAGACAATGTTAAACCGGCAGACATTGTTAAACCGGCAGACGTTAAGAAGCCCAGGAAAGGAAGTCAAAATAGTTTAAGTCTTAGTCCGAGATGGACTCTACATGTAACCCGCCCCTTCAACTTATATAAGGAGGGGCAGGGCTCCCCAAAGAGGGACAAGCAAGAAACAATCTCTAGGGCTATACACAACTAGAGGAGTGCCGGTTTACGGCGACTCCCTCGTGATGATAATGAGATCTAGCCTCAAACATCATGTAGGATTGTTACCGGATGATGTTTCCCGGGGCCCGAAGCTGTCTAAACCCTTGTCTTGTGTTGTGTCTCTCGATTCCGCTCAACCCCTCTCAAGCAACCACATAGATGCGTTGGCCTCGCGACTAAGTCCTCACACTAATGACATCTGACATGTTAATTCCACGACAGATGGAAAAGTGAACAAAGGTATAGTTGATATACATGTTATTGATGTGTACTTTACTAGTGTTCATAGTAGCTCCTAGGTATTTGATACCGGTTCAGTTGCTAAGATTAGTAACTCGAAACAGGAGTTACAAAATGAACAGAGGCTAGTTGAGGACGAGGTGACGATGTGTGTTGGAAGTGATTCCAAGGTTGATAAGATCACCATCGCATACTCCCTCTACCTTCGGGATTAGTGTTGAACCTAAATAAATGTTATTTGGTGTTTGCGCTGAGCATGAATATGATTGGATCATCTTTATTGCTATACGGTTATTCATTTAAGTCAGAGAATAATTATTGTTATGTTTACATGAATAAAACCTTCTATGGTCATACACCCAATGTAAATGGTTTATTGAATCTCGATCGTAGTAATACACATATTAATAATATTGATGCCAAAAGATGCAAAGTTGATAATTATAGTGCAACATACTTGTGGCACTACCGTTTTGGTCATATGGGTGTAAAGCACATGAAGAAACTCCATGCAGATGGAATTTTGGAATCACTTGATTATGAATCATTTGATACGTGCGAACCATGCCTCACAGGCAAGATGAATAAAACTCTGTTCTCCGGAACAATGGAGCGAGTTGATGACTTATTTGATATAATACATATTGATGTATGCGATCCGATGAGTATTGAAGCACGTGGCGGGTATCGTTATTTTCTAACCTTCACAAATGATTTGAGTAGATATGGGTATGTCTACTTAATGAAAAAAAAGTCTGAAACATTTGAAAAGTTCAAAGAATTTCAGAGTGAAGTGGAGAATCATCGTAACAAGAAAATAAAGTTTCTACGATCTAATCGGGGAGGCGAATATTTCAGTTATGAGTTTGGCCTTCATTTAAATAATGTGGAATAGTTTACAACTCGTGCCACATAGAACACCACAGCTTAATGGTGTGTCCGAACGTCATAACCGTACTTTATTAGATATGGTGCATTCTACAATGTCTCTTACCGATTTACCACTATTGTTTTGGGGTTATGCATTAGAGACAGTTGCATTCACGTTAAATAGGGCACCGTCTAAATCCGTTGAGACGACACCGTATGAATTGTGGTTTGGCAAGAAACCTAAGCTATTGCTTCTTAAAGTTTGGGGATGCGACACTTATGTCAAAAGGCTTTAGCTTGATAAGCTCGAACCTAAATCGGAAAAGTGTGTCTTCATAGGATACCCTAAGGAAACAATTGGGTACACCTTCTACCACAGATCCAAAGGCAAGATCTTTGATGCTAAGAATGGGTCCTTTCTAGAGAAGTAGTTTCTCTCGAAAGAAGTGAGTAGGAGGAAAGTAGAACTTGATGAGGTAGTTGTACCTTCTCTCAATTTGGAAAGTAGCACATCAGATAAATTCATTCCCGTGATGCCTACACCAACTAGAGAGGAAGCTAATGATGATGATCATTAAACTTCAGATCAAGTTACTACTGAACCTCGTAGGTCAACCGGAGCACGATCCGCACCAGAGTGGTACGGTAATCCTGTTCTGGAAGTCATGTTATTAGACCAGGGCGAACCTACGAACTATGAAGAAGCTATGATGAGCCCAGATTCCGACAAATGGCTTGAGGCCATGAAATTTGAGATAGGATGCATGTATGATAACAAAGTGTGGACTTGCCCGATGATCAGCAAGCCGTAGAGAATAAATGGGTCTTCAAGAAGAAGACCGACGCTGATGGTAATGTTACTGTCTACAAAGCTCGACTTGTCACAAAAGTGTTTTCGACAAGTTCAAGGGGTTGGCTATAATGAGATTTTCTCACCCGTAGCGATACTTAAGTCCGTCTGAATCATGTTAGCAATTGCCACATTTTATAATTATGAAATCTGGCAAATGGATGTCCAAAACTGCATTCCTTAATGAATATTAAAGAGGAGTTGTATATGATGCAACCGGAAGTTTTTGTCGATCCTAAAGGTGCTAACAAAGTATGCAAGCTCCAGTGATCCATCTATGGACTGGTGCAAGCATCTTGGGGTTGAAATATACGCTTTGATGAGGTGATCAAAGCATATGGTTTTATACAGACTTATGGTGAAGTGTATTTACAAGAAAGTGAGTGGGAGCTTTGTAGAATTTCTGATATTATATGTGGATGACATATTATTGATTGGATATGATATAGAATTTTTGAATAGCATAAAAAGGATACTTGAATAAGAATTTTTCAGTGAAAGACCTTGGTGAAGCTACTTATATATTGGGCATCAAGATCTATAGGGATAGATCGAGACGCTTAATAGGACTTTCACAAAGCACATACCTTGACAAGATTTTGAAGAAGTTCAAAATGAATCAGTCAAAAAAAGAGTTCTTGCTTGTGTTGCAAGGTGTGAAGTTGAGTAAGACTCAAAACCCGACCACGACAGAAGATAGAGAGAGAATGAAAGTCATTCCCTGTGCCTCAACCATAGGTTCTATAAAGTATGCCATGCTATGTACCAAACCTATTGTGTACCTTGCCATGAGTTTGGCAAGGGGGTATAATAGTGATCCAGGAGTAGATCACTGGACAACGGTCAAAATTATTCTTAGAGGACTAAGGAAATGTTTCTCGGCTATGGAGGTAATAAAGGGTTCGTCGTAAAGGGTTACATCGACGCAAGCTTTAACACTAATCTAGATGACTATGAGTCTCAATCTGGATACATATTGAAAGTGGGAGCAATTAGCTAGAGTAGTTCCGTGCAGAGCATTGTAGACATAGAAAATTGCAAAATACATACGGATCTGAATGTGGCAAACCCGTTGACTAAACCTCTCTCACAAGCAAAACATGATCACACTTAGTACACTTTGGGTGTTAACCACATGGCGATGTGAACTAGATTATTGACTGTAGTAAACTCTTTGGGTGTTAGTCACATGATGATGTGAACTATGGGTGTTAATCACATGACGATGTGAACTATTGGTGCTAATCACATGGTGATGTGAACTAGATTATTGACTCTAGTTCAAGTGGGAGACTGAAGGAAACATGCCCTAGAGGCAATAATAAAGTTGTTATTTATATTTCCTTATTCATGATACAGGTTTATTATTCATGCTAGAATTGTATTGATCGGAAACCTAAATACATGTGTGAATACATAAACAAATACCGTGTCCCTAGTAAGCCTCTACTAGACTAGCTCGTTGATGAAAGATGATTAAGGTTTCCTAACCATGGACATGTATTGCCATTTGATAACAGGATCACATCATTAGGAGAATGATGTGATGGACAAGACCCATTCGTTAGCTTAGCATTATGATCGTTCAGTTTATTGCCATTGCTTTCTTCATGTCAAATACATATTCCTTCGACTATGGGATTATGCAACTCCTGGATACCAGAGGAATACCTTGTGTGCTATCAAACGTCACAAGGTAACTGGGTGATCATAAAGATGCTCTATAGGGATCTCCGAAGGTGTTTGTTGAGTTGGTATAGATCGAGATTAGAATTTGTCACTCCGAGTATCGAAGAGGTATCTCTGGGCCCTCTCGGTAATGCACATCATAAGAAGCCTTGCAAGCAAAGTGACTAATGAGTTAGTTATAGGATGGTGTATTACGACACGAGTAAATATACTTGCCGGTTACGATATTGAACTAGGTATGAAGATACCCACGATCGAATCTCGAGCAAGTAACATACCGATGGACAAATGGAATCATGTATGTTGTCATAACGGTTCAACCGATAAAGATCTTCGTAGAATATGTAGGAGCCAATATGGGCATCCAGGTTCCGATATTGGTTATTGACCAAGAGGTGTCTCGGTCATGTCTACATAGTTCTCGAACCCGTAGGGTCCGCACGCTTAACGCTCGTTGACGATATAATATTATATGAGTTATGTGATTTCGTGACCGAATGTTGTCCGGTGTCTCGGGTGAGATCATAGACATGACGAGGAGTCTCAAAATGGTTGAGAGGTAAATATTGATATATAGGATGATGGTATTTGGACACCGGTAGTGTTTCGGAAGGTACCGGGTACTTCTCGGGTCACCAGAAAGGAGTTTCGGGTACCCCGACAAAGATATGGGCCTTATGGGCCAAGAGAGGGAACACACCAGCCCACAAGGGGCTGGTGTTGTGGGCTGGTGCACCCCTATAGTGGCCGGCCCTATGAGGAGGAGAAGTAAAGAGGGGAGGGAAAGGAAAGTGTGGAGTTGGACTCCCCCTTCCTTCCCTCTCCCCCTTCTTTCCTTCCCCTTCTTCTTACAAGGAAAGGGGGGCACAGGGCAAGGCAACAGCCCTAGGGCTGCCGCCAGGTCTCTTAGGGCGCCTAAGGGTTGCCTCCTCCCTTACCACCTATATATACATGGGTAGGGGGTGCCACACAAGGACACAACATTGTCTTAGCCGTGTGCGGCGCCCCGTCCACCGTTTACTCCCTCGGTCATATTTTTGTAGTGCTTAGGCGAAGTCCTGTGGAGATCACTTCACCATCACCATCACCACCCCATCGCGCTTCCGAAACTCATCTACTACCTTCCTGTCTTGCTGGATCAAGAAGGCGGAGGACGTCCCCGAGCTGAACGTGTGCAGAACGCGGAGGTGCCATGCTTTTGGTGCTAGATCGGTTGGAGCTCAAAGGAAGTTCGACTACATTAACCGCGTTCTGAAACGCTTCCGCTTACGGTCTACGAGGGTACGTAGACACACTCCCCCTCCTTGCTATGCATCTCCATGGATAGATCATTGCGTGTGCGTAGAATTGTTTTTGTTTTCCATGCAACGGTTCCCAACACTAGAGAGGCTAGCAATGGTGGAAGGGTGAGAGTGCGTATAATCCATGGACTGAACATTAGTCATAAAGAATTCACATACTTATTGCAAAAATCTATTAGTCATCAAAACAAAGTACTACGCGCATGCTCCTAGGGGGATAGATTGGTAGGAAAAGATCATCGCTCATCCCCGACCACCACTCATAAGGAAGACAATCAATAAATAAATCATGCTCCAACTTCTTTACATAATGGTTCACCATATGTGCATGCTACGGGAATCACAAAATTTAACACAAGTATTTCTACAATCCACAATTATTCACTAGAATGACTCTAATATCACCATCCTCATATCTCAAAACAATCATACAAAATCAAACTTCTCATAGTATTCAATACACTTTATATGAAAGTTTTATTATATCCCTCTTGGATGCCCATCATATTTGGACTAAATTCATAAGCAAAGAAAATTACCATGTTGTTTAGAGAGACTCTCAAAATAATATAAGTGGAGCATGAGAGTTCAACAATTTCTATAAAATAAAACCACCGCCGTGCTCTAAAAAGATATAAGTGAAGCACTAGAGCAAAATTGCCTAGCTCAAAAGATATAAGTGAAGCACATAGAGTATTCTAATAAATCATGATTCATGCGTGTCCCTCTCAAAAGGTGTGTACAACCAGGATGATTGTGGCAAACTAAAAAGTAAAGACTCATATCATACAAGAAGCTCCAAGCAAAACACACACTACAAAAAAATACACTTCCGTGATGATACGTGTTTGTCACAGTAGGTCACGTTTTTTGTCATGCATGTACATCCATGACGATTTTGATGAGAATCAAGATAGTCATACTTGTGCTGTCGTAGATGTGTTCCATGACATTACCAAAATTATCATCACGGAAGTGTCCACTTCCATGATGATAAATCACGCGTCATAGAAGTTCTTTCGTCAAGGGTGACCAACACATGGCATCCACCATAATGGGTCACCGTTAAGCTATCGGGTTCTGGTTTGGATCTGATAACCCGTTAACAGCCCCGACCAATGGGGATTTTCCATGCATAAAATCATCATTGGCTGGAGGAAACACATGTCTGCTCCTCGGTGGGCCAGATGTCATTCGTCCAATGGAGGAGACATGCTTATGATACGTTGACACGTGGCAGGGCCCAACAGAGGCCCATATAGGTTAAAAAGGCCGGTCCAGTCAAAGGCCCGTAGTACTTACTTAGGTACTAGTGGGCCATCCCAATAACGGCCTGTTTAAACATGGCCCATTTACGACCGAAGCCAGATCTGGCCCGTTAATTGTTCGCCGAATATTTGGGCCCAATTATGGCCCAGTGACTTTCGGCCTGTTAGAGGCCCGATGTGGACATGGGCCCATTTCATCCCTGTGTGTCTTTCGGCTGGGAATGGCCCGTGCTGCCCATGGGCCATATATGGTCCGACGGGACATCCGGCCCACTAACGGCCCGTGATAAAGGTGGCAATAGTTCAACCCAACGCGACTTTGTGCCTGTTAAAGGCCTGTCATATAATTCGGCCCGTTGATTCTCGTACTAAGCTTTCGGCCTCTTAAAGGCCCATGATATCAGTGGGCCAACTAAGGCCCGAGATATGTGATACGTCTCCAACGTATCTCTAATTTATGAAGTATTCATGCTATTATATTATCCATCTTGGATGTTTAATGGGCTTTACTATGCACTTTTATATTATTTTTGGGACTAACCTATTAACCCAGAGCCCAGTGCCAGTTTCTGTTTTTTCCTTGTTTTAGTGTTTCACAGAAAAGGAATATCAAACGGAGTCCAAACGGAATGAAACCATCGGGAGCGTGATTTTTGGAACGAACGTGATCCAGGAGACTTATAGTTGAAGTCAAGGAAGCTTCGAGGTGGCCACGAGGCAGGTAGGCGCGCCTGCCCCCCTAGGCGTGTCCCCACCCTCGTGGGCCCCTCGTGGCTCCCCTGACCGACTTCTTTCGCCTATATATGTCCATATACCCTAAAAACATGGAGGAACAGAATAGATTGGGAGTTCCGCCGCCGCAAGCCTCTGTAGCCACCAAAAACCAATTGGGACCCTGTTCCGGCACCCTGCTGGAGGGGGATCCCTCACCGGTGGCCATCTTCATCATCTCGGCGCTCTCCATAACGAGGAGGGAGTAGTTCACCCTCGGGGCTGAGGGTATGTACCAATAGCTATGTGTTTGATCTCTCTCTCTCTCTCTCTCTCTCTCTCTCTCTCTCTCTCTCGTGTTCTTGATGTGGCACGATCTTGACGTATCACGAGCTTTGCTATTATAGTTGGATCTTATGATGTTTCTCCCCCTCTACTCTCTTGTAATGGATTGAGTTTTCCCTTTGAAGTTATCTTATCGGATTGAGTCTTTAAGGATTTGAGAACACTTGATGTATGTCTTGTCGTGCTTATCTGTGGTGACAATGGGATATCACGTGATCCACTTGATGTATGTTTTGGTGATCAACTTGCGGGTTCCACCCATGAACCTATGCATAGGGGTTGGCACACGTTTTCGTCTTGACTCTCCGGTAGAAACTTTAGGGCACTCTTTGAAGTACTTTGTGTTGGTTTGAATAGATGAATCTGAGATTGTGTGATGCATATCGTATAATCATGCCCACGGATACTTGAGGTGACATTGGAGTATCTAGGTGACATTAGGGTTTTGGTTGATGTGTGTCTTAAGGTGTTATTTTACTACAAACTCTAGGGCTATTTGTGACACTTATAGGAATAACCCAATGGATTGATCGGAAAGAATAACTATGAGGTGGTTTTGTACCCTACCATAATCTCTTTGTTTGTTCTCCTCTATTAGTGACTTTGGAGTGACTCTTTGTTGCATGTTGATGGATAGTTATATGATCCAATTATGTTATTATTGTTGAGAGAACTTGCACTAGTGAAAGTACGAACCCTAGGCCTTGTTTCCTAGCATTGCAATACCGTTTACGCTCACTTTTGTTACTTGTTACCTTGCTGTTTTTATATTTTCAGATTACAAAAACCTATATCTACCATCCATATTGCACTTGTATCACCATCTCTTCGCCGAACTAGTGCACCTATACAATTTACCATTGTATTGGGTGTGTTGGGGACACAAGAGACTCTTTGTTATTTGGTTGCAGGGTTGCTTGAGAGAGACCATCTTAATCCTACGCCTCTCACAGATTGATAAACCATAGGTCATCCACTTGAGGGAAATTTTCTACTGTCCTACAAACCTCTGCACTTGGAGGCCCAACAACGTCTACAAGAAGAAGGTTGCGTAGTAGACATCAAGCAATTTCTGGCGTCGTTGCCGGGGAGGTGAGTGCTTGAAGGTATATCTTTAGATCTTGCAATTGAATCTTTTAGTTTCTTGTTTTATCACTAGTTTAGTTTATAAAAGAAAACTACACACAAAAAATGGAATTGAGTTTACCTCATACGCTTCATCTTTTTAATATCTTTCGTGAGTATGATGGAAAGGAAAATTGTGCCAAAGTGATAGAAGAAGAATTCTTTAAAATGTTTGGCACTAAATCTTTGAATGATGAGCATGATTGCAATGTTGTTAGTATGAACTCCTTGAATATCCATGGTACTAATGATGATTGCACTAGTTATGATGAAAATGTCTCCTATAAACATGTCAATTTTTGTGGAGTGCATTGGGTTTTGCACACCAAATAGGGAAGATAGATATTGCAAGAGGCATAAGCATTTAGAAACTAAATTGTTGCAAGAAAGGCTAGATGTTTGTGCTGAAAATTTAAAATTTCTTACCCGTACTTGTGAACTTTGCAATGAACGGGGTCATTTAACTATCTGATGTAAATTTTTTCATGATCTAATCGTGTCCAAAAATTGTGATGACTTGATTTCCCTTGCACATTATAATGAAGTTAGTTTGCTTATGGGCTATGAAGAAATGAAACTTATAACTAACTATCTCCCAGAATTTGCCCGTTATAAACTTCTTAATTTTGATCTAGAGGAAACTTATATGTATTGTGCAGTGAATTGCATTGAAAATCCTTATATTGCCAATTACATAAAGAAAAAAAGCAAATAGAAAATGAAGAGAACACTAATGAAAGGGAAGAGACTTCCCAATATCCTCCTATTATTTCTTATGATGAATCAGGTAACGAGGAGGAGCTTTCTATTCAACCAATCTCATCAATAAGGAGCTCAAAAATGAGAGATAAACTCGCACATGATGTGAAGAAGAAAAAGAAAAACCGGAGAAGCAAAGGTAAAAAGGTATCCCTCCCAAATAATGTTGCTCCTATTATTGTTGTGCCTCATGAAAATGAATCAAAAATAATTGTGGAAGATGATGCACTTGATGATGATCTAGTTATGCCTATTGCTTGTTGTGATGATTATGATTGGGAAGATAATGATACTTCTTATGATCTTGAAAATCTTTTTGGCACTTGCTTGGAATATGACAATTGCTATACTATTGGTGCTATCCATACTATTAATGATGAGAGTGATTATGCTTATGATATGAAAAGGCCCAAGCTTGGGGATGCTATGTCTAATGAAGATGATATTTTTAGCCTCTCAAGTTTTGATATGCAAATTTATAATGATGATAGCATGCCTCCTACTTATGATGATTATGTTGATGAAAGTGGGTTTGGAAGAGTGTCAACTTTAGGAAGTAATGATCCCACTATTTTGGAGGATGTTGAATCTTATAATATTTATGAAAGTGGATTTGGAGAGGTCATGACTTTATTTAGTGATGTATCCACTATTTTGGAAGAGGTTTCAATTGATTATGATGAGAACAAAGTTGCTACTTATGATGATTATTGTGATGAAACTTATGCTATAAAAAGTAGTGATGATTATATTTATAAAACTTGTCATGATTATGATTACCCTTTTTCTTAGCATTACTCTTTTAATGTGGAAACAATTTATACTATTCAAATCTCTTATGATACTACCACTATTCCGAATGAGAAGAATTTTTCTTGTGTGGAGAGTAGTAAATTTTCTATGCTTGTAGATCATGAAAAGAATGCTTTAGGTGCTGGTTATATTGTTTAATTCTTTCATGATGCTACTGAAAGTTATTCTGAGGGAGGAATGTATGCTTGTAGGAATTGCAATAATACCAAGTTTCCTCTCTATGTGCTTAAAATCTTGAAGTTATGCTTGTTTTACCTTCCTATGCAAGTTGATTCTTGTTCCCATAAGTTGTTTGCTCACAAAATCCCTATGCATAGGAAGTTGGTTAGACTTAAATGTGCTAGTCATGTTCTTCATGTTGCTCTTTTTATGTTTCAATTCTCATCTTTTATGTGAGCATCATTGAAATCGTCATGCCTAGCTAGGGGCGTTAAACGTTAGCGCTTGTTGGGAGGCAACCCAATTTTTTTTTTTTGCTTTTTGGTTCTGTTTAGTAATAAATAATCTATATAGCCTCTGGTTAGATGTGGTTTTATGTTTTAATTAGTGTTCATGCCAAGTATAACCTTTGGGAAGACTTGGGTGAAGTCTTTATGATCATGCTATAAAAAAACAGAAATTTTAGCGCTCACGAGATTAGCTAAAACATTTTACTGGAGAGTGATATTTAGTTGATTATTTTTTCGGATGATTACTAGACAAATTCCTCAGGTCCACCAATTTATTTTAGAATTTTTGGAGTTACAGAAGTATATGTTTGATACAAATTACTACAGACTATTCTGTTTTTGACAGATTCTGTTTTCTATGTGTTGTTTGCTTATTTTGATGAATCTATGAGCAGTATCGGAGGGTATGAACCATACAGAAGTTGGAATACACTAGATATTACACCAATATGAATAAAGAATGAGTTCATTACAGTACCTAAGTGGTGATTTATTTTCTTATACTAATGGAGCTCACGAGATTTTCTGTTAAGTTTTGTGTTGTGAAGTTTTCAAGTTTTGGGTAAAGAGTCGATGGACTATGGAATAAGGAGTGGAAAGAGCCTAAGCTTGGGGATACCCAAGGCACCCCAAGGTAATATTCAAGGACAGCCAAAAGCCTAAGCTTGGGGATGCCCCGGAAGGCATCCCCTCTTTCGTCTTCATTCATCGGTAACTTTACTTGGAGCTATATTTTTATTCACCACATGATATGTGTTTTGCTTGGAGCGTCATTTTATTTTGTTAGTATTTGCTTGATGTTATTTATAATAATATTTTGCATCTTTATTTTCAATAAAAATGTCAAGGATAGCCTTTACCATGCTTATTTTGCAAGTATACATGTTGCTGTTTCAAAACAGAAAGTTTACCGCTGTTGCAAAAATTCCCTAGAAAAGTCAGAATGTGATAAAATGTTGAAACCTTTTGCATAATAACCTCTGATAAATTTACTACAGTGGTAATTTTCTTTCATAATGTTTGGAGTTAGGGAAGTATGATGAATCTTGCATTCTTTACAGACTGTACTATTTTGGCAGATTGCTGTTATGTTTGCATTGTTTGCATATGTTTGCTTGTTTCATGATTCTATTTGAGGATAAGAGTATTAAATATGCAGAGGCATTTAGTAGGCAATGTTTTAATAATTTTAGTGATTTTATACAGTAGAAAATGATATGGTTTTTGCATTGGTTTATACTAACTTATCTCACGAGTTCTTGTTGAGTTTGGTGTGGATGAAGCTTTCGAGATTTAGGAAACCGTGATATAAGAGAAATTAAGGAGACACAAAAGTTCAAGCTTGGGGATGCCCAAGGAACCCCAAGATAATATTTCAAGAAGTCTCAAGCATCTAAGCTTGGGGATGCCCCGGTAGGCATCCCACCTTTCTTCTTCAGCAATTATCGGTTAGTATCGGTTGAGCCTAAGTTTTTGCTTCTTCACATGATGAGTGCTATCGTTGAAATGTCGTTTTATTTTGTTTTGCATGCTGTATGAGTAAAATACCAAGATCTGAAATTCTTAAATGAGAGAGAGTTTTCACATAGCTACATAATTATTTAACTACTCATTGATCTTCACTTATATCTTTTTTGGAGTAGTTTGTCATTTACTCGTGTGCTTCACTTATATTCTATGAGTAAATGGTTGAATGATCTGAATGTCATAAATCTTAAATTATATATGTTTCATATGCCTTTCCCATGGGGAGTAATGACTTCACATATAATAAGTAGAGGTGGTAAATTTATTGAAGGTTAGCAAACATTGTATTGGTCACTTGAACAATACATGAAAGAATATTGAAGGAAGTGAGATTTCACATATAATACTATCTTGGACATCTTCTATGATTGTGAGGCCCATTAATTATTTTCAAACCTGAGAAAATTAGTTGAAGTTGGACAAGGAAGACAACACAATGAGTTATGCTTGGGTATATTTGTATAGAAGTTATATTGTTATGGATCCTCTAACATGTGGTGCTTGCTATTTAGAATCCTTTGCTAGCCAAAATATCTGTACTAAGCGAGAATACTGCTTGTGCATCCAAATTCCTTGAACCAAGTATATTCCATGAGTGTACACCATATCTACCTATATGCGGTATTTACCTGCCATTCCAAGTAAATTTGCATGTGCCAAACTCTAAACCTTCAAATAATAATCGGTTTTGTATGCCCGAATCGCTCATGTAGTGACTAGGGGCTGTCAGTATCTTACATGCTAGGTGGGTTGTTCTCACGATGAGTGGACTCTGCTCATCATTCACGAGAAAATGGCTGGTAACTGGGATGCCCAGTCCTATGATCAAAAGATAAAAAACAAATTCACAAATAATTTAAACAAAACTCCCCCGGGATTGTTGAAAGTTGGACGGCAGCCATTGTTTTGGACAAGCCGTGGAGTGTGATTGTTGGTGGAGGGGGAGTAAAAACTTTACCTTTCTGCGTGGGAACCGCCTATAATGTATGTAGTATGGAAGATATTGGGAACTCTTGGTCGTTATGTTGACAATGAAAGCATACCTCTCAAAATTATTTTCATCTCTGTTTTAGCTTCGAGCTCTGGCACCTCTGCAAATCCCTACTCCCCTCTACGAAGGGCCTATCTTTTACTTTTATGCAAGAGTCAGTAGTATTCCTTCTCATTCCAACCTACTCTTTAGTTGGCAAGCATCATGTGATGGAAAGATCTAAGCATATATGGCCATTCAAATATATTTGAGCATGAATTATTACTGTTGACATTACCCTTGAGGTAAAAGGTTGGGAGGCGAAACATTAAGCCCCTATCTTTCTCTGTGTTCAATGAATACTATTTCTTCTAAAAATATGCTTTGAGTGATAGCAATCATGGAAGACTAAATGATAGTTGAGTATGTGAAGTTTGTGGAATCAAAGCTCTGACATAGACTCTTCCTGAAAATAAGATGAATTGTAATTGTTCGATGACTAATAACATGGTTTAGTTTTCAAGAAAGTTTATGATCTATACTTTAACATGTGAATAGTTTGTTACTTGATCATGAGAAGCTTTATGATATGAGCTACTGTTATGATATATAATGATGCTAGAAAAGGTGATTGAAATTTTCATTGATCAAACTTGTGCACCTGCTAGCATTCACACTTCATAAATTATTTCTTTTATCATTTACCTACTCGAGGACGAGCAGGAATTGAGCTTGGGGATGCTGATACGTCTCCAACGTATCTGTAATTTATGAAGTATTCATGCTATTATATTATCCATCTTGGATGTTTAATGGGCTTTACTATGCACTTTTATATTATTTTTGGGACTAACCTATTAACCCAGAGCCCAGTGCCAGTTTTTGTTTTTTCCTTGTTTCAGTGTTTCGCAGAAAAGGAATATCAAACGGAGTCCAAACGGAATGAAACCTTCGGGAGCGTGATTTTTGGAATGAACGTGATCTAGGAGACTTGGAGTTGAAGTCAAGGAAGCTTCGAGGTGGCCACGAGGCAGGGAGGCATGCCTGCCCCCTGGGCGCGCCCCCACCCTCGTGGGCCCCTCGTGGCTCCCTGACCGAGTTCTTTCGCCTATATATGTCCATATACCCTAAAAACATGGAGGAACAGAATAGATTGGGAGTTCCGCCGCTGCAAGCCTCTATAGCCACCAAAAACCGATCGGGACCCTGTTCCGGCACCCTGCCGGAGGGGGGATCCCTCACCGTTGGCCATCTTCATCGTCCCGACGCTCTCCATGACGAGGAGGGAGTAGTTCACCCTCGGGGCTGAGGGTATGTACCATTAGCTATCTGTTTGATCTTTCTCTCTCTCGTGTTCTTGATGTGGCACGATCTTGATGTATCACGAGCTTTGCTATTATAGTTGGATCTTATGATGTTTCTCCCCCTCTACTCTCTTGTAATGGATTGAGTTTTCCCTTTGAAGTTAAATTATCGGATTGAGTCTTTAAGGATTTGAGAACACTTGATGTATGTCTTGACGTGCTTATCTGTGGTGACAATGGGATATCACGTGATCCACTTGATGTATGTTTTGGTGATCAACTCGCGGGTTCCTCCCATCAACCTATGCATAGGGGTTGGCACACGTTTTCGTCTTGACTCTCCGGTAGAAACTTTAGGGCACTTGTTGAAGTACTTTGTGTTGGTTTGAATAGATGAATCTGAGATTGTGTGATGCATATCATATAATCATGCCCACGGATACTTGAGGTGACATTGGAGTATCTAGGTGACATTAGGGTTTTGGTTGATGTGTGTCTTAAGTTGTTATTTTACTACGAACTCTAGTGCTGTTTGTGACACTTATAGGAATAGCCCAATGGATTGATCGGAAAGAATAACTTTGAGGTGGTTTCATACCCTATCATAATCTCTTCGTTTGTTCTCCTCTATTAGTGACTTTGGAGTGACTCTTTGCTGCATGTTGAGGGATAGTTATATGATCCAATTATGTTATTATTGTTGAGAGAACTTGCACTAGTGAAAGTATGAACCCTAGGCCTTGTTTCCTAGCATTGCAATACCGTTTACGCTCACTTTTATTACTTGTTACCTTGCTGTTTTTATATTTTCAGATTACAAAAACCTATATCTACCATCATATTGCACTTGTATCACCATCTCTTTGCCGAACTAGTGCACCTATACAATTTACCATTGTATTGGGTGTGTTGGGGACACAAGAGACTCTTTTTTATTTGGTTGCAGGGTTGCTTGAGAGAGACCATCTTCATCCTACGCCTCCCACGGGTTGATAAACCTTAGGTCATCCACTTGTGGGAAATTTGCTACTGTCCTACAAACCTCTGCACTTGGAGGCCCAACAACGTCTACAAGAAGAAGGTTGCGTAGTTGACATCAATATGTTTCGGCCTGGTAACGACCTATCATATAACTGGGCCAAAAAAGGCCCAGTTACATTTTAGCTTCTTGCAAGGCCCGTCGACGACTAGTGAAAATTGAGGCCCAACATGCATTTCAGCCTGCTAAAGGCCCATGGTTTCTTCTGGGCCGTAACAGGCCAGCATAATATTCAGCTTGTTAATGGCCCAAAGCTACATGGACCCAACTAAGCGCTGGGTCCACTAAAGGCCCAACTAAAATTTGGGCGAATATAGGTCGGAGTAAGTTGTGGGCTTGGCGCAAAGTGTGAAGGCCCCAATGGCCTTTCGGGCCCAAGAAAGTTGTAAGCCGCCCAATTGTGGACCGCTAAAAACCGGGCCCGTTAGAGGCGAATGTTTGGCCCGATCGACTACATCATATTTTTTTCAGATAACAAATGATGGCAGTAACTAGTAGGAATTAAGAACAAACCTACTCTATACAATAAAGAAATTATAGCATAGTAACTTAGAATAAACCTACACTATACAATAAAGGATTTATGGTATATTACATCCACTGGGCATCGAAGTTCACCACTAGTGATCATAAAGTGCAACGAAGAAGCAGATTACAAAAAATGGGCACCATTGGAGCGTAACAAAATAATACTGAACCGAGACCACTTCCAAGACAGTTCAAGAAAGGCTAGCCTTGCACGGGAACTGCCGCGCAAGCTGCTGAGCAAGGCTGTGAGACCGGCCTAGCATGTCGGTCATAGCTTCCAGGTGTAGCTATTTAGCAATGAGGTTCTCATTGGTGTTCTCTGCGATCTTTCTTAGTGATAGGACTTCAAGTCGAAGTTGAGTTGCAGAATGCCTTTCTGCTAGAACTTGGGACTGAAGAAGTCGAACTGATTCAGACAGCAAATTCTGTGAGCTTGTCTGACTGCTAGTCTCAAGTAACTTGAACACTGCATCAAGACAAGACTTTGGGGTTGTCTCGCTATCTTCAAGATGTTTTGCCTTCTTTGCTGCAATGTATGTTGGGTTTGTCTCACAACCTTCAGCAGACTTGTGCATGCGATCAGGCATATCACCCTGAAACAAGCAGAGAGATGACAGGTTTTGCACGTGTATAAACAAAGATGATAACTATGCTTTCAATGCCATCCAATTTCAAATTAGAAAATAAAGAGTAAGTTCAAAATATCAATAGCATAATTTGGCATTGTTCATAATGCGGGGAGCTTCACCACACTACTGGATTACCATGTCAACATAAAAAGCATAGATGAAGGGCAAAGACAATCATTATATCTATTTTGGTTAATGTGCATGGCATGTTGTTCATATCATCAGCCACATCAGTAAGATAAAACAGGAGATGGCAAGGTGCAAACATGGGCTGCTTCACCACACACTGGATTATAGATCCACAAAAACAAGCATACATATAGGGAGTATTGATTAATGCACATGGTATGAATAAGGAATTTGGTTTTACAAGTAAAACTTGGAACTTACGGTTGTTGCGAACATGCATTTTGATAGAAACAGCAAACTAAACAGCAGTTAACGATAGGGAGTATGAGAAAATTAAACAACAATTGATGATAAAGGCTTTAGAAGGACTGACTTACATTAACAGTTAAGACCGGATTTATAGTGCCCTTCTCATGTCAAGGGAAGGATAACTCAAGAATTTCAGCACAGAATCTTCTTCATAAGCATTGCCTGTACTCTAGATTTTGTAGAGAGTAATTATAGATATGATAATACTGGAAGGGATAGAGGATAATGAAGATAAGATGCAGATTGATGCTACATAATCAACTACCAATCCCTGGAAGTACAAGTGTTACAAGACAAAATGTACTGACAAGAGCAATGGGCTACACTTCTACACTAGCATTGTCTGTGTATTCAACTTTCTGGTAAGATTAAATATAGCTCTGATATTTTTTAGTAAATGGTGGGCGAGGGAGATAAGATGCAGAATGCTACACAATGAACCAATCCCTCTTCCCATAATATAAGAGTGTTTTGAACACTGTGTACTGTACAAAACGTTCTTATATTATGGGATGAAGGGAGTAGCTTATAATGTAAGTACAATGATAGACGGCGTTCAGTCCTTACAAGAGGACTACAGAGCTAAACCTCTTCAAAAGCATTGGGTTGATTATAAATTTATGTAAGAGTCCATACGGATCTTATAATGTCCACAAAATGGACGATAATGAGGCTAACACGTGCAGTGATGCTACGTAATCAACCTGCTATGAAAGTAAGTATGGTCATACAGGGCAAGAGGTACTCACAATAGCAATGCAGTGTGCAGTATAGTTGCGAGATTCCATGGTCCCTTGAGAATGAATGTTCTTCTGCTAACAGTTTTCGTACAAGTGAGACATTTAGGCAAATGCAGAAATGTAGTTCAAATTGTGATGTGATATCATTGACAGTACCTTACGCTGCAGACCAATGTGTAACAAGATTATTCCAGTCACTGTCTGATAAATGTAGTACCGGAGACTTTACATAAATTTAGTTTAGAGGCTTGCCATCGAAGTGCACTTGCCTCAGGTAGGAACGATACTTCATCAACGAGTGCTTGAAAAGCGCAACCAACCCTTGCTCGTCTTGACAATCCAGTTTGCTCCTCGCTTATTTAAATGAATGAAATCTTGTGTCTTTTGTCAGCAGAAACATATACAATAATTACCATGAATAACATTAGTACATTACTTACGCGTAAGTTGCGGAGGAAGACTGGGAATTGTTCTGTGTCTGCGGTATAATCTTTCCATGAAGGAAAGATGCACACAAAGTTCCTGACAACAATATAAGCTTCGTCTTCTAAATTGGGAAGAAATGGAACATGGGTCCTATTTGCTGCAATTGGGACTCTCTCTTGTTCGAAAAGGGATTTGGCAACTGGATTTGGTGTACTCTTTGCTGGAATGGGGGTTTTGCGTCGTAGAGATGGTGCTATGTCAATTGGCATCATCATACTGTTTGTTGTAGTTGGGGTGTGCTGAGTTGGGGCATCAGAGATGACCAGTGTAGTAGGGCTAGATTCTGCTAGAGTTGGGGCCGTGTTTTGTGGGTCAGGTGATATTGCAACTACACCTAATGGGCTATTTGATTTATCAGGTATCACTACCTTTTCCAAATACTTTGCTCGTGCTCCTCCGTGATTAGCAATCACCCTCTTCCTTTTGAACGTATGATACACAAGAACAACATTTGAGTGGATAAATATGGTATGATGACTGATGGAATATGTACTAAAAATGGATAGGCAGGGTGTATCCACACACACGATGTGTAAACTAAGCTAATGGCAGTGCAACAAAGTAGAAGCAATGCAAAGCATTAGTTGCAAGATATGTGTGACCAATATAACCCTGGAAAGTTAGAGCAAGCACCTTGATGGGTGAATAAGATAGGGCATCGGCCTTTGACTCCTCCACTTGGGAGCTACATTTACTTAGGTCTTCCTCTAGCTCAGAATCACTGTTAGGATCATATTCTGAGCATGAATCTGTAGGTGGAGAGCGTTTGCATTGCATTGCATCCAGACTTGATGTTAGTCCCTTAATGCCAAGTTTGACAGCCATGGCATTGTTCTGCTTTATTCTTTTCATGCGCGCAAGATCATAATCATTATGATGTTGTTCAGAATCTGAGATTCATGAAAACATAAAAAGTAGTCAGATTATCTGTGGAATGCATTGCGGATTCAACTCGAAGAGTGTCTCCCTATAAACCCTTGTATATGCAAAGTTCACCCCCAACCGTGCTGACCAGACCACACACAGAAATACAAACCTCTTATGTCTCTATAACAGGCAGACACACATTAATTGCAACAAATTCGTATTTCAAAACTGAAGTAGGAACATTAGAATCATATCAAATTCGTATTTGAACAAATGAACTAAGGAATAATGAGTGGCATAATGTTTAGCTTCAAGGGTGGAGTGCTGGTAGTGCGACACAAAGCAAGTAGGCAGATTGTATTCCATGTGGAAGATCATAGTCCATGTAAAAGGTGGAAATGACACTTTCTTTCTATACAATGCAGTGTTCGTTGCCCACACATGATGGAAGAGATCACACAGAGAAATACTATTCACTCATGTCTGCGGTTCCAGTATTTTGAAATAGGGTGGTCCACCCTAAAAGAATATTAACAACAAATATAACAAGGCAAGCATAGATGTAGTGAATCAATCATTTACTTGTGAACTTACTAGGAAAAATATGCATAATTGTAACTGCAGTAAGAGACTGTCCAAAATCTGAATCAAGAAGTTGGTCTAGCCCTTATTGTTTGCAAGTAATCGACGTGAATAATTGGATATCATATCTAATGAGTGAGAAAGACAAGTAAAATTCTCAATAAACCTGGCCTGCAGTAGTAATCTGGGTCAATGTCACTACGACCAACATTAGAAAAATGACTAGTGTTTGTTCCTAGGGCCGGAATTTTGAAACCCTGTGAACTTTACAGGTACTAAAGATCACCGAAATAGAACTGAAGTGTAGGTAGCACTCAAAACACAACGAACCCTAATGACAGTCCTGCCTAATGAGTAATGAATCAATTAGAAAATGGGTGATGAGGAGTGGCTGCTGAGTATTGAGGACGTATCTCAGGAAAAATCGGGTTGGGTTAGTGGCTGCTGCACGCCTGAGCCCTGAACAAACTGGGAAGGTAGGCACGGCGGTGCTCCCATGCAGTGGTGATGCTGTTGGGCGAGCGGCTCCTGACCTCATGTTAGTCTAGCGTCTCCTCCTAGAGTCATGCCATCCGGGGACGGCAAGTCGCCGGCAAGGCAGGAGGCTGGGGGCTAGTAGAGATCGGAGCGCAGCAAAACAGGGGAATCGGGGCCTGGGCTGACCTCACAGGGTGGGCCGCTGCCCACCGTGGGCACCCTATAGAGATACACACCCGAGCGGTGATTGTTAGAGTTGTGTCGAATATAGTGTACAAGGTAGGTTACAGTTGGACTCGGAGTAGTATTGTATCTACATAGGATATGGAGTCGTGTCCTAGTAGGACACTTGTATCCTAGGCCTCTCATATATATCGGGGGTAGACACACGATGTAACCTATGCCAATGTAACATCCCAAAATTCTAAATTTTGGAATGTTATAAACAAATAGATAGTTTTGATTGATTGACTGAAAGTGAGTGAATTTGAAACCTTTGAAAGTTAAATGAGAGGGAATAAAAGGACTTTCCCAAACTTTCATTTTTGCTTTTATGATCTTGAGAATTCAAATTCTTTTCATCACAAAACCACGGAGAGAAGATGACATGACTTCTTCCATTTATTTAAATGACAAGGGTGTTGAAAATATTTGAATTTCATTTGAGAATATTTCCAATTCTGAAACTTTATGCAACTCAATGATTTTCACGAGCGAAGATAAAATGACTTCTTCAAAACATATGAAATATGAGTTGGGAGTTTCAAATAATTAAATTCAAAGTTCTTTTGAATTTATTTTCAATTTGGACTTTTTTTAGTTATATTCAATTTATTTTTCTCCAAAAATAAGATACATGGAAAATAGGGTAACATGATTCCCTACATCAGAAAATTGGAGAGAAATAAATTTGAATTCATTTTGGTATTTTTAAAATGATTTCCAGTGGATTTTATTAGGGCAGAAGCACTCTTTGCGTTATTTGAATTTGTGTGACTTTTATTTAATGCTATAGAAATGTCCATGTTGTAGGAAATCTTTTTCTGAAAATTTTGATATATTATATGCCTATATAATATTTTTTTCCTTGGTTTTATTATTATTATTATTATTTTGTTTGGCTTTGTTAAAAAAAAGAGACTTCCGCCTACTGGGCCGGCCCAGCTAGCCAGCCAGGCCACGGCCCAGCCAGCCCAAGCCGCGCCCCGCTCGTCCCCGAGCTCGGGACGAAGTCCCGAGCCGCCACGACTCGCCGCCGCCGCCTCGACGGCCGTGCCCGCCTCGGCCTCCTCCTGCCCCCTCCCGCACGCCACCTCCTCGCCTCCCCATAAAGCGCCGCCCTGCCCGTTCCTCCCTCTCTCCCTCGCTCGCCGCCCGCCACCAAGTCATTGTCTTGCGAGATCCGATCCGCCCAGCCGCCCAAGCCGCCACCTCGCCGCCTATGCCCACCGCCGTCGCCACCACCGCACCGCCGCCCAGCGCCGCCTCTCCCGTCGCCTCGCCGTCTCCTCCGACGACCGGAGCCGCCCGCCGGAGCCCCGCGCCGCCTCGCCGGACTCGCCGGAGTTAACCGCCATCGCCAGTTTCCCCTCTCCCGAACCGGTACAAAACCCCTTGGTTTTCCTACGGTTTTTAGATTAGAGCGGTTTATTATTCTGTTAGTTTATTTAACGAATGTTTTCTGTTTAGGTAGTTCTAGTGAACAGATTCATTAGATTAGTTCTGTAGCAAGCGTTCGCTCGATAGATTTTTCTTTTATTTTTAATTTCCGGCCAGAGACCTATCTGTGATGTTTTCCTTTACATATTAGTCCCCAATTTTCAAACCCTCATAACTTTTTACTCGTTAGTCCAAATTCAATGAAACCAACGCCCACTTCTTCGTTATGATCCCCTCTATCCACTAATCCAACTCAAACATGTTTTTGAAAGTTTTAAAATTTGAATTCAAACAGATTTGTATTCAAACTTCGTTTGATCATAACTTGAGTTTCGTAACTCCGATTTAGTTGTTTCTTTTTGCAAATCGAAGCTCTTGACCTAAACTTTCTGATAAGGCCAAATTCACATAATGTTGGTATTGTTAGAAATTGTTTTATGTTGCAAGAGTTATTTGATTGGTTTTGATGTTTTCCGAAATTGTTGTCTTCGTTCTTTCTGATGTTTTGAGTGATTGCTTATGTGTGGCTACTATTGCTTGATTACGATAGATTGACCGGAGTGTGACGAGTAGACCTATCAAGAGTTTTGAGTGCGATTTATCTTCATCAACTTTGCAGGCAAGTAACACTTTGATCATACTTTTCTCATACCCAGTTTTTATGCATTAGATCTATCCTCAAACACTTGCATGAATAGGATCTAATTAAATTGAGGGTTACGGGAAGTAGATGAGGTAGTACCTAATACCTGTTTTATTATCAAACCCTTGGGAGTTACTTCTACGTTTGTCTATTATGCCATGCTATGCTCGTAGACGTGGATTGGGTTTGAGTGAATATCCATGACAGATGTGAGATTGATAATTAATGGTTTATCTAAGGTGGCAACTTAAACACACATCTGGGTGGATTGAGGCACCTGGCTATTCCAGGATTTGCCTATCAAGGCACCTGGGTAGACATGATTTGCCTGTATTTCTTCGGGCCGCCACCCAGGCTCAAAGGGATCATGAGATTATTCAAACTAGAAACTTCCGTGTGCAGCCACAAGCCATTATGGGCTCTGGCATAGTTGATTAAGTTGTGCGAACTCTTACGGGTAGGCTAGCAGATGTAGGGGATGTAGGTTGGTATGGTCTACCCACAAGTAAGGTGCTAGTGCTTCTGAAAGACTATGTCTCGGTCATTCGTTTCTCAAACATCATGAAGTGCGAGAAATCAAACGGAGGCGATCAAGTCTTGTGGGGAAAAGTGCGCAAACCTCTGCAGAGTGTATAAACCAATCATGGTTAGCCGTATTCCCGGTTATGGAAATCTTGAGTATCTAGTTCTTGGATTATCCTGTTGATCTCATCACGTTACTTAATATAATTTGTTTGGGTTTAATGAGTACTTTTAATTGGGATTGAGGATGCTGTCAACCATTCTCAATGTTTAACAACCACCATGATAGTTAAATAAATTTATTCCTTTGTAGTTGGGAAAATTGGCTTTTCGCAAAACCTTATAACCATAGAGCTTTCCACCAGCCAAATATGCATGTAGTATAGGCTTATTATTCCATTATTCTCTATGTGTTACATTGCCAGCATATTCCATGTGCTGACCCGTTTTCAGGCTGCAACTTTTCATGTTGCAGACTTCTCAGATGACGAGTAAGTGATACGTTAGGGTTAAGATTTCCTATACTCAACTTTGCCGTTGGCGTTGATGGGAATCCACAACCTTGTTGCTTCCGCTATATTTTGGATCGAGGTAATAGTATTTTACGTTACTTTATACATGTGATTTACCTCTGTTATAAATCCTTGATCTTGTGTGTGTCAAACATACCGATCCGAGGATGACACGAAGCACGAGACTTGATCCTTTTGGGTCGGTCGCTACAAGATGGTATCGAGCACATGTTGGTGTAGGACGTGACCCTAGAAACCGACAAGCCCATAGGAACGATTTTTCTCTACAACTTCATTTTCAAAAAGATCTTTTACCTCTCTTCTCTTCTGAGCTTATTCAAATATTCCCTTTTAGTGAGACCATACCCCTTTTCCCTTTTCACCACTCGAAGATTTGACCAATGAGACCACTCCAAGGAGACAAGATATCAGACAACTAAGACCATTTGGAATGAAGAGGATATTACCGTGTAAATGGAAACTACAACTGTTGAAGACTCCGAAGACTAGGAGAATTTGAAGGCTCTGAAGAATCCTAGATCCAGGTGTATCGGGGAAAGACCGGAACATGGAGAGTTAGAAACTCAAAGTTTTGTCAAGAAAACCCTAAGGCAGGAGATATCAACCATGGAATGATAGATCATGGAAATGACAAGAGCAGAAACACGGCTGACCATGGTATTATTGTCGCTTATGCTATTGTCACCATGCGGATTTAAGCATGGAGATGCATATCTTTGGAAGAATTGGATGGTAGAAGGCTGAAGGAGCATCTGTCAGCGAAGGATGCAGTTTTAACATAGCTGGTGCATCACCAGGATCTGGAGCATTACATCAAGAAGTTTAGGGTGGATCTGCAGGAAGCCGTATTTGACAAGGAAGCAGTTCGTGAAGAACTTAGGACCCAGAAGCTGCAAGCAGCCAAGCCGGAGGAGCTAAACCTCGAGATACCGGAGATTCGTCAGGAATTGGAGGACAGTAGGACCATGGTTCATGTCAAGGATGTTGAAACCCAGAAGTTTGGAATGCAACCCCAGAAATATTAAAGGATGTCATGAGATATTTCACGTAAACAAAGATGATCTGGCAAAAAGGACAAGCATGATCTGAAGAAGCCATCGGAGACATGACCAAGACTTGAAGAGTTTGACGACATTGACCCTTAGAAGACCAAACCCCTATTTAATACCTTCATTAGATGCGACGATTGTGAGCTGTCATTTGTTTGATGTTTTTCCGACAGCCACAATAAAACCCGTCTTTTCAAAACTATTGATTGTATTGTGTGCATCCCTCTCTATCTCTCTTATCCCACCCCAAACCCATGGACCCAATAGATGATGAATGGAGATGAGCTTGTATTTTCTGGACGGTTGAGTCAATTGGATACAGACCGATGGATTCAGAACATGGAGGATCACATGGAGAATAACCCTATAGCCGGAAAGGATATGGCCCAGCAAGCTCTTCAATGCTTTGAAAGAGGTGCTGCTACTTGGTGGAGGATGTACCAAACCATCAATGGATGGCCAGGAGTAACCGTTTGGGAAGAATTTAAATTGACTCTGCTAAAGTCTCGGCTTGTGTCCTAGAAGTTGAGGCCTTATGGAAGGGATGTGAAGAAACCTTGTGCATACAAGCTTTGTGGAGAAATAGGACACAGCCATAAAGAAAACAAGGACGAATACCCTCATAAGCGGAGGACTACCAAAGGAGTTAGCCGAGGATCTCAGGGAATTTCGGTTGAAGATTGTTCCCAAAGGTTTTGTTGCAGCAACGGAAGTTCAGTCTACATTGTTGGGAAAGATCCATGAAGCTCAGAAGGATGACAAAGAGATTGCTGAGGTAAAAGAGAGGATGAGAAAAGGAAAGGCCAAAGGTTTTCGTAAGGATGAGCATGACACCTTATGGTTTGAGGATAGTGTACATGTACCCAACAATGCAGAGATCAGGAAGTTAATACTTCAGGAGGCTCATGACTCCTCATCCTCGATTCGCCCTGGAAACACCAAGATGTATTTTGATTTGAAGGAGCGTTTCTGGTGGACTGGTATAAAGAAGAGTATTGCGGAGTATGTAGTCATAGGTGATGTATGCCAGAGAGTAAAAGCAGAGCATCAGAAGCCAGCAGGATTACTACAGCCTATGCCGATACCCGAATGGAAGTGAGATAAGCTTGGCATGGATTTCATTACCGGATTTTCCCAGAACCTGATCGGGATATGATTCTATCTGGGTAGTAGTTGATTCACTTGACCAAAGTGGCTCACTTTATCCCCGTGAAAACCACCTATACAAGTGCGAAGTTGGCCAAGATATATTTTACCAGGATCATATGTCTGCATGGACTTCCGAGGACCATCGTAGAGGAACACAGTTTACCTCAAAGTTTTTGGAATCAGCTGCACCAGACTTTGGGTACTAGGCTAGAGTTCAGTACAACCTTTCATCCGCAGACAGATGGATAAAATCGAGAGAGTCAATCAGAATCTGGAAGACATGTTGAGAGCGTGTGCGCTAGATTATGGATCTAGTAGTGATGATAATCTACCCTACGGGGAGTTCTCATACAACAACAGTTACCCAGCCAGTTTGAAGATGGCCCCTTTTTAAAGCTTTGTATGGGAGAAGGAGCCAGACACCATTGACATGGGATGAAGTTGGAGACCGTCAGTTGTTTGGACCAAATGTGATCAAGGAGTTAGAAGAGAATGTTAAGTTGATTCGAGATAGACTGAAGGTAGCTTAGTCCAGGCAGAATATTTATGCATGCTCAAAAACGTAAGGAGGTAATCTATGAAATCGGAGACAGAGCATATCTTTGTGCGCCACCTCTGCGAGGAGTTAAACGATTTGGAATTTAGGAAAGTTAGCCCCGAGATTTGTAGGACCATATCAAGTTTTGGAGCGTATGGGAGAAGTGGCTAACAAGTTGGAGTCACCCGAAGGACTGTCAGGAGTTCATGATGTGTTTCACGTTTCCCAGTTGAAGAAGTGCCATGCAGAGATGGCCAATATTCCTCTGTAAGGACGCTTGACCCTGGAAAGGATAATGATGTTCCACGAAGTGGAGTATGGACTTCATAAGTATAAGTTTTATCTCGGTATGTGGGATATCCCACGAGGATGAAGAGATGAAGTACTATTGGATATAAAGGAGGTATGATGATGGAAGTATGGATCAATGGAAATTCCATGATGAGTCTGAGTAACCACGTCTTAGTTTGGTACAAATATAAGGAAAAGAGACAGTACAGTTGGATGGATTTTAAGTATGCCAAGAAGTTGGATATTGGAATAATGATCAGCTGCCCCGATGATGAGTTCAAGGTTTACAAGTGATGAGATGGGCCATAACCCACAGGCTCTAGGACCTGCCAAGAGGCAAGCACATTCTTGCTGAAGGAAAAACCCTGGAAGAAGTTACGATTTTATCAACCGACGATTCTATAGGAGTTTACGCAAAACCTGAGAGTTGTGAAGGAACGATAGATGTTTGTTTGGCTTGCAGAATCAATGGATTTTCCGAACTTGGTTCGTCGACAAGAGAAATTCTGCAATGCTTGTGAGGATGACCGAGTGTTAGAATGCGAGATTCGCTAAACCATGTACAAGGTAATGATTTGGGTGCGGGATGGATTGATCACCATACCGACTTACTCTTATTATTCACCTTGCTATACGTGATGGAAAATCTGAGTGACTTACCTATAGTAGAGAGACGACGATCAAAACCTTGTTCAAAACCTTAGAATGGTATAGGTATTTTTCCCTTGTACACGGCAGTTGTTGCCAACCGTAGGTCATACGGTGAGGTTCAACCCAGACCTATTTCCTGCAGGACAAACCATAAATTGTTGACCACCATGAGATATCGATAGCTGATTAGTATTGGCGCTAGGCCCGTCAGCTATGAAGACCCAGTCTCAGAACAACCTTACCAAGAAGTAAAGGACAAAAGAATTGAGGAAAAGGTTATGCCACTACCGGAAGAGCCCAGAGAAGGAATTATCCTTAAGATCTGAGAAGACCGATACTGTCAGCAATAAGGATGGAGTATATGAGTTTTGATGGAACTGTAACCATTCTTCTAAGGGTGGTAGCACCCGAGACCCCTGTGATGATCGATGGATTTTTTTTGAGAAGACCCCCAAACCCTAACCTATTTCTTGTTAGCCTCTCCGAATCTCGAGGACGAGATTCATTTTAAGGGTGGTAGTTTGTAACATCCCAAAATTCTAAATTTTGGAATGTTATAAACAAATAGATAGTTTTGATTGATTGTTTGATTGATTGACTGAAAGTGAGTGAATTTGAAACCTTTGAAAGTTAAATGAGAGGGAATAAAAGGACTTTCCCAAACTTTCATTTTTGCTTTTATGATCTTCGGGAATTCAAATTCTTTTCATCACAAAACCCTGGAGAGAAGATGACATGACTTCTTCCATTTATTTAAATGACAAGGGGTGTTGAAAATATTTGAATTTCATTTGAGAATATTTCCAATTCTGAAACTTTATGCAACTCAATGATTTTCACGAGCGAAGATAAAATGACTTCTTCAAAACATATGAAATATGAGTTGGGAGTTTCAAATAATTAAATTCAAAGTTCTTTTGAATTTATTTTCAATTTGGAGTTTTTTTAGTTATATTCAATTTATTTTTCTCCAAAAATAAAATACATGGAAAATAGGGTAACATGATTCCCTACATAAGAAAATTGAGAGAAATAAATTTGAATTCATTTTGGTATTTTTAAAATGATTTTCAGTGGATTTTATTAGGCGAAGCACTCTTTGCGTTATTTGAATTTGTGTGAATTTTATTTAATGCTATAGAAATGTCCATGTTGTAGGAAATCTTTTTCTGAAAATTTTGATATATTATATGCCTATATAATATTTTTTTTCCTTAGTTTTATTATTATTATTATTATTATTATTATTATTATTTTGTTTGGCTTTCTTAAAAAAAAAGAGACTTCCGACGACTGGGCCGGCCCAGCTAGCCAGCCCCCAGCCACGGCCCAGCCAGCCCAAGCCGCGCCCTTTCGTCCCGAGCTCGGGATGAAGTCCCGAGCCGCCACGACTCGCCGCCGCCGCCTCGACGGCCGTGCCCGCCTCGGCCTGCTCCTGCCCCCTCCCGCACGCCACCTCCTCGTCCTCCCCATAAAAGGCGCCGCCGCGGCCTCGTTCCTCCCCTCTCTCCCCTCGCTCGCCGCCCCGCCACCCAAGTCGCCGCCGCCGGCGAGATCCACCAGCTGCTGCCGCCAAGCCGCCACCCTCGCCGCCTATGCCCCCGCCGCCGCCACCACCGCACCGCCGCCAGCGCCGCCTCTCCCGTCGCCCATTGCCGTCTCCTCCGACGACCGCAGCCGCCGCTTGAGCCTCGCCGCCTCACGGACTTCGCGGAGTTAACGCCGCCGCGGTTTCCCTCTCGAACGGTACAAAACCCTCGGTTTTTTCGGTTTTAGATTAGAGCGGTTTATTATTCTGTTAGTTTATTTAACGAACGTTTTCTGTTTAGGTAGTTCTGGTGAACAGATTCATTAGATTAGTTCTGTAGCAAGCGTTCTCTCGATAGATTTTTCTTTTATTTTTAATTTCCGGCCAGAGACCTATCTGTGATGTTTTCGTTTACAGATTAGTCCCCAATTTTCAAACCCTCATAACTTTTTACTCGTTAGTCCAAATTCAACGAAACCAACGCCCACTTCTTCGTTATGATCCCCTCTATCCACTAATCCAACTCAAACATGTTTTTGAAATTTTTAAAATTTGAATTCAAACTTCGTTTGATCATAACTTGAGTTTCGTAACTCCGATTTAGTTGATTCTTTTTGCAAATCGAAGCTCTTGACCTAAACTTTCTGATAAGGCCAAATTCACATAATGTTGGTACTGTTAGAAATTGTTTTATGTTGCAAGAGTTATTTGATTGGTTTTGATGTTTTCCAAAATTGTTTTCTTCGTTCTTTCTGATGTTTTGAGTGATTGCTTATGTGTGGCTACTATTGCTTGATTACGATAGATTGATCGGAGTGTGACGAGTAGACCTATCAAGAGTTTTGAGTGCGATTCATCTTCATCAACTTTGCAGGCAAGTAACACTTTGATCATACTTTTCTCATACCCAGTTTTTATGCATTAGATCTATCCTCAAACACTTGCATGAATAGGATCTAATTAAATTGAGGGTTATGGGAAGTAGATGAGGTAGTACCTATTACCTGTTTTATTATCAAACCCTTGGGAGTTACTTCTACGTTTGTCTATTATGCCATGCTATGCTCGTAGACGTGGATTGGGTTTGAGTGAATATCCATGACAGATGTGAGATTGATAATTAATTGTTTATCTAAGGTGGCAACTTAAACACACATCTGGGTGGATTGAGGCACATGGCTATTCCAGGATTTGCATATCAAGGCACCTGGGTAGACAGGATTTGCCTATATTTCTTCGGACCGCCACCCAGGCTCAAAGGGATCATGAGATTATTCAAACTAGAAACTTCCGTGTGCAGCCACAAGCCATTATGGGCTCTGGCATAGTTGATTAAGTTGTGCGAACTCTTACGGGTAGGCTAGCAGATGTAGGGGATGTAGGTTGGTACGGTCTACCCACAAGTAAGGTGCTAGTGCTTCTGAAAGACTATGTCTCGGTCATCCGTTTCTCAAACATCACGAAGTGCGAGAAATCAAACGGAGGCGATCGAGTCTTGTGGGGAAAAGTGCGCAAACCTCTCCAGAGTGTATAAACTAATCATGGTTAGCCGTGTCCCCGGTTATGGACATCTTGAGTATCTAGTTCTTGGATTATCCTGTTGATCTCATCACGTTACTTAATATAATTTGTTTTGGTTTAATGAGTACTTTTAATTGGGATTGAGGATGCTTTCAACCATTCTCAATGTTTAACAACCACCATGATAGTTAAATAAATTTATTCCTTTGTAGTAGGGAAAAATTGGCTTTTCGCAAAACCTTATAACCATAGAGCTTTCCACCAGCCAAATATGCATGTAGTATAGGCTTATTATTCCATTATTATCTATGTGTTACATTGCCAGCATATTCCATGTGCTAACCCGTTTTTGGGCTGCAACTTTTCATGTTGCAGACTTCTCAGACGACGAGTAAGTGATACATTAGGGTTACAATTTCCTATACTCAACTTTGCCGTTGGCGTTGATGGGAATCCACAACCTGTTTGCTTCCGCTATATTTTGGATAGAGGTAATAGTATTTTACGTTACTTTATACATGTGATTTACCTCTGTTATAAATCCTTCGAGTACTGTGTGTGTCAGCATACCGATCCAGGGATGACACCTAAGCACAGAGACTTGATCCTTTCGGGTCGGGTCGCTATAGCCAACATCATAGCACCGGAACACAGGGGAAGCCAGCGACATGTGCCGGTGTCCAGGGCAACCGGGTGCCGTATTGTAGTGGTGTCACGGGGAGGAGCGCCCATAGTCAAGCCCCGGGGATGTAGCCATATCGGTGAACCTCATTAACAAATCTCGGTGTCGTGCTTGTGTGATTGCTTGGTCCTCGGATGATCGATGGTATGGCTTCGAATTTATTCTAACAAGTGGTATCATGAGCTAGGTTGTCCGGAGGTTGTGGATTGTTGATCTAGAGGAAGTATCAAAGTTTGAGATGCAGCCGGCTGCGGTGTGGTTCTCGGCAAGATTGAAAGAAGCAATCGGCAACGAAATCAACGAGCAGGCTTCAGATCAGCGGAAGGCTCGCGTGCTCGTTGGAGTGGCAGGGACGTGCGGCGATCGATCAACGGATTGATTGGGCGGGCGTACAGGAGAGACGTGCGGCGGTTGATCACATGGATCGATCAGTGAGCGTCGGGCTGCCGTGTGTACGTGTTGTGGATATTTGGCGCCTGGCGGCCCATGGCAGGAGGCCCATCAGGAGTAGTGCGCTGGCCCAAGCTGGGTTAGCAAGTCTGTGGACCAGGTGTTGGTGCAGCGCCGAATCGGGCAACGGGTGCTTGTTTGCTGGAGCAGATCGAGGAACGGAGGAAGCTTGTAGGTGAGATTTGTTTGGACCAAAAGGGGGACCGAGTCCCCAATGACACGAAGAGGCAGCAGCAGAACGATTCGGAAATAAACATATCCATCGTTTATGTGCATCCATCGGAAAGCAAAGGCAAGACAAATCAATTAGTTAGCATCAGAAGTTGAAGCCAAGGAGACAAGTTCACGTGAAGCAAAGGCTAGTAGTACATGGATCAATCAGGTTCTGTATGCGTATGCCGGTACTTGGGCATCGCGCGAGAAGCTTGATTATTTTTTCACAGAGTCAGCTGTACAAAGAATCATGGCGCCAACGGGTACTAGGTTTGAGGTGGAGAAGTTCGTGAAACTGGAAACTTTGGGTTATGGTAGACAAGGGTGAAAATTCATTGGCACAATGGGGATGCTTGAAGGCGTTGCAGGAAGTCATGTTAGCTAAGATGGAATTATCATGTGATGGATGAAAATTCTTGGAAAATGACTTGGGAGCCTCGAGCGTGTCATGTAGTCGGACAAGTTCGGCTGGGTCGGACTAGATAGTCTGGCGGATCAACGTAATTCGGTTGGTACAGAAGACGGTGCAGGATCGGCTACGGTGACATAGGAGCATGATGCTGATGGTGACCAACTTCTGGGGCATGGAAACACGTGGCGCATGCCCGATGGCTTGTGCGGCTTCGACAAGACTATGGCGCGGGGTTGATTCAAAGTGATGTACACACAGAGCTTGAATTGACTGGGCGTGAGGGTGGACTGATCATCTACCATGGAGTCATGTTGAAGGTGGATCTGAATTGAGGGGCTACGGTGTAAGTGCACAGAGAGTCGAAGCCTATTCAGCTGGGGAAAAAGCGAGGGACACGTAATTTGGACTGGAGCCCAGTGGTCTGACGGAAGCGTGAAACTCGTCATCGGTCGGTGATGATCGGTGGTACTCTGCAGTGGGGGTTGAGAGGTGTCGGTTCGCGACCCTAGAGACTCGACCGGGACAGCGGAGGCTCGACGGGGTAATAGCAGCGAGGCGTGCGGTATGCACAGGACATGGAGGCAGGCCAGGGCTCTGGTGGTCATACATGTGGTGAGACAACTGCGAATTTGACTCGGGATGACTACAAGCAATGATGCAATTCCTTCAAGTTTCAGACAGGCGGTCAAGGAAGAGCGGTGATGTTGAGTTCAAGTAACTCTTATGTGTGACACCCGATATGTGAGTTGTTCACTTTCACGCAGGTCGGTGATCAGTGTGTGATGACGTTGGACGGATACTCTAGAAGTTGGGAGCACAAATTAGGATAACAAGGAACTTAATTTTGCTCGAGTGCTGACTGTGATCAAGAAAAGAAGGGACTACAAGTTGCAGGTGGAGTCATATTAAGTAGCAGTGGTACTCATGGGATAAGCTCAAGTCCAATGTACATGGAAGTTTGACGCATTGACGAATTCAAGGTGCTGGAGAATATTCGCCAAGGTGGAGTTTGTTAGAGTTGTGTCGAATATAGTGTACAAGGTAGGTTACAGTTGGACTCTGAGTAGTATTGTGTTTACATAGGATATGGAGTCGTGTCCTAGTAGGACAATTGTATCCTAGGCCTCTCATATATAGCGGGGGTGGACGCACGATGTAACCTATGCCAACATAATAGCACCGGAACACAGGGGAAGCCGGCGACATGTGCCGGTGTCCAGGGCGACCGGGTGCCGTATTATAGTGGTGTCATGGGGAGGAGCACCCATAGTCAGGCCCCGGGGATGTAGCCATATCGGTGAACCTTGTGAACAAATCTCGGTGTCGCGCTCGTGTGATTGCTTGGTCCTCGGATGATCGATGGTATGGCCTCGAATTTATTCTAACAATGATAACTCAAAAATATAGGGGATCGCAACAGTTTTCGAGGGTAGAGTATTCAACCCAAATTTATAGATTTGACACAAGGGGAGCCAAAGAATATTTGCAAGTATTAGCAGCTGAGTTGTCAATTCAACCACATGTGGAGATTAATTATTTGTAGCAAAGTAATATGATAGTTTTGATAGTAGTGACATCCACAATAGTAACGGTAACAGTGATAGTAGTATTTTTGTAGCAAGTGCAACAGTAATGATAGCAGTAGTAACTTGGCAAGAATAATATAAGATAAATTCATAGGCATTGGATCGGTAATTTGTTGAATCATATTCATCATGTGATAGTCATAACCTAGGGCGATACGGCACTAGCTCCAGTTCACAAATATAATGTAGGCATGTATTCCATAAATAGTCATACATGCTTATGGAAAGAACTTGCATGGCATCTTTTGTCCTACCCTCCCGTGGCAGCGGGGTCCATATTGGAAACTAAGGGATTTTAAGGCCTCCTTTTAATAGAGAACCGGAACAAAGCAATAACACACGGTGAATACATGAACTCCTCAAACCACGGTCATCACTGGGAGTGGTCCCGACTATTGTCACTCCGGGGTTGCCGGATCATAACACGTACTAGGTAACTATAACTTGCAGATCGGATCTAGAACATGGATATAATGATAATAACATAAACGGTTCAGATATGAAATCATGGCACCCGAGGCCCAAGTGACAAGCATTAAGCATGGCAAAGTAATAGCAACATCAATCTCAGAACATAGTGGATACTAGGGATCAATCCCTAACAAAACTAAATCGATTACATGATGAATCTCATCCAACTCCTCACCGACCTGCGAGCCTACGAAGGAATTACTCACTCCCGGTGGGGAGCATCATGGAATTGGCAATGGAGAACGGTTGGTGAGGACGAAGAACGAAGATCCCCCTCTCCGGAGCCCCAAACGGACTCCAAATGTGGCCTCTCGATGAAGAATAGGAGGTGACGGTGGCTCCGTCTCGTGGATCGTGATAATTCTTTCTCTTTGATTTTTTCTGGAAAAATAGGATTTTATAGCGTTGGTTTCAGGGTTTGCGGGGCCACCAGGTGGGGACAACCCACCTGGGCGCGCTGGGAGGGCAGGCGCGCCCTGGTGGGTTGTGCCCACCCAAGTGCCCCCATCCGGTGGATCTTGCCTCCAGAAATTCTCTTTTATTGTATAAAAAATCCTCGCACAGTTTCGTTCCATTCCGAGAACTTCTATTTCTGCACAAAAACAACACCATGGTAGTTCTACTGAAAACAGCGTTAGTCCGGGGTTAGTTTCATTCAAATGATGCAAACTAGAGTCCAAAACAAGAGGAAAAGCGTTAGGAAAAGCAGATACATTGGAGATGTATCAACTCCCCCAAGCTTAAAGCTTTGCTTGTCCTCAAGCAATTCAGTTGATAAATGAAAAGGGAAAAAGAAAAACTTTTACGAACTCTTTTGCTTTTATTTGCATAAATAAGCTTAAACAACACCCAAGTTTTCAGCCAATATTATAACTAACCATACCAACAATAACTCTTAAAAATTATATTAACTCATATCAATGACATAATCAGCTAGCGAGCAATAATAAGATATCTCAAACAGCAACACGTTGTCAAAACAACCATGATATAATATGACAATAGTGGTATCTCACTAGCCCTTTCTGAGACCGCAAAACATAAATGCAGAGCACCTCCAAAGTTCAAGCAGCGACTAAACATTGTAATTCATGGTAGAAAAGATCCAGTCATGATGCACCCAACATTAGCTACACATAATGGATCAGCATGACAGCAGTGCTCTCAGGTTCTGGTGCTTATTTTAGAGTGTTATGACACAACATAAAATTAAATAGATAGTCCCTTCGCAGAGGGAAGCAGTGATTTGCAGAGGTGCCAGAGCTCAAGTTTTAAAAATAGAGGTAAATGATATTTTGAGACATGCACCCTTCTCATTTACTTCACAACCATCAGTTATCAACATCTTCCATGCTAAGCACGCTAGTGGCGGTTCCCAAGCGATAAAAGTGAAGGTTTACTTCCCCTCCACCATCAATCACACTCCACGACTTGTCCGAAACAACGGGTGCCCCGGGGGGAGTTCTGTTTAATTATTTGCATTTTTTAGTTCGGGACTAGGAATCCCTATTACCGCCCTTTTGTCGTGCGATGGCGAGTGAATAAACACTTGACCTGAGAATAACCCGCTTAGCATGAAAAATACCAACCACCTCCTGTCGTTCCATGAACGATCAAGGCACACAAAAAGGATATTTATTTGAAGTTTTTAGAGGTGGCACATGCAAATTTACTTAGGACGACAAGGTAATACCGCATATAGGTAGTTATGGTGGACTCATCTGGAATAACTTGGGTTCAAGGTTTTTGATGTACAAGCAGAATTCTCACTTAGTACAGGCGAAGGCTAGCAAATAGGTTGAGAAGCAGCAAGCTAGAGAGCAACAACGGTCATGGACATGCATTATGCGTAAGTAAAATTGGACTAGCATGAGTAGGATATGAGCACCATGAACATAAATATCATAGAGGCTATGTTGGTTTTAATTCAACTACATGCATGAACATGTGCCAAGTCAAGCCACTCGAACATTCAGAGGAGGATACCATATCATCATACTACATCACAATCATTTTAATGCAATGTTGATATCCAAGATAAAACATTATCCACTCCTAGCTACTTATGCATGGCATGAGAAACTATAATCTCTAATTGTCATTGCAAACATGTTTAATCATAATGGGCTGAATCATGGATACTAGGTTAAACATATTTACAAAAATAGAACAAGCCGAGTTCATACCAATTTCTCTCTGCCACGGCTAGTTCATCGAATATTGTCATTATTGCCTTTCACTTGCGCGAACGAACAATGTGAAAATAATAATAGTGCAAGAGTGTCACAGCCCTAGTATTGTTGCAACTAATGGCATTGCGTCCATGCATCATGTTTAAATTTCATGAAATTTGAAATGGGGATTGATCAAACCCCTAGTACTGAAACAATGCAAATAGGTTCAACTTCAAAATATTTTCAAAGAACCCAAATTGGTTTGCAAAATGTTCATGATTAATGGAAAAGGGTGAAAACCATATCCAGAGATGATGGATATTTTTCCAAGACATTATTGGTATTTGAATTAATCCATATTGTATTTGAATTGGGGCACTTAAATTCTATAAATAATTTTAAATGCTCCAATTTATTCTGAAAATAGCTAAGGGTCTCGTAATATTTCAGTTAATGCCCAAAATTATTTTCAGGATTTATTAAAATGATTTGGTTTATAAACTAAATCAAAACAGAGCAAATAAATAGAAAACAGAAAAAAGAGAGAAAGATGAAACCTCACTGGCCTTACTGGCAGAAGAGGCCCAGCCCACCGAGGCTGTGTGGTCTTCTTCCTCCTGCCAGGAGGACAGGCAGGTGCGTGGCGAGCGTGCCGACGACGCCTTGCCACCTCCTGCTTCAGCCGCAAGACCCCGACCCCTCCAGACGACACCACGCGCGCCCCTGACCTCTCTCTCTCTCACGCCCGCAGCTCATCCCCTCCTCTGGCTCCCTCTCTCTCCCACTGAGCGGAGCTCGTCACCGCCGCTTGCTGCTGCCGCCGCCACCGCCTACCCCTTGCTTCCCCGACCAGCTCAAGAACTCCGCCTCGACGCCGTGAATCTCCAAGCCGAAGAACGCGCCCCGGATGCCCTGCAGCGTCGCCGCCATCGCCATCTTCCTCACCGCCTCGGCCACCAAACGCCGTCGCCGAATTCGCCGCCTACAGGACGTCCCCGAGCCCACTTACCCTCCCTACGAACTCGCGGTGAGCCCAGTCGAGTCGCTTCTTCTTCCCGGGTCGCGTTTGACCTCTAGGCCATAGCTCCGCCCTTGCCCAATTCCGGCCGCCGCCGCGTCGTGGTTGCCGTCGCCTCAGGCCACCCCACGGCCTCCCGCATGCTCCATTAGATGTGCGCGAGCGCCAGACACCCTCAGCACCCATCCGCGCGTCTAATGGACGCCGAAGCCGCGATTCCGGTGTGCCTTCGCCGTCGGCTGTGGTCGTCGCCGGCCATGCTCCGGTGATGATGACGTGGCGCGTCATTAGCAGTTAATCACCGCTAATTAGCCACATGACCCACTTACGAAGGGCCCCACATCCTAATTAGCGGCTAACAAAATACTTAGTATTAGTTTAACAGATGGACCCCACCCATTAGCTTGACCTTGCCACGTCACCCGTTGACCGACCCCACGTCGGTGTTGACCCTACCGACGTGGCGATTGACTAGGCCCACTGTCATCCACCCAAACCGAGTCAGGTCACCGACGTGGATCCCACACGTCAGGTGACCTAGACCCGCCGGTTGACCTGCTGAGGTCAGTATGACCTAATGCTGACGCAATAACTCTTTTTCTGGATTTATTTTAATTCAGGAAATTCCAGAAAATACCCCAAACTTCTAAAAAATCATATAAAATCAACCGTAACTCCAAATCAAATAAATTATATATGAAAAATGATCAGAAAAATATGAATAATTTGTTTATGCCATGATCATGCATGTTTTAACAAGTTAACCTCACTGAATAGGACAAATGATGATTAGGGCAATTTGTGAAATAACATTTGGAGTTGGAGTTTAACCTTGTTTGAATTCCACTTCAATTAACTTGGCTTACTGCTGCATTAGGTCAATTCAGTTCTTTAACATGGCATATCATTCATTTGTTGTGCATTGCATTGATTGTGTTTCTTCTTGTTTGTCGGTGGTTGTTCCCTCTCGATAGACGTGGTTTCGACGATGAGTTCGATGACACCGATGAATAACTATATTATCTTCAGAAGTGTCAGGCAAGCAAAACCCCCTTGTTCATTCCGATATAATCCCACTCTCTCGCTCCTGCTCTCTTTTACTGCATTAGGACAACAACGATTCATCTGTTACTTGCTGCGGTAGCTGAACCCCTTTATCCTCTGCATGACTGTCATTCCACAAGAATAGATGAAACCCACTAGCATGAGTAGGAGTTGTTTGAGCCCTGTTGTGCCTACTCATTCATGCTTGTTTGTCATGCCTGCTACTGCTAAGAGTTGAGTCAGGTCTGATTCATCGGGGATGAATCGGAGGTGTGTGAACATGTCCTACTGTGTGTGAGCTAAGTGTGTGAACACGATTTGGTAAAAGGTAGCGGTGAGAGGCCATGTAGGAGTACATGGTGGGTTGTCTCATTGAAGCCGTCCTCAGGAACTGAGTTCTGTGTTTGTGATCCATGAAACAGTTACTACCACACATTGGGATCCTTAATTGACTCTCTCGGCTTCTTAACCACCCTTGTCCTCTGTCCAGGAGTTGCAACTAGTTTCTGGTGTTTGTAGGATATGTGTTGGAGGCCGTGCGTAGCGCTGACCCTAGGGGTGGGCTATGATGCGGTAGATACACCGTGGCCCGGTGTACCGAATGCCCGTTTGGTATCTCGGGAACCCTGCACACATCGTTCGGGGCCGTATGGGAAACCTCGGCCGGACTCCCTGCGGATGGAACCTGAATAGGCGATAAACCTGGACTAGGGACTTGAGTGTTTAGGTAGGCCGTGGCCGACACCCTCGCTGGGCTTCCGCTTGAAGGTTGCCGAGTACATGTCGTGTAAACGGCGATAAGTGGTGAGAGCGTGTGTGAAGAAGTACACCCCTGCAGGGTTAATATGATCTATTCGAATAGCCGTGTCCGCGGAAAAGGACTTCGGGTTGCCTATATCAGTTCATAGACAAGTGAAAGTGGATACTCTAAAATGCGCAAGATAAGCGTGAGTGCTATGGATGGCGTTCTCGTAGGGAGACGGAGCGGGTCCATAGTGGTGTATTGATATGGTGAATATGTGGACTCGTAGCGCCACCTCAAAAGAGTTACTTGCAATGTAGTTTAGGATAGCCACCGAGTCAAAGCTGGCTAGCTGCGGTCAAACTCCACCACCCCTTTTGATAATGATGCATATGTAGTTAGTTTTGATGTAAGTCTTGCTTGAGTACAATTGTACTCACGCTTGCTTATTTTATGTTTTGCGAGAGACGCGTCGGTCTCGCTAGTAGTTCGCTTGGACTTGACGTTTAGCTTGTTACCTCAGCTACGATCTTGTGCCCTCGGCAGATCTCGTAGATAGTCGGGCTTCTCAGCCTTTTTCATTTATAGTTGTCTGCGTACTCGGACATGTTTAGCTTCCGCTTGTGCTTTGACTTGTATGTTTCGAGTGTTGGGTCATGAGACCCATGTTTGTAATATCTCGCTCCTCGGAGCCTAATGAATAAATATTTGAGTCGAGAGTTATGTTGTGATGCCATGTTGTATTTACACATATTGAGCATATTGTGTGTATGTTTGAAATGCTTGGTATGTGTGGGATCCGACAATCTAGTTGTTTATCCTTGGCAGCCTCTCATATGGGGAAATGTAGTCTAGTGCTTCCGAGCGATAGTAGTCCGCTACTGCCCGGTTCACGGAGTCCCGCTAGCCCAAAGACTACTGCTTTGGACACTTGATCGGCCGGCATGTGTTTCACTTCGTTCTTATACTGTCCTTCGGGAAATGTCACGCGGTGATATTCGAGTCCTGCCTAGCCTGCTACAGCCCGGGATACCGGAGTCCTGTTAGCCCAGTGCTACAGCCCGAATTCATACGTTGATGACCGACATGCTTGATGTGATTCATGTATGCCTGTCCCCATGGGTTAGTGCCGCTTTGGGTTCATGACTAGCCATGTCAGCCCTGGTTCTCTGTCATATGGATGCTAGCGACACTATCAGATACGTGAGCCAAAAGACGCAAACGGTCCCGGGCCATGGTAAGGCGACACCTGTGGGAATACCGTCGTGAGGCCGCAAAGTGATATGAGGTGTTACCGCTAGATCGATGTGACTTGGAATCGGGTCCCGACAGCGTTGGTATCGAGCCCGATTGCTCAGAGGATTACCAAGCCAAACTGGTCAAGTTGTGTCTAGAAATGCTTTAGTTATGTAAGGGAATTGATTGGGGAAGGGAACGTAAGGCTCTTTTTACTCCTTATACCTCATGGCCTTCTGATCTGAGTCATCCTCTTCTGTTCTACGGGGATTAAGAACTAGGATTCTCATCTATCTATTAGGATGACGTGTTACTAATCCATAGACCTTGAGATTGTTGGTTTTAAGCCCAGTTCAGTTCCTACTATTTCTGTATGATAACTGTTGATCTCGTAACCTTGATATTGTGATGTTGAGTGGTTATGCCACCATTTCTGCAGGATGTCTCAAATCATTTTGAGCATTTACAGCCGTTATGCTGTCCGAGTCATCCCAGGTCTCTAAATAGTCTGATGCATTTGCAAATCCTTTCCTCCGTTCCCGATGTCCTTTTGGATCAGCATAAGCACACTACTCGGTAAGTTGAGGTACTTTGTTGCCTCGGCGTAGATGTTGGAGCTATTATTATGACCCTAGGTGTTTAGGAAGTCACCTAGCAATTTAACAATGCTTTCGTATCCCCAGTGTGATGATTCTGGCCATTATTCTTGAAAGCATCCTGTGATGTTATTAGTTAGTAGGCATTCTATTCCTGGGTTCTTGAACCCGAGATTCACCCTACTTCATGTTGTTAGTATTTGCTAGTTCCTTTAGGATATTAGTAACCTTGTGACAGTCCTCGAGGTCCGTGGTATTCCCTTCTTCCAAATACCATGAACCATTAAGGCAGAAGTTATTTAAACCAAAAGATCACAACCAGAGTGCTCTTGAGGAGTACTCCATTCATATTGTGACTCTGCCAGTCCTACCTTCTCTGCATGGGTTATCTGGGAGAAATGTTGAGCTTTGCTCGATATACTAATCCATGCCTCCACAACTCGAAAAGTTATATGTTCCTTTGAATTGTCCCTCTTCAGTTGTATTCCGACCTTCGTCTATCAATTGATAGTCAGGAGTAGTCGTGCATTCGTCATCGAGGCCTATTATCCTTGTGGTCTGTCAAGCCATTCTATTTTAGAATGACTAGGAGAAACAAACTCCAGTACCTCATCCATTTCTAGGATTGGGTCAAAGCAATTGTATTCTGCAAATCAAAATGCTAATCCAGCTTTTGATTCTGTTCCACCTGGAGTGTTACCATCTTTATGTCAAGAATGTCATGAGAATTGCACCTTCTCTTATGAATTCTTGATGCAGTGATACTTCTCACCATCATCATTCATTCCTCGGTCCTCATGTTGTTGTAACCGGAATGCTGACAAGTGAATTGTGATGTGTGAAATCAATACTCCTAGCAACCTCGTTGCTTGGTAGCTAATAGACAATATCCTCATTCTTAGCGTGTTGGTTATTAAATCATCATCCTAAGATTGATCGTGCTACCTAGTCCTTATTTCTGGTGCATTCTTCGATTGATGAGTTAGGATCTTGTCAAGTCCTCACTCATTTGATCATATCGTCTTGCCGAGAAAAGCAAGATTGTTCTCGAGCTTAGTAACATACCGGTGGTTCGTGACTTTCCAAATATCTTCTTGGGAGTGTCACCGGTTGTTTCTCGATCGTTATGTTGAGCTCGTGATCAAGTTGGTTTCTTGTGAACCACCCTTTCTCCAAGAATCGTGTTGGATATCCACGAGCTAGTTGGTTAAGCTAGACAACAACTTGGAGAGTTGGAAGATAAAAGCTTGCCTAACTTAGTTCGTTCCAAAGGGATATTCTTGTGTAGTGTGTGTTGAAGAAATATGATATCTTCATCGATTGGTCCCCGTGATCAGTTGCTGGACCTATTGTCTTATCAATCCTTTGATTTGAGTGTGGGCCATCGTCAAGTCAAATCAGAACAAATGATATTCATAATGTTGTCTTACTCGTGGTTGATCCCTTGATCATACACCATTACATCTTTGGTCTGACCAATGCTATCACCGTGTTCACATGATGGTGGAAGTCCAGTGATATGAAAATTCCGATGAGTTGTTGTTGAGCCCATCAGCAGCATGTTGTCTCCCCCATGGGTCATGTTGAACATCAACCTAGTGTTGAAAACTTTGTAAGTAATTCCTTCGTGTTCCGTTCACGAAGCCTATGCTTGGATGGAAGAAGTGACTTCCTCGAATTCATGTGCTTTAGGTGTAAGTTGCCGCCATGAATTTGAGAAAGGTTTGTTTTGTTTACTTTGGAATCATCCCAAGTCAGTCATGCACGTGCGAAGTATTCTATGGTATGATAGACTGATCATCTTCATTCCATATGAATTCCATAGCCCACTAAGCCACTGATTGACTTGTTCAAGGAAAAGAAGTCTATGCTTGGGATCTAATCCATGGACTTGCGTAAAGACTTCGATATCCTCGATGATGGTTCCCCACCTGAACTCGGTAGTGTTTTGTTGTGAGACTACCATGTGGTCATGCTTGTCTGGGACAACGTGTTCACATGTGTTTAGCAGAACCAGCTCATGTTTTGGAGCTTACTACCTTGGTTCATTCCTCGAGAATCTCGCAATGGCATCTCGTCGAATTGTGTTGCAAACTTTCTTTTCAGACATGCTGAGTCTGAAGTATCCTATTACCAATCGGATCTGAATCTCGGGCAGATATGATGGTTGGAACATTCCAACAGTTGCATTTCGTTCCCAGCTTGCACCGTCCTTGTGCCATTTCACTATGGGCTGCCTTCTTAGCAAGTTCTTGTCTAGGTTCATCTTCAAAGGTGGACTTACCATGGGTCCCCTCCACCTCCGATGATAAGCAAAAATCATCCATTGCGTTGTCTTCAACAAGGTAGTCCACATCATCCATTCTAGTCCGGGTGTACCATTCCTTTGCACTCCGCCAAACGATCGTTGTGAATTGCCTTAGGCTGGTATGAAGAGTTTCAATGATCTCTGAATCAAAAGTAATTCTTTTTGCCACTTAAGGGAATAGCTCTTTGCGTCACCTCCCCAAAGGTGCCCCGTTTTGGAAACATGGCAACTTCCCTCGCTATTTTCAAACATTCGTAAAATTGTTTCCTCCGTCCTTACTGATGCATGTCTTACCTCTCCGCTCCAGAAATGATTTTTTGTCTCATTCCATGAGTTGATCTTGGATCATTAAGATGATCCTAAATTGTTTGAACCTCAAGAAGATCGATTCCTCTAAATTCCCCCTTTTTCTTCTCGTTGTGATGTTGGATGTAGTTCTCAAGACAAGACGTCGAGACAAAAATGGCGATCGTGCCAACTTTCCTCTGAAGTGCAACCTGGATTGTGAAGACCGTGTTAACTTGTGCCCCCTCTGTCTTCTTACCTCACGTCTTGAATCTCGGGACGAGATTCTTGTTTAGTGGGGGTGAGTTGTCACAGCCCTAGTATTGTTGCAACTAATGGCATTGCATCCATGTATCATGTTTAAATTTCATGAAATTTGAAATGGGGATTGATCAAACCCCTAGTAATGAAACAATGCAAATAGGTTCAACTTCAAAATATTTTCAAAGAACCCAAATTGGTTTGCAAAAATGTTCATGATTAATGGAAAAGGGTGAAAACCATATCCAGAGATGATGGATATTTTTCCAAGACATTATTGGTATTTGAATTAATCCATATTGTATTTGAATTGGGGCACTTAAATTCTATAAATAATTTTAAATGCTCCAATTTATTCTGAAAATAGCTAAGGGTCTCTGTAATATTTCAGTCAATGCCCAAAATTATTTTCTGGATTTATTAAAATGATTTGGTTTATAAACTAAATCAAAACAGAGCAAATAAATAGAAAAACAGAAAATAAGAGAGAAAGACAGAAACCTCACCTGGGCCTTACCTGGCAGAAGAGGCCCAGCCCACCAGGGGCTGTGTGGTCTTCTTCCTCCTGCCAGGAGGACAGGCAGGTGCGTGGCGAGCGTGCCGACGACGCCTTGCCACCTCCTGCTTCAGCCGCACGACCCCGACCCCTCCAGACGACGCCACGCGCCCCCCCTGACCTCTCTCTCTCTCTCACGCCCGCAGCTCATCCCCTCCTCTGGCTCCCTCTCTCTCCCACCGAGCGGAGCTCGTCACCGCCGCTTGCTGCTGCCACCGCCACCGCCTCCCCCTTGCTTCCCCGACTAGCTCAAGAGCTCCGCCTCGACGCCGTGAATCTCCAAGCCGAAGAACGCGCCCCGGATGCCCTGCAGCGTCGCCGCCATCGCCATCTTCCTCACCGCCTCGACCACCAAACGCCGTCGCCGAATTCGCCGCCGACAGGACGTCCCCGAGCCCACTTACCCTCCCTACGAACTCGCGGTGAGCCCCGAGTCGTTCCCCTTCTTCCCCGGTCGCTTTGACCTTCTAGGCCATAGCTCCGCCCTTCAATTCGGCCGCCGCCGCCGTCGTGGTTGCCGCCTCAGCCACCCCACGGCCTCCGCATGCTCCATTAGATGCGTGCGCGCCAGACACCTCAGACCCATCCGCGTCGAATGGACGCCGGCCGCGATTCCGTGTGCCTCCGCCGTCGGGCTGTGGTCGTCGCCGCCATGCTCCGTGATGATGACGTGGCGCGTCATTAGCGATTAATCACCGCTAATTAGCCACATGACCCACTTACGTAAGGGCCCCACATCCTAATTAGCCGCTAACAAAATACTTAGTATTAGTTTAACAGATGGACCCCACCCATTAGCTTGACCTTGCCACGCCACCCGTTGACCGACCCCACACGTCGGTGTTGACCCTACCGACGTGGCGGTTGACTAGGCCCACTGTCATCCACCCAAACCGATCAGGTCACCGACGTGGATCCCACGTCGCCGTTTGACCTAGACCCGCCGGTTGACCTGCTGAGGTCAGCATGACCTAATGCTGACGGAATAACTCTTTTTTCTGGATTTATTTTAATTCAGGAAATTCCAGAAAATACCCCAAACTTCTAAAAAATCATATAAAATCAACCGTAACTCCAAATCAAATAAATTATATATGAAAAATGATCAGAAAAATATGAAGAATCTGTTTATGCCATGATCATGCATGTTTGAACAAGTTAACCTCACTGAATAGGACAAATGATGATTAGAGCAATTTGTGAAATAACATTTGGAGTTGGAGTTTAACCTTGTTTGAATTCCACTTCAATTAACTTGGCTTACTGCTGCATTAGGTCAATTTAGTTCTTTAACATGGCATGTCATTCATTTGTTGTGCATTGCATTGATTGTGTTTCTTCTTGTTTGTCGGTGGTTGTTCCCTCTCGATAGACGTGGTTTCGACGATGAGTTCGATGACACCGATGAAGAACTATATTATCTTCAGAAGTGCCAGGCAAGCAAAACCCCCTTGTTCATTCCGATATAATCCCACTCTGTCGCTCCTGCTCTCTTTTACTGCATTAGGACAACAACGATTCATCTGTTACTTGCTGCATGTAGCTGAACCCCTTTATCCTCTCGCATGACCTGTCATTCCACAAGAATAGATGAAACCCACTAGCATGAGTAGGAGTTGTTTGAGCCCTGTTGTGCCTACTCATTCATGCTTGTTTGTCATGCCTGCATCGCTTAGAGTTGAGTCAGGTCGATTCATCGGGATGAATCGGAGGTGTGTGAACATGTCCCTGTGTGTGAGCTAAGTGTGTGAACACGATTTGGTAAAGGTAGTGGTGAGAGGCCATGTAGGAGTACATGGTGGGTTGTCTCATTGAAGCCGCCCTCGGGAACTGAGTTCGTGTTTGTGATCCATGAAACAGTTATTACCACACAATGGGATCCTTAATTGACTCTCTCGGCTTCTTAACCACCCTTGTCCTCTGTCCAGGAGTTGCAACTAGTTTCTGGTGTTTGTAGGATATGTGTTGGAGGCCGTGCGTAGCGCTGACCCTAGGGGTGGGCTATGATGCGGTAGATACACCGTGGTCTGCAAAATTAATGCCTGCTTGGTATCTCGAACCCGCACACATCGTTCGGGGCCGTATGGGAAACCTCGGCCGACTCCTGCGGATGGAACCTGAATAGGCGATAAACCTGGACTAGGGACTTGAGTGTTTAGGTAGGCCGTGGCCGACACCCTCGCTGGGCTTCCGCTTGAAGGTTGCCGAGTACATGTCGTGTAAACGGCGATAAGTGGTGAGAGCGTGTGTGAAGAAGTACACCCCTGCAGGGTTAACATGATCTATTCGAATAGCCGTGTCCGCAGAAAAGGACTTCTGGGTTGCCTATATCAGTTCATAAACAAGTGAAAGTGGATACTCTAAAATGCGCAAGATAGCGTGAGTGCTATGGATGGCGTTCTCGTAGGGAGACGGAGCGGTCCATAGTGGTGTATTGATATGGTGAATATGTGGACTCGTAGCGCCACCTCAAAAGAGTTACTTGCAATGTAGTTCAGATAGCCACCGAGTCAAAGCTGGCTAGCTGCGGTCAAACTCCACCACCCCTTTTGATAATGATGCATATGTAGTTAGTTACGATGTAAGTCTTGCTGAGTACAATTGTACTCACGCTTGCTTATTTTATGTTTTGCGAGAGACGCTGGCCTCGCTTAGTAGTTCTGCTTGGACTTCGACGTTTAGCTTGTTACCTCAGCTACGATCTTGTGCCCTCGGCAGGATCTGGTAGATAGTTAGGCTTCTCAGCCTTTTTCATTTAAACTTGTCTGTACTCAGACATGTTTAGCTTCCCCTTGTGCTTTGACTTGTATGCTCTGAGTGCTGGGTCATGAGACCCATGTTTGTAATATCTCGCTCCTCGGAGCCTAATGAATAAATATTTGAGTCGTAGAGTTATGTTGTGATGCCATGTTGTATTTACACATATTGAGCATATTGTGTGTATGTTTGAAATGCTTGGTATGTGTGGGATCCGACAATCTAGTTGTTTATCCTTGGCAGCCTCTCATATGGGGAAATGTAGTCTAGTGCTTCTTGAGCGATAGTAGTCCGCTACAGCCCGGTTCACCGGAGTCCTGCTAGCCCAGCACTACTGCTTTGGACACTTGACTGGCCGGCATGTGTTTCACTTCGTTCCTATGTCTGTTCTTCGGGAAATGTCATGCTGTGATATTCGAGTCCTGCCTAGCTGCTACAGCCGGGATACCGGAGTCCTGTTAGCCCAGTGCTACAGCCCGAATTCATACGTTGATGACCGACATGCTCGATGTGATTCATGTATGCCTGTCCCCATGGGTTAGTGCCGCTTTGGGTTCACGACTAGCCATGTCGGCCCGGGTTCTCTGTCATATGGATGCTAGCGACACTATCATATACGTGAGCCAAAAGACGCAAACGGTCCTGGGCCATGGTAAGGCGACACCCGTGGGAATACCGTGCGTGAGGCCGCAAAGTGATATGAGGTGTTACCGGCTAGATCGATGTGACTTGGAATCGGGGTCCTGACAAAGAGTGCCGTGGACTAAGCTGGAATCTACAAACATTTTATTCAACAGGAGAAGACAAGGTAAAATGGGCTCTTTGTTAGATCAACAATTATGCAAATGAGAGCTGAGGGAGTCCTGGATTAGGGGGTGTCCGGATAGCCGAACTATCACCGTTGGCCGGACTCCTGAACTATGAAGATACAAGATTGAAGACTTTGTCCCGTGTCCGGATGGGACTTTCCTTGGCGTGGAAGGCAAGCTTGGCGATACGGATATGTAGATCTCCTACCATTGTAACCGACTATGTGTAACCCTAACCCTCTCCGGTGTCTATATAAATCGGAGGGTTTTAGTCCGTAGGACGAACAACAATCATACCATAGGCTAGCTTCTAGGGTTTAGCCTCTCTGATCTCGTGGTAGATCTACTCTTGTACTACCCATATCATCAATATTAATCAAGCAGGAGTTGGGTTTTACCTCCATCGAGAGGGCCTGAACCTGGGTAAAAACATCATGTCCCTTGTCTCCTGTTACCATCCGCCTAGACGCACATTCGGGACCCCTACCGAGATCCGCCGGTTTTGACACCGACATTGGTGCTTTCATTGAGAGTTCCTCCTGTCGCCATCTTTAGGCCCGATGGCTCCTTCGATCATCAACAACGACGCGTCCAGGTGAGACTTTTCTCCCGGACAGATCTTCATATTCGACGGCTTTGCACTACGGGCCAATTCACTTGGCCATCCGAGCAGATCGAAGCTACGCCTGGCCATCGTGTCAGATTTGGGAGTTTGAACTACACGGCCGACATCCGCGGAGACTTGATCTTCGACGGATTCGAGCCACAGCCAAGCGTGCAGCCTTGTCTCGATGGGCACGATCTAGCTCGCCACCGAGCAGTGCCTCGAGGTCGCACAGCGCCCGCTCCGACCCTTAGCTCGGAGCCGACTACCGATCGAGGATGAGTGGCTGGACACCGCCTCGGGGCTACGATCTCACGGCGATTGAGCCGAACACCATCCTTTCCTTTCCGAAGCCGTGACTCGAGGTGCCGGACTCCTATCCGGACCAACCTCCAGCTACCGCCAATCGAATCCGATTGGGCCGTTATGGAGTTCATCGCCATGACATCTTTCAAAGATTCGCCTTTGGCGACATCCTGAATTCACTAAAGTCTCTCTTTATCGAGAGCCCTGCCGGACTATGGTCGGGAAGGTTGGGATGCGGACGACGAAGAAATTCAACGCCCACCCACCACCCACTTTGTAGCCATGTCAATGATTTAACCGACATGCTCGACTTCGACTCTGAAGACATCGATGGTATGGATGACGATGCAGGAGACAACAAAGAACCAGCGCCTACAGGGCACTGGAAGGCCACCTCGTCATACGACATATACATGGTGGACATCCCAAAAGATGGGAATGACGATGGAACAGCGGAGGATGACCCCTCCAATAAACAGCCCAAGCGCCGGCGTCAGCGGCGCGGCTCTAAATCCCGCCACAGCAAAAACGATGATTCCGGCACGGAGATAATAACACCGGACAAGTGTCAAGACAACCTCCCTAGCAGGATTCAGCACAGAGGAGGGAGAAGCCAGCCCTCATGATAGAGCGCATGAGAGGTAGAGGACGATAATTATATGCCTCTCCTCCGAAGGCGAGGCAAGCCTCGACGATTTACTTAATTTGTCGTGCCCGAGGATCCCGTCGAACAAGAGCGTTTCAAACGCTGGCTTATGGCCACGGCAAGCAGCCTCAAGAAAAAGCAGCAGCAACTTAGAGCTGACCAAGACTTGCTAGCTGACAGATGGACTGAAGTCCTTGCAGCCTAAGAGTACGAACTCGAACACCCCTCCAAGAGCTACCCAAAACGCAGGCTGCTATCCCAATTAGAGGAGGAAGCACCCAAACCTACATCACCAGCGCATGACGCGACCGACCGGCCACCTCGTGGACGCGACAGAGAGGCCTCTAGGCCCTCCACTAAAGCCGCACCCCGGCATCGCTCGAAAAGTACAAAGGCATGGGGAAATGCGCCAGACCTGCGAGACATATTGGAGGACAAGGCAAGGCAAACAAGATCGATCTATGGATCACGTGGGCGCCCCACGACACATGATGACAACCGTCACGCCGGATACAACAATTCCGGCCGGGCCGAACACAGTAGACAAAGCTCATTTGAGCTGCGTCGTGATATATCCCAATACAGAGGCGCCGCACACCCACTATGCTTCACAGACGAAGTAATGGATCATCAAATCCCCGAGGGTTTCAAACCCGTAAACATCGAATCATACGATGGCACAACAGATCATGTGGTTTGGATTGAGGACTAACTCCTTCATATCCACATGGCCCGCGGTGATGATCTACACGCCATCAAATACCTCCCACTCAAGCTTAAAGGACCAGCTCGGCATTGGCTCAACAGCTTGCCAGCAGAATCAATTGGTTGTTGGGAAGACCTGGAAGCCGCATTCCTCGATAACTTCCAGGGCACATATGTGCGACCACCAGACGCCGATGACCTAAGCCACATAATTCAGCAACCAGATGAATCGGCCAGACAATTCTAGACACGGTTCCTAACCAAGAAAAATCAAATCGTTGACTGTCCGGATGCAGAGGCCCTTGCAGCCTTCAAACATAACATCCGCGACGAGTGGCTTGCCCGGCACCTAGGACAGGAAAATCCGAAATCCATGGCAGCCCTCACAACACTCATGACCCGCTTTTATGCTGGAGAGGACAATCGACTAGCTCGCAGTAATAACTTGACCAAAAACCCCGGTAGTTCGGATACCAAGGACAGCAATGGCAGTCGTCGTACGCAACAAGCACAAGCGCCAGATTAACGGCGATAATGCTAAAGATACAACAGTCAATGCCGGATTCAGAGGCTCTAAACCCGGTCAGCGAAAAGGCCGCTCAAAAGAAATACTGGGGCCCATCCAATTTGGACCGAATACTGATCGCTCGTGCGGATACATGGCACTTCAAAACTAGCCAACCACACCAACAGGATTGTTGGGTGTTCAAGCGAAGCAGGCAAGTTAAATGCGAAAACAATGACAAGGGGCTGCATAGCGATGACGAGGAGGAGCCCCGCACGAACAATAGAGGATAGAAGGGCTTTCCCCACAAGTGCGGACGGTGAACATGATATACGCAACCCACATAACCAAAAGGGAGCGAAGCGCGCACTAAGGGACGATATGCGATGGAGCCACGCCCTAAAGTTCAACCCGTGGTCCTCCTGCCCGATCACTTTTGATCGAAGGGACCACCCCACTAGCATCCGCCACGGCAGATTCGCCGCATTGGTTCTCGACCCAATCATTGACGGATTTCACCTCACTAGAGTCCTGATGGACGGCGGCAGCAGCCTGAACCTGCTTTACCAGGATACAGTGCGCAAAATGGGCATAGACCCCTCAAGGATTAAACCCACAAAGACGACCTTTAAAGGCGTTATACCAGGCATAGAGGCCAACTGTATAGGCTCAGTTACACTCGTAGTGGTCTTCGGATCCCCGGATAACTTCCGAAGCGAGGAATTAATCTTCAACATAGTCCCGTTCCGCAGCGGCTATCACACACTGCTCGGACGAACCGCATTTGCAAAGTTCAATGCGGTGCCGCACTACGCATACCTCAAGCTCAAGATGCCAGGCCCTCGAGGAGCAATAATGGTCAATGGAAACACCGAACGCTCTCTCCGAACGGGGGAGCATACAGCGGCCCTCGCGGCGGAAGTACAAAGCAGCCTCTCAAGGCAATTCTCGAGTCCGACTACTAAACGTCCGGACACCGTCAAGCACGCCCGAAGTAACCTACAACAAGACCGCCTGGCACGTTCCGAGCACGCGTAGCAATGCGGCCCCAACCCCAGCCCTCGCAAAATTGCGAGACCAATACCACGCGTACATAACTACGCTCTGGAGATACCATGGGCATAGGGGGAGGGGCACGACCACGGCATGCCCAGAGTGCGGCTCAACCGCACTAGGGGCTCCCGATTGTGTCATTCTTATTTTTATTTTTTTCTTATTTTCAGGACTCCATTTTCCAGAAGCCCTGTCCGGAAGTAGAATCGCCAAACTCACGATGCAACAGCCAGGGAAGCAGAAAGCTACGTCGAGTGTCCAGGTTGTCTCTACTACGAGCAATATACCTGTTTTACATACCATCTTGCAGCTTACCCCTGGAGGGGGACATGTTAAATAGTCCCATCCCTTGCTTATCGCACTATTTGTATCGTTCTGCTTTCATTGTAGTACCTTTTGAATAAACAATACATAGCTTCTGCTTATTATTGCATTCCTTTTTTTTCTATATATGTTCATTCATGACATGTTGCACCCGTACAACTTGGTACGGCCAATACACCAGGGGCTTAAGTACCCCAAAATATGGTGTGATAAGTCCGAACACTTTCACAAGTGCGGCACCCCGAACTTATAGCATTATATGCATCGGCTCCGAATCATGTCTTGGGTCAATAGTTGGGTTTGCCCGGCTCCCATGTTTTGGTACCTTACGTTCCGTTATATCGGCTAAGGTAGCGCTGGGAGAACCACTGCGATTATGCCCCGGTTGAGCTGGGTTGAGCACCTCAGTGGAGAAAGCTAAAACTGATCGTCATGATAGGGCGAGAGCCGGTCGCTGTTCGAGAGGTTTTTTCGGGTCCCTAAAGACTTATGCCGCTTAGAGCGAGGAGTCGGCATTGTCCGGCCAAGGCGTGATAGCGCCTCAACTCGGTCTTCGAATACTAGGGGCTTCACCAAATTTAAAATTATAGAATTCTATGGCTAAGGAGAGTGTTTAAGCATTATAGTCCGGTTGCCTCGTTCGTCGTGTTGCGCCTCCCTCAAGGACCCAAGAATGGGAACAAGAGCGCCAAGTTTATCCCGAACACCCCAAAGACTCGTGGCATGGGGCTGAAGCCAACGACTCGCCATCTCTCAAATTTGACAAACGGCCGCCTGAAGGTAATATTTTAAATTAACAAGCATTGCTTAGCGATATGAACAAGTTTTCAGCAGACAGATAAGAAATGCGAGTCTACTCAAAATTACATCTTTGGAGCATTCACCGCTATAAGGCAGGCACCCTTCAGACGCCTCATAGTACATCTCGGGCTTGCGATGCCCTTGCCCGCGGCAGCCCGTCTGTCACAAGCTTCTCGCGTCCATCTTGCCCAGTGCACTTTAGCACGGGCAAGGGCCCGACGGCACCTTCGATGCGAGACGGAGCGCTTGATGTCTTCAATCCATGGACAAAGGCCCACCAGCCGCCGCAGACTAGCCCAAGTAGCTCCTGTGTATGGCTTCCTTAGGCCACAGCCAACTATGAGGCCCTTCATGGCCTGTTCGCCACCTTGTGGAGCTCGACCAGCTGCTTCACTGGTCGCTCAGGGCGGGTGTCCGCCTCAAAGATACCGAGACCAGAACACCTTTTCCGTTGAGCTCCCCTCCTCGGCTCGGTAGAACGCGGCAGCATCAGACACACTACGGGGCAGATTTGGAACGCTCCTGGAGAGCTCCGGATTTGGGTAAGTAACAGATAATTCACTTTCACATGCTTCCTTTGCATAAAGAATGCCTTACCCGCCGCTATCTTTTTTATCGCCTCAATCTCCTGGAGGGCCTTCTGGGCTTCGGCCTTAGCGGCTTTGGCACTCTCAAGAGCCGAGGCGAGCTCGGACTCTCGAGTCTTCGAGTCACGCTCCAAACTCTCGTGTTTTTCCACGAGAGCCTGGAGCTCTTGCCGCACCTCCGCCACCCGCGCCTCCTGCTTCTCTCGCTCGGTGCGCTCTGCGGCCGCACTGTTTTCGGCCTTGGACACCTCTTCCTTCAGGGTCGCCACCTCATTCGTGGCCCCTGCAATACTCACGTTATTCCTGTCATTTTTTGCAACCAAATCCTTTCTATAAGGTATTACTTTAATAAGGTATTACTTACCTTCCTTGTCCTCGAGCTGCTTGGCAAGGCCGAGCTCTGCTCTCGGACCGCCGAGGCTCTCCTTCAATGCATTGACCTCCTAGCCAAGGCAGAGGTCAAGAGCAGCAGCAGCCTGCATTCCCATATTGACATACTTATGTTAGACTCCTGCAGATATCTTTTAGATCCTCAGCTCGGCTTTTCTTTCCTAACAATCGAACTAAGCATCGGGGCTACCGCCTATGCGGTAATATTCTTAAATATCTTAAAAACTTACCTCAAAGCCTGTTAGAAGGCTGGTACAGGCTTCAGTCTGCCCGCTCTTGGCGGACTGAACTTTCTGGATCACCGCACTCATAATAGTGTGGTGCTCCTCGTCGATGGAGGCGCCGTTAAGCGCCTCCAGCAAGCTATCCGGTGCCTCCGGTTGGACGGAGGTCACCGGCATCGCAGTCTTGCCCTTCTTACGAAGGGGCCACCTGCCGGACTTCGGAACCACTGAAGGTTCCGGTACGGAGTCCGGCACAGGGCCAAACTTAGAGCCCTCTGGGTTTTTCCCCCTTTGCGCCCGGAGTACGGGAGGTCACCCTGCGGTGCCTCCAGGACCACCTCCTCCTGGCTGGGCCCCTTTTGGGACTCCACCGCGACATCGTCTGTGTCACGAGGGGAGGAGGCGGTCGGAAGTGAAGTGCTATTCACATCCGACGATCCAGGAGCCGCCGACAAGCGGCGAGCCTGCCCTGGGCGGGCTACATGGTTGTATTCGGCGTTAGAAGACACTATGCGACAAATGAAAAGTCATGAGTTATTCCGGAATCCGGACACTTACAATCTCGCCAGGGGCTTGGCCCTCAGTGGCCACTCCTCTTCGCCGTCGTCGGCGTTGATGGAGAAGTCCGGAGGAAGGGTCCTTCCTTTCTTGGACCCTCCGGCCTCCCCAGTTGGGCCGGCCTTCCTTTTCTTCTCTCCCCCCGCTGGGGGAGAGGCCTCTTTTTCCTCCTCCTCGTCTTCACGGGAGGAGTCTGCCTCGGAGTCGTCGGACGATGAGTCTAACAACACCTGGCGCGGGGCACTCCTTCGAGTTCCCGTGGCCTTTTTCTTAGCCTTCTTCTCCGGCACCACGTGAGGTGCCGGAACCAGCAGCCCCGTCAAGCGGGCGTCCGCTGGGTCTTCTGGCAAAGGAGCTGGTCAGTTAACCTGCCCGGATGTCTTCTGCCAGTCCCGTCAAAGGTAAGGGAGTTTAGATCCCACATAGAGTCAAACTATGAAAAACAAGAGTCCCGTAAAGGGTAGAATAGCTTACCTCTCTAGCCTGACACCGCGAGCTGAATCCGCGATCTTCGGTAGCGGATGCGGGGGCCACGGCGCCCTTAAACAGCACCTTCCAGGCATCTTCGTACGTAGTTTCGAAGAGCTTGCTCAAGGTTTGGTGCTGTGACGGATCAAACTCCCACAATTTGAAGGCCCGTTGTTGGCATGGGAGAATCCGGTGGATGAGCATGACCTGGACTACGTCAACAAGCTTGAGATTCTTGTTCACCAGATTTTGAACGCAGGTTTGAAGTCCGGTCAGCTCTTCTGAATCACCCCACGTTAGGCCCGTCTCTTTCCAGGAGGTGAGCCGTGTGGGGAAGCCAGATCGGAATTTTGGGGCCGCCTCCCATTTGGAGTCGCGTGGCTCGGTGATGTAGAACCACCCCGATTGCCACCCCTTTATTGTCTCCACGAAGGAGCCCTCGATCCATAGGACGTTGGCCATCCGGCCCACCATGGCGCCTCCGCACTCCGCTTGGCGGCTGATGAAGTCATGTACCTAGGGTAGGGTCATGGATCTGTCCTAGGTACCCTCCCCAAGGACACCCGTTAAAGAAGCTGCCTTCCAGTCGACCTGGTAGGATTCCACTCGACAAACTCAAAGACAGTCGACCATGAAGACTCACTCGACCACCAGGAGATCAAGATCCACTCTGTATCCAAACGGTCTGTAATTAAGTAGTCTTTATGGTCATAATGACACTTTATGTAAGGCGTTACCAGTAACGCCTGGCCTTAATGCACCTTAAACCCTCCGCTACGTGGGCTGGCTGGGGTCCTGGCGCACTCTATATAAGCCACCCCCTCCACAGTGCAGGGGTTCGCACCGTAGAACACATACGATATAATCCAGTCGACCGCCTCCGGGCTCCGAGACGTAGGGCTGTTACTTCCTCCGAGAAGGGCCTGAACTCATAAATCCCTTGCATATACAACTACTCCATAGCTAGAATCTTGCCTCTCCATTACTGCCTCCCATTCTACTGTCAGACTTAGAACCACGACAGTTGGCGCCCACCGTGGGGCCGGTGTTCTAGCGATTTGTTGGAGAAGTTGGGATTCTTTCGATCTCCTACATCATGGTTTCAGGTGGAGTTTTGGTCGAGGGCCGCGAGATCCGTCTCGGTGCGCTCATGTTTGTCGCTGACGACTCCGCTTGGCTTCAGGAGGCTCCACTTGACGTTGACACGCTCCCCGTCCGCGGGGCAACGCACTTTCACGCGTGCGTCCGCGGCGTCCTCCTGCGGCAACCGTCGACCCAGTATGGGTCGGCTCCTGTGCCGTCCTCGCTCCCAGTCTCCCGCCGGCGCAAGCGCTCCGGTCGGTCGAGGCTTTAGCGGTGGGTGAGTCATGCGGTGGCCCGCCAGTCAGCCACTCCCCAAGTCACGACGATCGAGCCCGACGAATCTCTCTACGGCCAATTCGATCTGTCGACTGGCTCCACAGAGACTGCGTCCGAGTGCGATAGCAGTGATCCGGCGGCAGAGGTTCTGATGGTCGACGGACCATGCGGTCCTCTTGGATTCCCCCGCACCGACGGAGGTGACGGTGGAGGCGATCCGGCGCAAGCCCACGAAGAGTACCTGCCCCAGCCCCTCACTTCGCTGCAGAGGGAGGAGCTTCGCCGCCGGAACATGGATGCGCTTCACACTCCTATCATTGGAGAAACCCACAAGGCTCGTGCCTTTGAGGATGCGCTGGCATTAACTTGGTTGAGCGCACTCGACCGGGGAACCTCCAATAGTACTCGATTTAGCTGCCATGACCACGGGTTCCAATCCAATGACGCCGCTCTTCCAAAGAACCAACTCAGGTATATCGAACTCCGATTCAGAATTTAGCAGCTGCAACCCAGATAGCAGAGTCGATTCAGCCTCCTCACCGGAGGCGGTAGAGGTTTGCTACAAATCGAGATTTACTCCGGCAGCAGGGACCAAACTGAGTCAGATCACACCACGGAACAGATTCACAGAGATCCGCCACCGCATTCAGTCCAGCCGCCCATAGTCCGAGATCGCCTCCGAGGCGTGAGGAACGTGGGGGCCGGCGTGATGATCAGTACAAGAGCCGCGAGCAGTATGAACACCGATTCGATCGCAATGATCGACGTCGAGTGCCCACCCCTCCCCCAAGGGGCGGATCATCCACTCCTCGGCAGCAGGATGACAGACGCGAGCACAATGTTGGGCGAAGGGTTCCAGTCGACCCCAGAGAACCAAGCTTTGATGCGAGATCCATTATCGTTCAAGGTTTGGTCGATAGGAACAGAGCTCACCGAGAAGGTCATGACAGAGATGTTCCCTCCAGCAGCAGAGTTCATGTCTTAGGGCCAGAGTGTTTTAGCAGGGCTATCAGAGCCGCGGTGACTCCTCCCAACTTCAGGTTGGCGACTGGAGTCAGTAAGTTCACCGGTGAGTCCAAGCCTGACACTTGGCTTAAAGATTACTGAGTGGCAGTTCAGATTGGTGGCGGCAATGATGAGGTAGCTATGAAGCACTTGCCTTCTTATGTTGGAGGGTTCAGCCAGAGCGTGGTTGAATCAGTGAGCACCCAGCAGTATTTACACTTGGGAAGATCTTTCTCGAGTGTTTGTCAGGACATTTGAAGGAACTTGCAAGCGACCAGCAGGGTTGACTGAATTGCAGTTGTGTGTGCAGAAGTCGAATGAAACCTTGAGGGATTACATCCAGAGGTGGATCACTCTGCACCACACGGTCGAGAATGTTTCTGATCACCAGGCAGTCTGTGCCTTCAAGGAAGGTGTCAAGAACAGAGAGTTGAGCTTGAAATTTGGTCGGACTGGAGATATGACCCTGAGTCGAATGATGGAGATTGCCACCAAGTATGCAAATGGTGAAGAAGAGGATCGGCTCCGGAGTGGTAAATACAAGTCAGCCGCTAATGAAGCCGGCGGAGGAAACACCAGTCGGAAGCAGAAGCGCAAAGCCGAGCCAGCTGCTCCCGGAGAAGCCTTGGCTGTGACCCCAGGAAAGTTCAAGGGGAAACCCAAGGGTCCTTGGAACCCTAAGAAGGTGAAAGACCAAGATGGAAACGATGTGTTGGATTTACCATGTCACATTCACACGAAGAAAGACGAAGAGGGTAAACTCATTTACCCGAAGCAGACCACTCGACAGTGTCGGCTCTTGATTCAGCAGTTCCAAGGGAAGCAACCCAAGGATAAGGAAAAGGAGTCGGACAAAGTTGAGGATAAGGATGATAGTGATGGTGGATACCCCCAGGTCAATTCCACCCTGATGATTTTTGCTCACGTTGAGAGCAAAAGTCGACTGAAGGTTATCAACCGAGAAGTGAACATGGTTGCTTCGGCGACCCCCAATTATCTGAAATGGTCCTGCATCGCCATCACATTCGATCACCGATCATCCGACACATTGCCACCCCGGGAGGCAAGCGCCAGGAGTCGACCCGGCCGTCAAGGCACTCGATCGACCAAAGTTTTGATGGATGGTGGCAGTGGTTCGAACATCTTGTACGCAGAGACGTTGAAAGGGATGGGCATTCCGATGTATGACTCAAGATCAAGAATATGAGCTTCCATGGAGTCATTCCTCGAAAGAAGGCTGAGTCACTCGCCAAATTGCTCTTGATGTAGTTTTTGGTGATTCAAGAATTTCCGAAAGAAAAGTTGACCTTGAGGTCGTGGATTTCCGTAGCGCCATCACGCTTATTCGGGAAGGTCGGGCGATGCACGCTTCATGGCCCGACCATGTTACGTGTACCTTAAACTGAAGATGCCTGGTCCCAAGGGCATGATCACTGTTACGGGCAATCGGAAGAAGGCGGAAGAGTGCTTCCAGAAGGGCTCTAAGATCGCTGATGCTCAGATGGCAGTGGTAGAGTTACAAGAGTATCAGAAGACTGCAGATCCAAGTGATTTGTTGCGAGCCAAGAAGCCCGCTACGGAGTCAGCATTTCATTCGTCCGGTGAGACGAAACCGATTCACATTCACCCGACTGATCCCAATGCTGCTCCGACCAACATCTCAACAACACTCGACTCCAAATAGGAAGAAGCGCTCATCCAGCTTCCTCCGTGAGAACTGGGACATCTTTGCATGGAAGCTCGCCGACATGCCGGTGTTCCTGTGGGGCTGGCTGAGCACCGCCACGAAGTCGACCCAAAAGTCAAACCGTTAAAGAACATCTTCGACGGTCCGCCGCCCGTAAGAGAAAGGCCATTGGTGAAGAGGTGGCTCGCTCTTAGCGGCAGAGTTCATCCGAGATTTACCACTCGAGTGGCTCGCCAATGTTGTCATGATCCCCAAGAAGGACAAGTCTGCGCATGTGCATCGATTTCAAGCATATCAATTGGGCCTGCCCAAAGATCATTTCTTCTTCCCCGATCGACCAAATAGTCGACTCAACTGTGGATGAGAGGTTGTCTTTTTAGATGCCTATTCCGGTACCATCGATCCGCTCAGATGGACCCGATGAGATCGAATCGCTTTCATCACTCCATTCGGTGCTTCTATTATGTCACCATGCCATTCGGTCTCAAGAATGCCGGAGCCACATTCATGAGGATGATTCAAGTGTTTGCTCACCAAATCACCGGAATGTGGAAGCATACATGGATGATATAGTGGTCAAGTCATGAAAGGGTTCCGACCTGCCGACCGACCTTGCTGAAACATTTGCCAATCTCGTGGAGGTATGATATCGCTTAATCCATCAAAGTGCACATTCGGAGTTCCCGCGGAAAGTTACTCGGTTTTCTTGTTTCAAAGAGGAATCGATGCTAACCCCGAAAAAGTTGGTACTATTCTCCTAATGAAACGCCTCGCGCAGTACATGATGTCCGAAGCCATCGATGCTTGGCCGCTTTAAGTCGATTCATCTCTCGCCGCGAAAAGGCATTGCCTCTTTACCGATCGATGAAGAAGTCGACAAGTTCGAGTGGACTCCGTGGTTGATGTAGCGCTTGCAGAGCTAGAAGCTCTACTTCCACCCAGCCGGTGCTTGCTGCTCCTATCAAGAAAGAGCCTTTGCTGCTTTACATTGCAGCCATCGGACAAGTCGTCAAGACTGCATTTACGGCCGAAAGGAAGAAGAAGGAAAGGCCTTCAAAGTTCATCGCCCGTTGTATTATCTTTTCAAGTGTCAACCCCATCAAAACAAAGATACCTCACTATCGGCTTGTTTATGGGATTTATATGACCACGAAGAAGGTTGCTCATTACTTCTCGATCATTCCATTACAATCGCCGACGCCCCATTGTCAGAGATTCTTCATAACAGAGATGCAACTGGTCGAGTGGCGAAATGGGCGATTGAACTCCTTCCCCTTGATATCAAGTTTGAGGCAAAGAAAGCCATCAAGTCCCAAGCAGTAGCAGACTTCCTCGCTGAGTGGACTGAACAGCAGCTTCCGACTCAAGTTCACTCGGAGCACTGGACTATGTTCTTCGATGGTTCCAAGATGCTGAATGGTTCTGGTGCTGGGGTAGTATTAGTTTCCCCCCGAGGAGATAAGCTCAGATATGTTCTCCAGATTCACTTTGATTCCTCCAACAACGAAGCAGAGTATGAGGCGCTCCTATATGGGTTGCGTATGGTTGTTTCACTCGGCGTCCGTCGCCTTATGGTCTACGGCGACTCAGATCTGGTTGTTAATCAAGTGATGAAGGAGGACGCCAAGTCCAGCTATGACCGGTTATCGCAATGCAAAGGAGAAAGTCGGAGAAGAAATTTGAGGGGTTAGAGCTTCATCATATACCCCACTAAAAACCAAGCTGTTGATGATTTGGCAAAAATAGGGTCCAAGAGGGAAGCCATTCCCAGTGATGTGTTTTTGGAGCACAACCGCGCACCATCAGTGCAGGAGGATCCTTTCACAGAAGAAGCCCCGCAGCCAAAGAGTGCCGATGATCCGACTGAAGTTGAGGTTCCAGCCATGGTCGACCTGATTATGGAAGTTGTGGTCATCAAACCCGACTGGACAGTGCCATATATCGCGTATATTCTAAGGAAAGAGCTCCCAGAGAATGAAGAGAGGCTCGACAGATCGTCCGTCGATCCAAGGCCTTTACAGTGATCAAGGGACAGCAGTACAGAGAAAGCGCGATCGAGTCGGCCGAAGTGTATAATGCCGTAAGAAGGTCGATAATTTTGAGGATATCCACTGGGACGTGGTTATCATGCGCCCTTCTCGACCATTGTGGCTAAAGCATACCGAAGCGGGATTTTATTGGCCAAAGAAAATGAAATGGCAAAAGAAATAGTCGACAGTGTGAAGGATGTCGCTTTTATTCCAACATGTCGCACAAGCCCGCCTCAGCCTTTAAAGACCATTCCACTCGTCCGCCCTTCGCTGTTTGGGGTTGGACATGATTGGACCGCTGAGAACTGGTAGAAGCGGCTTCACTCACTTGCTAGTAGCAATGACAAGTTCACCAAGTGGATCAAGCTGCCCATCAAGAACCTCGATGCATGCATCGCTATCAGGCCGCCGAGTGTTGATATTCAGATATGGAGTTCCGTGATAGCATCATCACTGACAATGGGTCAAACTTTGATAACGACAAGTTCAAAGCCTTCTGCGCCTCTCAAGGCACGAGGGTCGACTATGCTTCGGTTGCTCATCCTCAGTCGAATGGACAAGCAGAACGTGCAAACGGTCTCATTCTCAAAGGGCTGAACCCCCGGCTGATGTGTGATCTCAAGCACGCAGCAGGAGCATGGGTCGATGAACTTCCATCAGTTCTTTGGGGATTGAGGACCACTCCTAATCGGTCGACTGGGAGAACTCCATTCTTTCTGGTCTATGGAGCTGAAGCAGTTCTGCCGAGTGACCTGCTTCACAATGCGCCTCGAGTCGAACTCTACTCCGAAGATGAAGCGGAACAAGCCCGGCAGGACGCGGTCGACCTTTTGGAAGAAGAGAGGGAGATGGCCCTGATCCGCTCGACTATCTATCAGCAAGATTTGCGTCGATTCCATGCCAGAAATGTGAAGAGTCGAGCCTTCCAAGAGGGAGACTTGGTCCTCCGAGTGGATCAACAGAAACCACACAAGCTCGCTCCCACTTGGGAAGGTCCCTTCATCGTCACCAGAGTTCTCCACAATGGAGCATATCATCTTTACAACGTCGATCGCCAGATTGATGAGCCTTGAGCTTGGAATGCGGAGCTGCTCCGCCCCTTTTATACTTAAGTTCTCACTCGGTTGAGATGTAATAGAAGTACCTCTGTAGTTCGTTTATCTAAGTCAAGAATGTTATAATTTTCCCAGCGATTGTTATTACTTTTTGTTGAAATTTCCAAAGGTGGCTTAGCTGCTAATCCGTTCACCTAAGTTTGTAAAAATCCTTTCCGAGTGGCGAGCCGCCTCCCACTGGGGCTTAGCTGAATCCGCTTTCTCCTAAGTATTTAAAATCCCATCGAGTGGTGAGCAAGCCTCCCACTGGGCTTAGCTGCAGTCCAAGTACTCGCCTAAGTATTTAAAATCCCACCGAGGGTGATCCAACCTCCCACTGGGGCTTAGCTGCAGTCCAAGTACTCGCCTAAGTATTTAAAATCCTACCGAGTGGTGAGCCAGCCTCCCACCTGGGGCTTAGCTGCAGTCCAAGCACTCGCCTAAGTATTTAAAATCCCACCGAGTGGTGAGCCGCCTCCCACTCGGGGCTTAGTTGCAGTCCAAGTACTCGCCTAAGTATTTAAAATCCTACCGAGTGGCGAGCAAGCCTCCCACTCGGAGGCTTAGCTGCAGTCTCAGTACTCGCCTAAGTATTTGATACAAAGTGCGCTTCGCAAGGACGATGAGGTGCAGGTCGACTGCTCCCTTCTGCTTCAGAGCTACACCATAAAAATCCTACCGAGTGGAGAGCAAACCTCCCACTCGGGGGCTCAGCTGCAGCCCACTGCTCGCTTAAGTGATAAAAATCCTACCGAGTGGAGAGCACACCTCCCACTGGAGGCTTAGCTGCAGCCCAGTGCTCGCCTAAGTGATCAAAATCCTACCGAGTGGAGAGCAAACCTCCCACTCGGGGGCTTAGCTGCAGCCCAGTGCTCGCCTAAGTATTAAAAATCCTACCGAGTGGAGAGCACACCTCCCACTCGGGGGCTTAGCTGCAGCCCGGTGCTCGCCTAAGTAATAAAAATCCTACCGAGTGGAGAGCACACCTCCCACTCGGAGGCTTAGCTGCAACCCAGTGCTCGCCTAAGTGATAAAAATCCTACCGAGTGGAGAGCAAACCTCCCACTCGGAGGCTTAGCTGCAGTCCAGTACTCGCCTAAGTAAGGAATTCATCCCAAACCGCAAGGACGACGAGGTGCAGGTCGACTGCTACCTTCTCCTTCGGAGCTTCGCCACAAGTACAACGTGCGGTCCATCCCAATCAGCAAGGACGACGAGGTGCAGGTCGACTGCTACCTTCTCCTTCAGAGCTGCGCCACAAGTACAACGTGCGGTCCATCCTGATCCGCAAGGACGATGAGGTCAGTCGCAGTCTGTGCTCCATCCCTACCTGCAAGATAGATGAAGTGCAAGTCGACTGGGGTTTCACCTCAAGGATACTGCTTAAACAATGAAGTATATTCCGAATGAAGAGCAAAGTTCTCTCAAAGGCAAATAAAAGCATGTTCGATGATAGATCAAGTTCGGATAAGCGTCCTACGGATTCGAAAGTGCTCAGGCGTTAAGCCTGTTAAAGTTTATCGGTTACAAAAACCACTCGGCATTCCGAGGCAAATTTAAGGTGGGACATAGAAGTTTTTTACTCCTCCGGTGGAGGACTGGAAGGTGCAACAAACTGGTCGAGGTTGATTCCATCAGCAATACGGGTAGCAGCAGCGATGAAGGTCTCCATGAAAGATCGGAAGTCGTACTTCCTGGTGTGTGCAACTTTGAGGGACGCCAGCTTTTCCTCTTGCGCTTCCTAGCAGTGGACACGAACCAGAGATAGAGCAACATCAACACCACACCTGGCAGAAGACTTTTTTCATTCTTGCACTCGACTTGGAACCTCTTTCAGTCGAGTCATTAAGGATTCAAGGTCGTTCTGAAGTGTCTGCTCTGGCCAGAGTGTGGAGTCGATCCGCGACACCGCAGCTTTCAGTCAAGCAAGGTAGTCCACCACGCTAGCGACGCGAGACTCCAGTCGGAGCACATTCGTAGCAGCTTCGTCCTTCACAGGAGAGTTGATGGGGTCCAGGCTGGTTTCCACTCGACTGGTTTCCTCTTCGAAGTTTTGGCAGAATTCTGAAAGCATAGCTCAGGCTCAAAATAACAATCATATGATGAGTCGGTGATAGCAAGCCAGTCGGATAAAATAGATTACCTTCAAGCATGAGGAATAGCTTCTTGGCGAGCCCTCCAAGATAAACCTCCAGCTTGACATTTTCGTCTTCAAGTTTGCCGACTGAGGCAAGTTTCTCTTCAGCGAGCTTTGTTTTCTCCAAAGCCTCTTTCTGTGCCTCTGCAAGGTCATGGTCCTTATTCTTCAGAGCCTCCTCCAATTTATCTGCAAAGTAACAATGAGACCAGAGTTGAGAATGAACTGAAAAACAAATACAGTCGTCAAGTTCTCACCAGCCATACCTTTTGCTTCGTCCTTCGCCTTTTGCAAGTTCTCCTGAGCAAGCTTCAAGTCGAGGTCGAGCTGGATCTGTTTGTTCTCTAATTCGGTATAGCGGGCCACAAGCTCGCAAGATTTCTGCAAAGAGTTAATCGACAAAGCATTAAGGACAGGTCACTTCCGAGTGACTAAGTCGTAGCATTTCTAAGAATACAATTAAACAAAACATTCAACAAGAGTCTGGGATTACACTCCAGGTGCACTCTCAGCGTTCCCCACCGGTTTTACTAATTTGGTTCACCAATGATCAAAGAGGCAAAAGGTTATGATCCTAAAGTCACAAGACTGTAAGCGCCACCCGCAAAAAAAACAGGTCTTTAGACTATAGTCGATCGCCAAAGAGTCCACCATAGTCTCGGGATTACACTCTGGGTGCACTCAGCGTGCCCCCACCGGTTTTAAGGTTCCATTCGACTTGGTCCAACCAGGGCGAGTGAAGAAGTTCAAACTATAAAGACTATAGTCGACTACCCGCAGTCCACCATAGTCTCGGGGACTACACCCAGTGGGTGCACTCAGCGTGCCCCCACTAGTACAAAAATTCAATCGACACACCCACCCAGTGGGTGTACAGATATGGAAATCTTCAGAAAGAAGAAGTTTTAGGTAGCATATCCTAACAGAGCAAGCAACGATAAACTTACTTGGACATTGCTCTGAAGGGCTGAGCTAGCGTCATAAGCCGCCTGGCTGGCTTCCCGGACCGCCTTCACTTGCTCCATCATGATCCCTGCCTGGCGTATAGCCTCCTTAGCAGCACTCACTTGGTCTTCCGGGACGTGGTGTGTGGCAAAAAGGGAAGGCGGATCAGCAGTCGACGAAGTAGGCTGGGCACTTGTCAGCGGCACAGCAAAGGACACAGAAGCCCGAGCGGTGTTGCCCCCCTCGGGAATCAGCGTCTCAGGTACTGTCACAACTTGAGCAGCCTTGCCAGCAGGCACACGCTTGTTCTTCCTCTTCCTCAGCGGCGCTTCTTCGTCGTCATCGGGGAGATCAATGATATGAGGCGGAACTGCAAGAAAGATTCAAAGGTAAAAATTGAGATCCAATCGACCAAAAGCGAAAATGCAGCGATCATACCAAGGTTGGAGGTGGCGGCATCTTCCATTTTCTGATCTTCGTGCTTAGCTGAGGTCTCGGAGGTGGCAGCACTGCAGATTTCAGAAATCAGTTGATCAGTCAACGAGTCGACCAAAAGTACACCCATGATAGACAGGAAAGCACAAGTTCTGCTGATTACCCGGAAATGGTGGGAATGACCATCTTCATCTTCGGTAGGGCTTTCGTTGGCTTTGATGATGTTGCTTCGGCGGTTTCTCAGTCGGCACTGGAGAGGTCGTCCGAGGTCGCTTCGTCGACTACCCAAGGGGCGCGATAGCCTTGCCGCGCTCGACCGCTGGATCATGTGTCAGCTTGGATCGCCTTTCCGAGTGGGGAGGTTTGACGTATTCCTCCTCTTCCTCCTCCTCCTCCTCCTCACTAGAGCTACCGTCTCCCTCGTCTCCTTCGCCGTCGGACTCCCATTCCTCCTGGCTTTCCCCTCCGCTTCCTTCTTATTCTTCGACTGGTTCTTGCGCCCCGTTGGGCATCGAGTACATCTTAGTGGTGACCTAGAAGGCAACAAAACAAGACAAAAGTCAGTCGACGGATTTGTAACAAAACAGAATGAATACAGCAGGATCACAGTCGGAGATAGGTGGTCATACCTTGTCTGGTTCGTAAGACTGGTCGAGTGATGGAATCCTCCTAGCTCCACGAGGATTATCTTTGTTCCCCGTGATGGCAGTCATCCACCTCTCTAGTGTGGCATCATTGACCTCCTCTGGATGGACCCGAGTGGTATCTTCGGTACCAGAGCACAACCACATCGGGTGGCCTCGGTACTGGAGTGGCTGAATACGCCGTCGGAGGAAAACCTCCAGAAGATCCATGCCGGTCACTCCGTCGCGAATGAGCTGGACTACCCGCTCCATCAACAGTTTCACTTGGGCCTTCTCCTCCGGAAGCACCTTCAGAGAGGATGGCTTGTTCACTCGACTCATGGAGAAAGGAGGGAGTCCAGTCGACTGCCCTGGTGTCGGCTGGCCTTGGCAGTAGAACCAGGTCGACTGACACCCTCTAGCTGAGTCGGGAAGAGTCATGGCCGGAAGGCACTCTTACCCCTCATCTGGACCCCGAGTCCCCCGCACATCTGGATTACTTGGGTTCTCTCTTCATTCGGGTTTTCCTTCTTCACCGTCTGAGAGCGACAAGTGAATATGTGCTTGAAGAGGCCCCAGTGCGGCCGACAGCCCAAGAAGTTTTCACACAAAGACACGAAAGCAGCGAGATAGGAAATGGAGTTGGGAGTGAAATGGTGGAGTTGCGCTCCAAAGAAGTTCAGAAACCCTCGGAAGAAAAGATTCGGTGGCAGAGAAAATCCGCGATCTACATGAGTGGCTAAGAGGACGCACTCACCCTCTTGAGGCTGCGGCTGCCACTCCGTCCCCTGAAGCCTCGCCGACCCGTGGGGGATCAGTCCCTCGTTGGCCAGATCGTTGAGGTCCTTCTCGGTGATGGTCGAGCGGATCCAATCTCCCTGGACCCAACCTTGCAGCAGTTTGATCGCGACGAAGATCCGCCTGACCGACGCCTTCCCTTCGCGTCGCTTTCTTCGCCACTCCAAGGCCGCCGCCTTCTCCTTCACCATTGTCGCCGACGGCAGACGCAGAGCAACAAATAGCTGAAAGGTGCAGCGCGCAGATAAATCTGAGGACGGAGGAGGGGAAAATGAGGGCGCACTGTTCAAAATAGCCTGCCCGGTGCCTTATATGAGGTCACTTCCGAGTGGCTGACCGGTAGGCCCATGCAATCCTGTCAAATCCCGCAACAGGCGCGCGCGCGATACGTGGTGAAAAAGGTGGCGCGAAGATCGAGGCGTCATCGCCTTATCCCATCCGAGTGCCGCGGTCTTCTCCGCTTCACGCGCTTCCCAAAATTCGGATCCCGCTAAATCCGCTAACAGCAGAGCGACTTGTCAGACGGCAGATTCCCTCCGATCCGTCGCTCGGGAATCTTCAAGCTCGTAAAGTTCACTCGACAGATGTGAGGAATGGATCAAGGCGACTGAAAGAGAAGTTGACCCCAGCACTAAAGAGTCATTGATCCAGAGTAAGACACACTCGCAACACGAAACACAAGTCGGAAAGATTATCAACTCCATCCTCACTCAAACCTCGATCCATTTGGGGGCTAATGATGAAGTCATGTACCTAGGGTAGGGTCATGGACCTGTCCTAGGTACCCTCCCCAAGGACACCCGTTAAAGAAGCTGCCTTCCAGTCGACCTGGTAGGATTCCACTCGACAGACTCAAAGGCAGTCGACCATGAAGACTCACTCGACCACCAGGAGATCAAGATCCACTCTGTATCCAAGTCTGTAATTAAGTAGTCTTTATGGTCATAATGACACTTTATGTAAGGCGTTACCAGTAACGCCTGGCCTTAATGTACCTTAAACCTCCGCCACGTGGGCTGGCTGGGGTCCGCAAGACTTATATAAGCCACCCTCCACAGCAGAGGGTACGCACTGTAATACATACGATATAATCCATTCGACCGCCCCGGCCCGAGACATAGGGCTGTTACTTCCACGAGAAGGGCCTGAACTCGTAAATCCCTTGCGTATACAACTACTCCATAGCTAGAATCTTGCCTCTCCATTACTACCCCCTATTCTACTGTCAGACTTAGAACCACGACAGCGGCCGCCCACTACCTTCGGCTTGACATTAAAAGTCTTCAGCCATAAGCTGAAATGGGGCTGGATGCAGAGGAAGGCCTCGCACACGATGATGAACGCTGAGATGTTGAGGATGAAATTCGGGGCCAGATCATGGAAATCCAGGCCGTAGTAGAACATGAACCCCCGGACAAATGGGTGAAGTGGAAAACCTAGTTCGCGGAGGAAGTGGGTGAGGAACACCACCCTCTCATGGGGCCTGGGGGTGGGGAGGAGCTGCCCCTTGTCGCTGGACAAGTATCCGGCCTTCCGCAGCTTTTTGACTTGTCCCTCCGTTACGGAGGAGATCATCCACTTGCCTCCCGCTCTGGACATGGCTGGAGAAGGTTGAGGAGGGATGTGCGGACTTGGGCGCTGGAGCTCGAGTGCGCGGAAATGGATGAGCAAAGGAGGAAGAAGGCGTAGGTGAAAAGGTGGATCGTTATCCCTTATATGGACGGACGGCTATGCGCCCCCACCATCCCGGTAAAACTTGCTTATCTCCCAAGCGCCAGAATCAATGGCGCGGTGGGTTACCCACGCCTGTATTGATGAGAATCCCGAATAAGGGGCACGATCTCCGCTTTGATAAGACGTGCTAAGGAAACCGCCGCTAAACGCTACTGAGGTGGGACAATAAAAACGAATAAAGGCCTAGCTGCAGGTGATGTCACGCCATGAATACGCCAGCAGGTTTGTGTAAATATTATTCTCTACGGTGGTATGTGGAACTTGTTTTGCAGAGCCGACACTATCCTTGTGTTCAAAATCTTCTATGAAGTATTCGGAGGAGGAACCCGCTTTGCAATGTCAAGACAATATGCGCCGGACTCGCCGTCATTGAAGCCTAGTTCAGGCTACCGAGGGAGTCCTAGATTAGGGGTGTCCGGATAGCCAAACTATCACCGCTATCGGACTCGGACTATGAAGATACAAGATTGAAGACTTCGCCCCGTGTCCGGATGGGAATTTCTTGGCGTGGAAGGCAAGCTTGGCGACACGGATATGTAGATCTCCTACCATTGTAACCGAGCCTAACCTCTCCGTGTCTATATAAACCGGAGGGTTTTAGTCCGAGGAAGAACAACAATCATACCATAGGCTAGCTTCTAGGTTTCTTCTCGATCTCGTGGTAGATCTACTCTTGTACTACCCATATCATCAATATTAATCAAAGAGTAGGGTTTTACTCCATCGAGAGGGCCCGAACTCTGGTAAAACATCGTGTCCCTTGTCTCTCGTTACCATCCGCTTAGAGGCACAGTTCGGGACCCCTACCCGAGATCCGCTGGTTTTGATTCATCGTATCTTCTCCTTGGTACGACTTGAATAAAATAAAAGAAATTCAGAGAAACATACTGAAATATTTTTGGAGTTTTTGGTTTTCTAAAACAAGCAAATAAAGGAAAGCAAAAACGAGAAAAACTATTTACACGGGAAAGCTCCCAACAAGCAAAAGAAGAACAAGGAAATCGTTTTGGGTTTTCTTTTTAAGTAATGCAGCTAAGCATGAAAAGAAATTAAACTAACTACAACTATTTTTTGGTTTTTCTAAGGTTTTTCAAGAAGCAAAAGAAGTGGCCATAAAGAAATCTTTATGTTTTGGGTCTTACTATTAGTGTTATGTTGGCCACTATTAGCATTATGTTGCCATAAAACACAAGAAGAAAAAGAAGTGGCCATAAAGAAAACAAGCAACATAATGCTAAGGTTTTCTAAGGTTTTTCTAAGGTTTTTTCTAAGGTTACAACATAAAGAAATTAAATTAAACTAACTACAACTATTTTTTTGGCTAATAGTGGCCATAAATAGTCATACATGCTTATGGAAAGAACTTGCATGACATCTTTTGTCCTACCCTCCCGTGGCAGCGGGGTCCATATTGGAAACTAAGGGATATTAAGGCCTCCTTTTAATAGAGAACTGGAACAAAGCATTAACACACGGTGAATACATGAACTCCTCAAACTACGGTCATCACCGGGAGTGGTCCCGACTATTGTCACTCCGGGTTGCCGGATCATAACACATAGTAGGTGACTATAACTTGCAGATCGGTTCTAGAACATGGATATAATGATGATAACATAAACGGTTCAGATCTGAAATCATGGCACCCGGGCCCAAAGTGACAAGCATTTAGCATGACAAAGTCATAGCAACATCAATCTCAGAACATAGTGGATACTAGGGATCAAGCCCTAACAAAACTAACTCAATTACATGATGAATCTCATCCAACTCCTCACCGACCAGCGAGCCTATAAGGAATTACTCACTCCCGGTGGGGAGCATCATGGAATTGGCGATGGAGAAGGGTTGGTGCTGACGAAGAACCAAGGCCCCCCTCTCCGGAGCCCCAAAGGGACTCCAGATCTGGCCTCCCGATGAAGAACGGGAGGTGACGGCGGCTCCGTCTCGTGGATCGTGATAATTCTTTCTCAATGATTTTTTCCGGAAAAATAGGATTTTATAGCGTCGGTTTCAGGGTCTGCGGGGCCACCAGATGGGGACAACCCACCTGGGTGCGCTTGGGAGGGCAGGCGCACCCTGGTGGGTTGTGCCCACCCATGTGCCCCCCTCCGGTGGCTCTTGGCTCCAGAAATTCTCTTTTATTGTATAAAAAATCCTCGCAAAGTTTCGTTCCATTCCGAGAACTTTTATTTCTGCACAAAAACAACACCATGGTAGTTTTGCTGAAAACAGCATCAGTCCGGGGTTAGTTTCTTTCAAATCATGCAAATTAGAGTCCAAACCAAGAGGAAAAGCGTTAGGAAAAGTAGATACGTTGGAGACGTATCAAGCGGCGAACATGCATTTTCGAAACAAAATTAGGAACATTTAGCTGACCAATTAAACGACTCTGTTTTAATAATAGCATATTCGTATTTGAACAACTAAGCTTGTTTAGCTTGATGGGTGGAGCAGTGCTATTATGACATGAAGCACGTATGTTGATCGTATAGTGATCATAAAAGGGGGAAACCCTAAGCATTTTTTGAGCAAAAGAGGGTTTTCCGATCCGTATTAAAGAAACCACCACGGAACCAACATGATCAATTAAACCCTAAGCATGATCAATTAATCCATATTATGACTGTGCCATGGCAGATTTAAAGCTGGAAACTGGAGAAATGCTATTTAGCATCAATTGTTTGCTTCAAACTAAGAACTAAATTCTAAGAGCTGAAAAGAAAGTACAGTAACCAAGTTACGATCTATTTTTTGGTTGAGATCAAAAAGTTGAGGTGATATGAAGTACCACCTCTCTTGCGGCGCCGTGTAGGCATCGAGGGTGCGATGGCTGTCAGTGGCATTGAAGCAGATCTGCGACGGTAGACGGGTGCATCGGGGGATAAGTCCCGTTGCGGTGGACGAGAAGGTCATGTGAGCGGCCCCAGCAAAGAGAGGTACGGGGAACCATGTTTTTGGGACGCGCCTCTCTGAAATATGGGAAAGTTACGAACTTAGCCCCCGTTTAAAATTTGGATGTCTCATCGGTTGGGGATAGGACGGTTATCTCGCATCTCACCAATATTTGCCTAGAGAGATTTCAGGCGTGGAGAGGGTGTTTTGGCGCCCACGGTTGGCACCCACGATGTATAAACGGGGCTGACAGGTAGGGCGGTTGTGTTACATCTGAGTGAAGTTACAAACCTACCCCTATTGAAAATATTTGTCGACATCGATCTCGGCCGAGTCGAGTTTGTTTTGGCGCCCACCGTGTATGAATGGGGAAATGGAGGGAGAGACAGAGGTCTTTCGTACGAGCTTGAATCAAATGTATTTTGCCGCCCATGTTTGGCGCCCACCATGTCGGAATGGGCACAGAGGTGGTCATGTCACGTCTAATTGAAGTTACTAACCTACCCCTATTGAGAGCAGTGGAAATCGGGCCGATGGATTGTCCGTGTAAGGGGTAGACAGAATTTCCATCTCCCAAACACTTAGCTTCAGGCAGCCGACATAGGAGTGGACTTTTCCCGCTTCTTTCGAATTTTGGGACAATAAGCATCCACGTTTACCCTGGCAACTAAATTCGAATCCATTTTGTATTCCTATATGAATCTTTATAAATCATTCTATGTGTTTTATATATCTTCAAAAGCACGACAAAGATGTATTCCACTGTCATATATGAATATGATTTACAAATGTCGATACTCGAATTCAGAAGCTAGAATCCAGTTTAAGGTGAATTCAAATATTTGAAACCACTTTATATCCAACTCAAGTGTCACACGCAGCATAATGTGTACCCCCATTTAGATATGTACACATGCGATGTATCAAGATTCAAATACCAAGTCAATCAACCAATAATGTACAAAACTAACAGACATATAAACACTTATCGAGTATATGGATCAATAATATCAACTAACATACATAAGCCAGGTTGCTGTACTTTTTTGGCTAGAAGAGCATCCTTTTTTAGAAAAGCTAGTACAACATCTTGGCTCTTTCTGATGCGTGCCACTTAAGGTCCATCTATACTACTATTATCGCTGAATGCACATTCAGCCCGATTGGCATATTTGTAGGTCTGGCACAACAATCAAAATGAAATGTCTCAGAGTCTTATCAATTAATACAGACTTGTACTAAAAAAATTACAAACCAAAAAACAAAAAAACAATTATTACATGATCTCTAAAACAAATGGTTTGATCGATTACATGAACAAACAACATAAAGGTTATTCAACGATGGAAAGAATATTTCACCCATGATTTACCAAGTGGGAATTTAATTTCCTTTTTTCCTTTAGGACCTTAACAATGCGGTCAGTCTCAGCTTGCTTCCTTTTGAAATCCACCAAATATTTAATGGTTGTCTTGAGTACTGCTCGTGATTGTGCTGTTTTCTTCCTCAACATGTCAACTTCATCTCTAAGTGCACACGCAGAATCTATTTCTACCAATAGTTTAACCTCTAGAGCATCAGTAGTTGGCAATTCATGATGCACGATTAGCTGGTGCCATCATTGTGGGATGATACAACGTCCATGGGGACCTCGCTTTTGATCTTGGGCTAACCTATTTTGCCATTAAAGTTCGATTGATTCAAAATGTTGAAGTTAGCAAAACATCTCAACCGGGAGTTATAATAGCAAACCAGCTTAAACAAACAAGGAATTAAAGAGTTTCAATTGATGCTGAAAAGTAGTTATTAACATCATTGTAATCGGTTGTAGCAAAGAAAGCGCTTAAACAAACAAGTTTTGCAAAAGGTACCTGTTGTGGCATTGGAGTTTCTCTTGATCCTGAAAAGTTGAGTAGCCAAGAATATGATTAGAGCAACCGTTGCGTAGCAAAGCAGTTAAAAACAAGTTTTGCGTATGAACCTGTTGTGGCATTGGAGTTTTCTTGGATCCGAAAAGTTGAGTAGTCAAGAATTTGATTAGAGCAACAAGTTACAGCAGCAAACCTGTTACACAAATATATTTTTGAAAATGTACTGCTGTGCAATTGACTTCCAATTGGATCCTGAAAACTTGAAGTTGGTAAGATGATTACAGCAACAAGTTACAACAGCAAACTAGGTAAACAAGGAAGTTTATGAAAACATACCTTTTGTGCCAACGGAGTTTTAGTTGGATCCTGCAAACTTGAATGTTAGCAATCATAAATAAAGTGTTGCAGGAGCCATAATAAACTAACATCAAACTAGTAAAACTAACCAGTTTTTGCAACGTATTTAATTACACATGAACTAGTAAAACTAACAAGTTCTTCGCAACGTATTAAAGTAACAAGTCGGTACCATTTACCAGCAATACGTATATCTGTAAATTTCTTTCATGTAAGCAAAATGATTCCAACACATATATAAGTTAAAAAGATGGTGTCCTCATATAAACCTCGACAGTTGTCTATCTATGAACATGCAAACATTACTAGTGCTACAAGTGATAATAGCAAACCATTTAAACAAACAGGTTATCAGAACATAAATTACACGTGAATTATGCTGCACCCTAGAAGTACATATGACCAGCTATCTACGTGCTTAAGTAGCTATTTAAGTTCAGGCAAACAGGTAATCCTTAACAGTAAGTATCAAACACATAGATAGGCGTAGTCTATAAGAGGATTAACATGCTATGGCATTATGTAGTCAGTAGCAAACTAAATTAAGCCAAGCAACATAATTGGACAATTTTGCAATAAGTGGCTAAGTAAAATTCCGAGAAGCGGGTAACTGAACTTATGCTAGCTCTTTGTACACGCACACTGCAACTTCTTTTTCGCTTAGAAGGTTCTACGAAGGAGTCCATGGCATCAATTGCTTGGATAGCAGTCCCAATACTTCTTTCTTCCTACACTGCATTGGTAAGTCGAATGGTTAATCTGATAAGATGGTGCGTCCTTGATATGTTATATGAGGACGGGTTGTCAGACTAGTTGTAGCCACCCACATCACACTGGCTTTTATTGTATATTTCATGCGATTACATTTGGAATATCGAGCTCTAAGCAATCTACAATAGGATGAAAAGACTGGGATCCTTCACATTATTGGCGAACTCAGTTCATAGAAACAAGCAATTCAACCATTCTGTAGGTAAATCAAAAGCGCCACTGGAATATTTTTCACTACCCCAATCATACATGCAAAAAGGGGTGACGCCACAGTAGGGGCTGGTATGGGCGACCGCCTCGGGTGGCTGGAAAGTGTGCACCGAGTTTGAGTTGTCTAGGTTGGCCCAGGCTAGTTTTGTTCGTCCCAACGCACGAGCAAGCAATGTAAAAAATGAAGAAAAATGTTTCAATTTGGATGGGCCAATAACGTAAGTGCAAGGCATGCCCTATAGCAGGCTCGCGCCCCAAACGAGCGCCTCCCATATCGATCGACAACATGAAAAATCCCAATTTGTTCACTCCAGCCTCCAGTCTGGTTCGCTCCTAACCTAGCCGCCGCTAGATAGACTGACACAACACTTCCTCATGCCCTCGTTGGAGGGTGGTCGCCGGGCTTCAAGCAAATGGAAGGACAAGAAGATGAAGATCCAACCCTAGGTGTAGCCTACGTGGGAGGCAGCGGTGGCACCACGGGCATGGCATCGAGCTTGCGCAAACGGACAGTCGCAGCTTGCAAGAGCAGCATGCGCAATGAGAAGGTACATCACATCCCTGATTATATCTAATTCAACTGTTCAATTTCTGGCCAATAGTTAAACCTGACGGTGTTGTAAAACTGCTTGTATGTAGGGAATCTATGAGAAAATGAAACCAATTTCTACTTATTTTATAACTCCCCAATCAATACTGAACTGACTGAACCTGATGTATCTAATCAAGTTTCCGGTGGAAACATACAAGCTCATGTTGTTCTTGAGCCTGAAGTTTCTAATGAACAAACTGCTAATGAAGGATTTGATGCAAACATTTTACACGCTCCTGGTGATGAACATATAGTGTCTAATGAGGGATCTAATGCAAGCATTTTGCAAGCTTCCATTGAAGGATTTAGTGTCTAATGATGATCTGCTATGTTGAGAGAGACATAGAGATTTGCAGGCATTGATGACAAGCAAATTATAGTACATTTTCATGGCTTGAGGAAACGTTGAGGCCATCTACCAGAAAGTCCCCGTATCATGACAATGTAGCATAAATACTTTTCTAATCTGTTGTTTGAAACTACTGGCATACTTGTGCAGGATAGATATATTGATATGCAGTTTGCGCACTGGTTATAGGTGCAATTACACTTCGATATTTTCAGCCAGAGAATGAATCATTCAAGGTGTATGCACTATGTTAGTAGTCCTTGTACACCATGTTTAATTTTGTGTTTTTTGGTGCTTACATCATTTAGTGTTTTATAATCTAAACTACTTTGGATCATTAGCTGGTTTTCAAAGTGCATGTAGCTTCACATTTCTCAAGTTATGTTGATTTCCGGAGTGCAAGTGCCTTCGTATTTTTTTAGTTAAATGTTCGCCCTTGTAATTTGAATTCGTGGATCCCCCACTGCACAAATCATACACGTAGGCCAGTACAAATTAAATGAAATGCAAGGACTTACGCTAGCTCGTTGTACAGGCTCACTGCAGCTCTGCTTGCGCTTGGGATGTTCCATGTACAAGTCCATGTTACCACGTGCTTGGATGTGCAGGCCTTGTACTCCTTGCATCCCCCTCTGCATTTTTGACACGGTGAATGGTTGATCAAATAAGAGGAATCGACCTTGCTGTTGTACCGGAAGAAAGATACTTACAAGGTTATATGGGTGTGCAGGATGTATACCAGATCCCGTAGCGCCATCATGCTTCGCTAAAAAATGGTTTTGCTTGTTTCTGATGATATCTCCAGAAGAAATAAGAGTCAAAGTCAGAGTTGCATAGGCGTGTAAGCTAAGAGAGTAGTGAAAGGATACCCAAACATCGTCGGAACAATGCACAAGGGAGTGATGTGTGGATACCTAGTTCGGGCCGGCATTTGGGGATGCTCACCTAGCTAGATTGCGGGTCACTTCAGAGCCATTGAGGCTGATGCGCTAGTGTTGGCTGGCCGTGCACATATGCAGATCTTGAGTGGCAGTGGAGCGCTACGCTGCGGTGGACGAGACCGTTGGTGAAGCCCCAACGGCCTCGGGGGGCGGAGGTGCGACGATGTGCTCGGTGAAGTAGCCCCGGTGAGGTGGGAGATGATGTCGGTGAAGCGCACCTGATGCGGTGGAAGTCGGTATCTGTGAGGCACGTCGGTTGCGGCGGCCGACGTTGTCGGTGGACCACCCGATGTGGTGGACGAGGGCGTAGATGAGGTAGCTCCGGTGCGGTGGTGAAGCGCGACCGTCGTCTTCCTCATTGTCGTCCGGCACAGAGGTGGGGAAAGAGACGAGACGAGGAGCGATTGGAACTTTGCTTGGGTTGGAGGCGAATTAGGGATTTGAGCAATCTGGGCGCGGAAGGGGACGGTGGAGAAGGGAATTTTTGTAGGGCTGGAATTGGGGCCGCCAGATATTTCAATCTGAAACATGGAAGAGCGAACTTACTTTGTCGCCGTTTTTTTCATGGGTGCTAAGCGTCCGTACGACACACGCGACCACCATGAGACGACCCTGGTATGCTTGGTGCGCCTACATTTGAGAATGCAAACGAATCTTCTTTCATTTGCAAACGAATCTGTATGTATTACCATGCCCGTGTTTTCCTTGCAAATAATTAGTCATTCGAAAGGAGATACTATAAATCAATTAATGAGGAGTTATATTTGAATATATTTTTCGAAAAGGTATCCACGCTAACGTGGATTAGAGTGTGTCACATAATTAGTTATTTGAATTAGAGTGTGTGTCACATAGCGGTCTCCAATTCTAACGTGGATTTCGCATTTCACGGTATCCACACTACTTTTTTAATACAAATTCATATGTATATGATGAACACCATGGTAGTGAGGAAACTTTGGATGGATTCAAACATATGACCTACAAAATAGCACAACAATCGAGTCAATGTCAACTTTTCCAAACCTAGTATGGCACAAATTCGAAATTATTACCCATATGCATGGTCCTCGGTTCAAATCTTACAATGTACACCGAATTGAAACATCGATAAGTCTCATACTATCTACATTCAAATGTTGTTTTTAGCCCCCCCCCCTCGGCCCACACGCTACATTCTTCATGTATAGGTCAATCTTCCTCTCCTAACCACCTTAGGAAGGTATGAGTTTCTGACACACGTTCATTCTTTCTATCCATGTTTCGATCTCTAATTCTCTCAACTACACAACCCCCTTTTTCCACTATGTTACCAAATGTATCAACCTCACACACCTGCCATTGCACCCCATGTCGAGCTCTCTCTCTCTCTCCCTCTCCCTCCCACCCTCTCTCTGTGGATACATGCATTGCCTATCTAGCCCCCAACCTCTCATGCGCACGCACACACGTTGTCTATCTAGGTCACTCCCTCAAGACTGTCTCACTCTTTCTTCCGTACGGCAGGCCACACTCGCTCAATCTCGCTCTCTTTATCTGAGTCTCGATTAACCTCGCTTTCTTTCACACACAAATTATATATCTCCCTGGTCGGGCCTCGATCGACACACTCTATACTCTCTCACGGATATTGTCTATCTAGGTTAGTCCATCCAAGCCGCCCCCACTCTTTCGACCTCATGGCGGGCTAGGCTCGCTCAATCTCTCTCTCTCTCTCTCTCTCTCTCTCTGTGTGTGTGTGTGTGTGTGTGTGTGTATACGTCTTGATTGACCTCGCTCTTTCTTGGACACAAACGATATATCTCCATGTTTGAGCCCAATTCGACATATTCATATTGTATACTCTCTCATGCACATTGTCTATCTAGGTCACTCTCTCCAACCCGTCTCACTCTATCGATCACACGATGACCCACACTCGCTCAATCTCTCTCCCTTTATATATGTAATCCATTGACCTTGCTTCCTCCCACGCACAAAATATATATACATGTCTGTGAATGGATCATCTCTCAAGCTCTATCTTACAGCCCTCACCCTTCCCAAAAGCTCAATCGAACAATATCTCTCCAGAGCATATCTATCTTTTCAATGAATGTCGGACCACACTCACTTTGTCTCTCTATCTATATGTGTCTCGATTGACCTCGCTTTCTCACGCCACATCTTCCACACATTGAAGCTACCTCTCCATCCCACGCAAATCCGGAGCTATTTACATTGTGAGGGGGACTCCAACCTTGGATTAATTTGTGTAGGCATTTATTCCGGTGGGTTTAGATTATATTTTTGTTGCATTCGGCCCACAACTACTCCAAACACCGTTGCAACCCCCGCACCTTCCCCAATTGATTTCTCTCTGGCTCGATCATCGCTCTCTCACACGTCCTTTCTCGCCTTCAACGTCACACCATGGTATTTTTTGCAAAAACTCTATTATTCTCTTTAATTATTACAAATAAGCTACAAAACTACACACCGATAGTCCACCTGTAATGGAAAAAAATTCGACCCACAAATTAAAGTGCTACAAACTACACACCGACGGGCCTACCTTTCATGAAACAAATTTGGACCCATATATAAATTAAAAATTAAAAAGGACGAGGATCTAACATGTGACCAGGGCCTTCAAGCCGCATGTCAATAGGCAACTTACATAGTACATCAATGTTTGTTGTACCCCCCTTTGTTCATATAATGTTTTTATATTATCACAACCTATTTAATGGATAACATGTAATATTATTTTAGTACATTAGTGGGACCGGATCGTTAGCACGTACTATTCGCCTTCTCTTACTGGTGGGTTCCATGTCTGCTCTCTCTCTCTCTCTCCTCCCCTTATACGTTTAGACGCACGGGCAAACACGAAGAACTCGCGGGTGATGTTGCAGTTGACCATATCTGGACGCGTTCACAAGTTACGACACCAGTTTCATGTACTAGTAGTAATAGTCAATGTGTACATGCAATGCACATTAATTTGGAAGTATATTAAGTGCATGTGGATATTAAGTAGGATATTATTTGCGTGTTATTATGTGATTAGCACTATTTTTGGCATGAAATTAACTGCACGCTAAACGTGTTGAGCGCTCGACATTGAAGTAGTCTAGGTCATTGGATGAGAAGGAATACATGTGGCTTGATGACGTTTTATATTTAATTTGATACGGCTCTAGCAGAACATTCAATCGATCAAACTATAGATTTCATTTAGTCTGACTCCGACTTTACATTCATATGATAATCGATCTAAAATAAACAGAAATGATAAACATTCGGATTTTAAGCATGGCAATCCGAACGTTTTCCATGGCAAATTTAGATACACGGTCGTTGTGTGTCGTTGGGCCACTGGCCGACGGCGACGGCGGCATCTTGCGCCGTTTTTGGCGTACTCCTGGACGTTGGCCCTATCTTCAAGGAAGGCCATAATGTTCGACTTCGCCTGTGAGCGAGTCAATCTGGCGGGAGGAGGCGATCGCGCTGGTGCAAGGAAGCGTCAATGGCGCACCATCCATGTCGCCGAGGGGCACCGCACCGCGGGATAGGCGCCGCAACGGTGCAGCAGAGACATTCGTGTGCATGGGCACCGGCATAGGCGTGCGCGTTAGTGCATGCGTGGGCGCATGCGCTGGTAGGTGCACGGGCACCAGCACGGGCGCGTGCATCGGTGCACGCGCAGACGCATGCACTGACAGGTGCACGGGCAGGTGAAAGTCGGCGGGGACCTCGTGGGAACCCCGTGGCATCAAGCTCGACGACAATGTGCGGCTCCCAGCCCATCAATGCCACGGGGATGGGCGCTGGCGCAGTCGGGGCGACGGGAGCCGGAACGGGAGCGGAGACAAGCGCGGCGTCTTCCCGCAAGGCCGGTTCAAGCTCGTCCCAAAGCGCCTTATGTTCTTGAGACTCCGGCTGAGTGTCTTCCTCAGGAAATTGAAGACTAAGGGCAGATGATCGTGATGCGGCATGGCGTACAGTTAGGTCAGGCTTGTTGGAGGTAGACGACAAGAGAATCGGAGAGGAAGAGAGAAGGTTGTAGCGATACCAGGTAGTGCGGGGTTGATTTTAAACTGCGGCGCCGGCGCCATTAAAAGTGGGGGCAGTTGGGACGAAGGTGGGCGGCGGAGCCTGGTCAAAGGGCTCGCCTCCCGGTGAGCCTGCGCAGTGGTCCGCCAAGACGCCCCCCCACCGGGCGCAGCGGTTCACTCGCACGCCCCCGCCGACTCACACGCTTGTTTAGACGGCACCGCCGATGAGAAGCTGACATGGCGGCATGAACGCCCACGGTTTCAATAGTGACACATAACGTGATGTGTCTTTGTTTTAAAATACCTTGGCTCTTCATTTGTGCAACTTCTCATAAGCAGCTTGTCTCAAATTGAAGAAAAAACTACGTAGGAATATTTGTGCCATATCACGAGACCATGCTCAGTTTCATGAATTTCTGATCACTTTTGGATTTTCTGAAATTTAAAATCCAGGACTCGAAACAATATCATAACCTGCATCATGCAATAAATTTTCAAGCGATACATCTTTCCTGTTGTATTTCTTAAGAAAGGATTTGGTCAAACATTTTGCTTAGTTAGACTTCAGACAAGTTATATATGTAGAGTAAAAGGATAATCCCTCCGTACCAGTGCATTGCCTGATATATTAACTCAAGTACTAGGCACGAACAAATGGGCTCAATTCTGTGCTCATCCTGGTGTAGTACTCCTATTAGTACTAGGTGATGAGGACATCAATACCATTGTTACACCCATAGCCCCTGCTGCTATACATAATGGACTAATTACTAGAGATCGCGCACGCCAATTAAATTATTAGGTACTTTTGTTTCTTGGTAATGATTCTAGTGTTCATGAGAATATGATGTTGCCTAAATTGGATACATTTGTCTTTCTTAAAAATGAAGGGCCTAACTTGGACAAGAGGGATGAACACTGGAGCAAGATCAAGCATGGAGATGATGGCATGCGCAAGGGGAACAAGAATGGAGTTACAAGTGAGTGCATGAAGTCTTGGAAGAAATATACAAGATGCCACTACATAAATTTCGTCCAGAGGCTATTATAGGTGCTGCATCACCTTATTTTTGGGCCAAGCCCATGTAATTTCAAAGTACGTGATTATAGGCTGTTTTTAGAGTCCGTATGTGTGAGGAAACAAGAGTTAGGGTTGGTTTCGGACCCCTCCCTCAAGGGCCACGAAATTCCCCCCTCTTCCTCCATATATACAATCCTTAGGGCGCTGCTTAGACTTTGGGTTTTGTTTAGATTAAAATTCGCCATAGCTGCAACTTCACGCATTTCATTTGTGTTCAACAACTGCATAAAGGCGTCACAGAACCCCACCTTCATTAATAAAGCTTCCCTCTTATATTTGCAATATCCAGATCGCCATCTCGGTTTCTTGCTTGTTCTTCGTTTGCTCGCAGGAAACAAACCCTCGTGGCCAGGTTGATCATGCTCCGCGTGGTCAATAACCCCTCGTAAGTTGGTTTAGTGGTTGCTAAGACGCGACATCTCGCACGTTCGTAGTCGGATCATCAAGGTCGACTCCCACAAAAACGATAGCCACCTGTCGGCGTTCTGGGGACGGGGGTCCCTAGACTTGCCTGCCTACGGCCCGCGGCGTGGCTCCACTGGTGGCCCTGTACGGCCCATCTTCACCAGCAAACACTCAAGACCCTCACGAGGGGCCAAGCCTCGCGGGGCGGACGATACAAGACCTCCTCGGGGGCAGCCTCACCAGGCTGGCTCGCGAGGGGCGGAGAAATCAAGGCAAGGGGAACCAAGCGAGGTTCCCGTGACGTAAGCCATGATGACCAAGGCCAGGCGGGCGCCAGCGCGCACAGTGTCCTCGTTTCCTCTTTGGTGCTAAAGGGGCAAGCACAGGCGAGGAGTCCCGAGGCGTCAGGCAAAGGTTTCCATATCGGTGCAACGAGACTAAGACCAGAAGGACGGCAAGACGGAGGTCACCGTGGAGCCCAAGACGGCGTCACCACCACAGCCTTTGGCAGGCGAAGACCACCTTTAGTCAGGATAGCTTGTACTAGTTGTCCCCCTTCAAACTGGCCGTTGTGGCATCCCTTCCCGCTCAATATTTGGGAGGAGGACCAGGGCCTCTATAAATAGGACTAGCCACCATCTTAGGAGGGGATCGACCATTCAGTTCATCAACCACCACACAAGCTCACCGAGCACAAGAACACCTCTCCTCAGGAGGTTGTTCTTCCCTTGTACTGTTCATCCTCAGCCCAAGAGGCAATCCACCACACCACACCGGAGTAGGGTATTACACCACAACGGTGGCCCGAACCAGTATAAATCTTGTGTCCCTGCGTCCTTTGGGTTCGTCGAGCTAGGCCGTGAGATCTTGATGCGTGCGAGCTAGAGGGAGGAGAGATCTTCGTGCGCACCCCAGTGTTCGAACCTCGAGGGTTTTGCCGGAACCCAAAATCCGATATTTGGCGTGCCAGGTAGGGGTGCGCTGAAGCTTTCCTCTCGCCGATTCGCGTTGCACCACTCCACGAAGTTCATGGCCGACGCTCGCCGGGCCCGCGCTGAGCGCCGGGCCGCTCTCGCCACCCGTGTCGCTCAGACAGCCCCTGTCGGCGGGCCTCCCTGCTGTTCTCCGTCACCCGCCGCCAACGCCGCCACCGGTCCTGCGGGAAATGAGCAGCAAGCGTCCTCTCTGCACCCCTCCGTGCGGCGGGATGGCCATACCGCCACTCCATCGCTGACCCCAGCCGGCTCGTCGTCTCACGCTCTTCGTGCTCCCACGGACGCGCAGGCCGCGCTGCTCATGGCACGCGAGCTCCTGCGCTACCGCCCCATCGACGACCTCTACGAGGACCGGCTGGACCGCATCGCCGAGCTTGTCAGCACCGCTGGGGGCTCCCCCACACCGACCCTCTTGCTACCTCGCCCTCCCCCGGCTGCGCGCGGCGTGGCTCCCGGAGCACCTCCGCCACCTCTGCACCAAGACGGCGTTCTGGCGCCAAGACATGTGGTCCCCCGGCGAGACCCACCGTGCCGGGCGCCCGCACGAGAAGAAGGTAGCTGCCAAGAAGTTCCCCAACCGCAAGAAAGCGCTCCACCGCTCCCAGCGCCGCCATGTCAGGACCGCTTATCATGGCAGGGCCTCGGGCCACTCGCCCCGACAGCGCGGGGACACCAAGACCAAGCTCCGCCTCCACGACGGGCCCCGGTGGCCACGATGGGCTGCCGCGCCTTCACCCCTGAGCTGTGTGGCATCGTCTGGCCGGGCAAGTTCAAGCCGGATCTACCTCCTCGCTACAACGGCACCCCCGACCCGGTGGAGTTCTTGTAGCTCTATGAGCTGAGCATCGAGGAGGCCAATGGTGATGAGAAGGTCATGGCGAACTGGTTTCCCATGGCTCTCAAGGACGGTGCTCGCTCGTGGCTCCTGAACCTGCCCCCGGGCTCGATCTCCTCCTGGGGTGAGATGCGTGACCGCTTCGTCGCCAACTTCCAGGGCACTCGCGATCGCCCCCCGGCTGCGGGTGACCTGCGCCGCATCAAGCAACAGCTAGGAGAGACTTTGCAGAAGTACATCCAACGCTTCAACATCGTTCGCGTCAAGATCCCCAAGGTGATGGACGAGGCCATCATTTCGGCGTTTTCTGATGGTGTCCGCAACGTCAAGATGAAGGAGGAGCTCTCCATCCACGAGGAGTTGTGCACGGCTCTGGAGCTGTTCAACCTGGCAACCAAGTGCGCGAGAGCTGAGGAGGGGCGCCTTTCCCTCCTCGAGCTCCTAGCTACAGACCTGGAGGAGAAGAAAGCCAAGGCCAAGGACGTGAAGTGCAAAGGAGTGACCATGCTCGCGGAGGAGCCAGACACAAAGCGCGGCTGGGATCATCCCTAGTCATCCAAGAGCAGCCGACCGTTCTGCGCCTTCCACAACGTACACAGCCACAACACCAACGACTGTCAAGAGCTTAGGGCCATTCGAGATGGACGCTTCGGTCGATGCCCCGAGCACAACGACCGGGGCTACGGTCGAGGAGGAGGACGTGGCCGAGGATGCTGGGACGACCGAGGCCCCCGCCAAGAGTGGCGCGACCGGCCTCGCGAGGACCGTTGGCAGGATCAGCCTCGTGAGGAAGCCTGGAGGGATCAGCCTCATGAGGACCTCCCTCAGGGCAATGCTGGTCTTCCTCCGCTGCTGCCACCACCTAGAAGGAACGACGACCACCATCAGGACGAAGGAGCCGGGGGCTTCCAGGAACCACGCGCTATCGCCTGCATCTTGGGCGGAGCTCAGGCCCCAGCTGTCTCAGCGTATCTTCAAGAAGTTTGCTCGCGAGGTGAACGCGGCTCTTCCCGAGCTCGAGGCCACACGCCCACTCACGTGGTCCAAGTACGCCATCACTATCAGCTCGGCGGACCAGCCTGCGCCCGCAGCCGCCGGGCGCTCTCCCAATGCTCGCTTGTCTCGTCATCGCGAACGCCCAAGTCACCAAGACCCTTATCGATGGCGGTGCGGGTTAAACGCCCTGTCCGCCGACACATTCGACGCTTTCAAGTACCCTATGATCAGCTGCAATCGACCAAGCCTTTTCAGAGTGACCGATGGTTCCACCACCCGATCGGGCAGGTCCGTTTTCCCGCTACCTTCGTGGACGCGACAACTACCATACCGAGCTCATCGACTTTGACGTCACCCACATTCGTCTACCGTCCAATGCCATCCTCGGGTACCCAGCGTTGGCCAAGTTCATGGCAGTGACCCACCACAGCTACAACATCCTCAAGATGCCAGGGACTGGTAGCGTCATCATAGTCGCCTGTGAGGAGAAGGATGCAGTGTGCTCCCTTGAGCGCGCTTTCCAGGCCACAGCGATCGAAGACCCCGACAATGAAGGAATCCTGCACCCTCCTGAGGCCACCCCCAAGAAGAAGAAGCAGCTGCTCCGTACAAGGCCTCAGGAGAGCAGCGTCACCAACAGCACCACCTCAAGGCCTACGCCCTCAGATGGGGTGCCTCCCTCCCATGCATAGGAAGGCGCGCCAGGCGCCCTCCTTGGGCAGGGCTCGGGGGCTCTCTTCTGGAGGGCCTCAGATCTTGCCAACATCACAAGGGAGGTGCTCGGGCACCACCTGGAGGCGTGCTTTGAGGCACGTTTCCCTCAGGAGGGCACCAGGCGAGGAGCGCCTGGCGCTCAAGAGTTCATCTCCCAGACTACCTAGGAGCTTCATTAAGAAAGAGCCATGCGGCGCATCATGCCCACCCGGGCGCAGCTCCCCATCCAGCGAGGATGGCGGGCTGCACGCCCAGATCGACATCCTGTGGCTCAACAGGGCGCGATCTCAGAGGTTTTCTCGCCTTCGACATGGGACGCTATGCAGGGCCAGCCCCACAGCTATGTTCGCATGCCATTCAGCCTGCCGAGCATGGTGGCCGCCTATCAGTGCAACCTGCGGAGTGTCCTCGCAGCTCAGGAGGCCACGCGTCATGCAGTCCTGGAGGAGAGACCGTTGATGTTCTGGGAACGGGGGTCCCCAGACTTGCCTGCCTGCATCCCACGACGTGGCTGTGCTAGCAGGCCTGTACGGCCCATCTCCACCAACAATGCGTTCAAGACCCCCGCGAGGGGCCAAGCCTCATGAGGCGGGCGACACAAGACCTCCTCAGGAGTGGCCTCACCAAGTTGGCTCGCGTGGAGTGGAGAGATCAAGGCGAGGCAAACCTCGAGAGGTTCTCGTGACGTGAGCCGTGACGATCGAGATCAGGTGGGCGCCAGGAGGGTGCCAGCACGCGCAGCGTCCTTGTTTCCCCTTTGGTGCTAAGGAAGCAATTGCAGGCGCAGAGTACTGAGGCATCAAGCAAAGGTTTCCATATCGGTGCAACGAGACCAAGACCAGCAGGACGGCAAGACGGAGGTCACCATGGAGCCCAAGGCGCGCCACCACCGAGCCTTTGCAAAGCGAAGACCGCTTACCAAAGATAAGCTATACTAGTTGTCCCCTTTCAAATTGGCCGTTGTTGGCTCCCTTCCCGCTCAATATTTGGGGAGAGGATCAGGGTCTATATAAGTAGAACTAGCCACCACCGTAGAGGGCATCTAGTGCAGAGCTCACAAGCAAGCCCGAGCTGAGTGAATCCACACACACAAGTTCGCCAAGCACAAGAACACCTCAACTTCAGGAGGCTGTTCTTCCCCTTGTACTGTTCATCATCAGCCCAAGAGGCAATCCAACACCACCACACTAGAGTAGGGTATTACACCACAACGGTGGCCCAAACTAGTATAAATCTTGTGTCTTTTGTGTTATGATTTCGTCGAGTTCGTCCGCGAGATCTTAGCAAGCTAGGGCGTGATCGGTAGGGGGAAAGAACTTCGCGTGCACCCCAGAGTTCGAACCTTAAGGGTTTTTGCCGGAACCCTTGATCTGACATTGGCACGCCAGGTAGGGGTGCGCCGGAGTCTCATCCCCACCAGTTGATCTGCCGACGCTCATGTTTCGGCGTCCGGCGACCGAGGGTGGCGCCGATCGCTGGGCGGTTCGCGCCGGGCGGGCGCCGCCGCCCAGAAGACCTCAACCTCAAGGCCTCAGAAGCGCGGGCGCCACCTAGCACTGCTGGGCGCAGGCGGTGCAGCCAGGCGCCGTCCACCCTCACTCCACAACAAGCGCGAGCCACCGCAAGGGCCGCAAGCCACGCCGCCACACACCCGGCGGGAGCAGGCGAACATGCGGGCAGCACTCATAGTGGCGCGAGAGCTGCTGCGGTGCCGACTGATGGAGAGCGGCCGGGATGCGTTGCTGGAACGCGTCGCCGAGCTACTGGATGCGGTGGCCACGGGAGCGCCGCCCTTCTGCTATCAGCTCACACCTCAGGCGGCGGTTGGGTCCCACAGCAGGCCACGCAACGCCCGTGTGCTCTCGGGTGCGCCCGGGGGCCTCGTCGACGTCAACATGACCCACGGTGGAGGGCGCCCTACCGTGCCAGCATCACCCCAGGTGGGTGCGGGCACAAGTGTTGCTGCGTACGGCCCCATCGGAGCGCCGCCCTGCCATCCTCAGGACAGCATGACGGGCGAGGCAACATGGAGCGTGGGGCACTTCGGCGAGGTCTTCGGGGCAGCGACCTCGGAGGCCTATGTGCCCCGCATGATGGACCAGGAGTACACGCCGGAGGATGACCCTGGCTCATTCCTCGGGCCAGGTTGGGAGGAGGAGGCGTTAGGAGCTGAAGCCTTCCAGGAGCCGCCAGAGAGCCCCGCCAACCGCGCCGTCGACAACAGATACAGGGTACCACTAATCCCTCAGGAGCAAGCTTACGCTAATCATGAGTCGCAGGGGATCAGGTCACTACAGCAGCTGGCGGCCCCAGCTTGGCGACCTCCCTTCCGCCAGGGGGATCGTGCTGGGGGCTACAGGAGAGGGGTCGGGAGCCAGATCTTTCCCCGCCTTCCAACGCCATCGCCTCATCAAGCTTCCGGATCTCTCCCTCCTCGACAGGTGCCCCCCTCATTGACACAAGGGCGGCTTTGCGCGCCTCCACGTGCTGCTCCAGGGATGCACTCCAGGCCTGGAGCTCCCACACGCGCTTCTCTGCGGCCTCACGACAGCGGTCAGCCTCGCGAGCCTCCTCCAAAGCTCGGGAGCAAGCTTCACGGGAAACCTTGAGGGATGCCTCGGCCTTCGCGTTATCAAGATCACGCTGGTAGCAGCCATGGTTGATGGCCACCTTCAGCTTACGTCGTTCCTCCGCCAGCCGAAGACCCTCAGCCTTGAGGCGCACATCAACGTCCGCAAGTTCTTCACCAAGTCGGTTCATCGCGCCCATCGCCTCCTGGAAGAGCTCATGACGAACGACGCTCCACCCGTGCTTGAACTCCAGCGCACGACCCACCTCGTCATCCGCCACGGGGGCTGCAGGCGGGACGCGAAGCGGCGCACCCCCTCTCGGCAGGGGGCTGGTGCTGCCCCAGGTGCCAGCCAGGCCTTGTGAGGGGCCCTAGCCGGTCGGGGCTCGCTGCTTGAGGAGGAGCTAAAGACTGAAGCCAACCAGCTACTGCCCATGACCTAAGGAGGGGCCTTGGGCATGCTCGCCAAGCTCCAAGCCAGGCCATGGAGGAAGGACGATGAGGCCGCAGATTCGAAGCACCGTGAAGGCGAGCGCACCTCTTGGCCGCCCAGCTCCAGGTACGACATGCAGGCTCAAGACACTCAAGGCCAGCAGGGGAGTCGAGGAAAGCGGAGGTTGCTTCTCGGGGGCATAGTGGCCCTGACGGAAGGGGTCCTGAAGAGCCAACGTCAGGGAGGAAAGCAGCAATCAAGAAATCACAAGGTGCTGTACTTACTTGTCGACGGCGATGTACTTTCGTCGCTTCAATGGCCCGAAGATACCTCTGCTGCTCGGGGATCCTTTCCTCTTGCGGAGCTCCTTGAAGTCCACGCAAAGCCAGCCGAAGCACTGGACGTGGCGGCCGGCATGGGGAGTAGCCGGAGAAGTGCTCGAGGGGACAGCTTCAGGGGTGTCGGGCTGCGGAGAGCAGTCGGGCGCCATCTCACCGCGACCTCCCGAGGCCTCCGGAGCTTCGGCCTCGGGAGCTGCGTGCTGCATCGTCTCAGTGACCAACATCCCAGAGGAAGAATCATGAGTTCCTGAGGACGACGCCCCAGGAGCCCCAGGCGGCATTTTCACCTCAGCACTCGAACCGCCAGCCTCCGGCGGTGCTCGCCCCCCTTCCACATTAGGGACGAGCTCGGCGCCAGCGACGAAGAAGGGAACCACGTTGACGGGGTTCTCGCGAGGCCCCACTAGGCCGGCCGGGCGCAGCCCCCACTCATCGAAGGAAGGCATGTGCTCCACAAATTCTACCTTGTTCCTGCAGCAGTACAACAGACAGCTCCTCCCAGGCATGTCGTCGGTGATGCGACACCCGTCAGACCTCAAGCACAGTTTGCCGCATCACAAGAGGAAGCCCGGACTCCTGAAGTCTCATATGGTCCTGGCTGTTGAGCAAGGCCCACATCGGGCGAGAATGGCGCTGGAGCAGACCGACTCATTGCCTGATGAACTCCTTCACCACCATGGGCACGGTCACGCGCTGTCTTTCAGCCTCTTCAGCCCGTGCCAGACCGGGACAAGACAGGGGCTCGCGAGCTTCTCATGGCCCCAACCAGGGTTGGGAACGGCAGGCACCAATGAAGAATGGAGCAGAGGGCTGATGTCGGATCACGGGTTCCGGCAAAACCCTTAAGGTACGAACACTAGGGTCCGCGCGAAGGTTTCCTCCCTACCGATCCACGCCCTAGCTCGCTAAGATCTCATGGACGAACTCGACGAACTCACAACACAAAAGACACAAGATTTATAATAGTTCGGGCCACCGTCGTGATGTAATACCCTACTCCAGTGTGGTGGTGGTGGATTGCCTCTTGGGCCGATAATGAACAGTACAAGGGGAAGAACAGCCTCCTGAGGTTGAGGTGTTCTTGTGCTTGGTGTGCTGGTGGGTGTGAGGATGGAGGATGGAATCCATCCCCCTATTACGGTGGCTAGTTCTAATTATATAGGCCATGTTCCTCTTCCCAAATATTGAGCGGGAAGGGAGCCAACAATGGCCAATTTGAAAGGGGACATCTAGTACAGCTTATCCTGACAAAAGTGGTCTTCGCCAGCAAAAGGCTCTGGTGGTGACGTTGTCTTGGGCTTCATGGTGACCTCCCTCTTGCCGTCCTATTGGTCTTGGTCTCGTTGCACTGATATGGAAACCTTTGCTTGATGCCTCGGTACTTCGTGCATGCGCTTGCCTCCTTAGCACCAAAGAGGAAACAAGGACACTGTGTGTCGCTGGCGCCCGCGTGATCTTGATCATCATGGCTCACTTCACGAGAGCCTCGCAAGGTTTACCCTGCCTTGATTTCTCCGCTCCTCGCGAGGCAACCTGGTGAGGCCGCTCATGAGGAGGTCTTACATCGTACGCTTCGTGAGGCTTGGCTCCTCGCGAGGGTCTTGAATGCCTTGTTGATAAAGATGGGCCATACAGGCCCGCTAGCACAGCCATGCCGCAGGCCGCAGGCAGGCAAGTCTGGGGACCCCCTGAAAGGGATCAAGAAGAGGTGTATAGAGAGGGGGGGTGATTAGACACTAAGTACCAAAGTTGCAGTTTTTAACTTCTTTAAGTTGGAGTAGAGTTTAGGCACAAGTTTAGCACTCTCAATAGATAACAAGCAAGCATGCAAAGAGTATATGAGCAGCGGAAAGTAAAGCATGCAACTTGCAAGAATGTAAAGGGAAGGGTTTGGAGGATTCAAACACAATTGGAGACACGGATGTTTTTGTCGTGGTTCCGATTGGTGGTGCTATCGTACATCCACGTTGATGGAGACTTCGACCCGCGAAGGATAACGGTTGTGCGAGTCCACGGAGGGCTCCACCCACGAAGAAGCAACCTTGTCTGTCCCACCATGGCCGTCGCCCACGAAGGACTTGCCTCACTAGTGGTAGATCTTCACGAAGTAGGCGATCTCCTTGCCCTTACATACTCCTTGGTTCAACTCCACAATCTTGTTGGAGGCTCCCAAGTGACACCTAGCCAATCTAGGAGACACCACTCTCCAAGAAGTAACAAATGGTGTGTTGATGATGAACTCCTTGCTCTTGTGCTTCAAATGATAGTCTCCCCAACACTCAACTCTCTCTCACAGGATTTGGATTTGGTGGAAAGAAGATTTGAGTGGAAAGCAACTTGGGGAAGGCTAGAGATCAAGATTCATATGGTAGGAATGGAATATCTTAGCCTCAACACATGAGTAGGTAGTTCTCTCTCATAAATAGGATGCTGGAAGTGTAGGCTTGTTCTGATGGCTCTCTCCATGGATGAAGAGGAGGTGGAGGGGTATATATAGCCTCCACACAAAATCTAACCGTTACACACAATTTACCAATCTCGGTGGGACCGAATCAACAAACTCGGTCGGACCGATTTAGTAAACCTAGTGACCGTTAGGATTTTCGGTGGGACCGACATGCAATTCGGTAGGACCGATATGGTTAGGGTTAGGGCATAACGCAATCTCGGTGAGACCGATTACACAAACTCGGTGGGACCGATTTTGGTAATAAGCTAACCAGAGAGTTGGTCAGGCAAACTTGGTTTGACCGATTACACAAACTCGGTAGGACCGATTTTGGTAATAAGTTAACCAGAGAGTTTGCATTGTAATCTCGGTAGTACTGATTTCTCAAACTCGGTGAGACCGATTTTGGTAATGGACATACACAGAGAGATTACAATCCCATCTCGGTGAGACCGAGATCCCTATCGGTGAGACCGATTTGCCTAGGGTTTGTGGCAGTGGCTAAGACATTTGAACTCGGTGGCGCCGGATAGGAAGAATCGGTAGGGCCGAGTTAGACTTTAGGTTTAGGACATATGTGGATGTGAGAAAGTAGTTGAGGGCTTTGGAGCATATCACTAAGCACTTTGAGCAAGCAAGCCATTAAGCAACACCTCATCCCCTCTTGATAGTATTGGCTTTTCCTATAGACTCAATGTGATCTTGGATCACTGAAATAGAAAATGTAGAGTCTTGTGCTTGAAGCTTGAGCCAATCCTTTGTCCTTAGCATCTTGAAGGGGTTCCACATCCTTTAGTCCATGCCACTCCATTGTTGAACTTGTCTGAAACATACTAGGTAAAAGTGTTAGTCCAACAAGAGATATGTTGACATTAATTACCAAAACCACCCAGGGAGCACTTGTGCTTTCAATCTCCCCCTTTTTGGTAATTGATGACAACATACATCAAAGCTTTAGATAAAGATATAGAGAATAGCAAGTAAAGCTTTGGAAAGACATGTAACAAGCATAGGCTCCCCCTACATGTATGCAATCATGTGAATATGGAATATAGAAGCATGTGATTGCATGAACATGACAGAGTAAGCAATGTGTTACATGTATCTTGGCTATATGCATCAGAGCAAATGATGTGAATATGGGAAATGTACCTTCATGCTCATGAGTCCTTCTTGCAAACAATATATACATCAGCAAGAATTCTTCATTCACATGACTGTGATGCATATACTTACCTTGTGGTCTTGAGTTGGCTTAGGATGGAATGAACCTATGTAAACAAGGTTAGATAATGCAGATACACCTACTAGCCAGAGCAAACAGAAGAAACCACAAGAATACCAAGACTGGGATGACATGTAGAGAGTGAGTACTAGGTACCACATTTGACATAAACATGTCCCCAAAGGTAAAGATGTGCAATGAATTAGGAATTTCTCTCCCAAGATAGGGAACAGAAAAACAGAGCAAAATGCAAAATCAGAGCTCAAGGAAACAAATAAACAAAGCTAATGCAAATGAGCATATATGAACATGTCTTTCTTCCCCTTATGAAACATGTGACATCTCTCCTCTTGAACACCAAGCATCTGGGATCCTTGAGGATTACTCTCTTCTTGAGTATTCTCTCCCCCTGGAGATCTCTCTCTCTCTCTCTCTCTCCTCCTATGGAGGTGATACTCTCTCTTTCTCTTTGGAAGTGATAAGCTTTGATGTGATCTCTCTCTCTCCCCCTTTGACATCAATTTCCAAGAAGGGTCTTCTGGAATTTGTCGTGAATGGGTTTGGTCCTTGAGTCACAACACAAAGCACTGTATAAAAATGTGATGCTTGTAGAGGACAAGATTCATTGAGTGGAGCTGGATCAAGAGTAAAATAGGAATAAGTGGCAAAATATTGTTCCAGTAGGGAAATCGGTGGCACCGAGTGGTACTTCGGTTGCACCGAAAGGATTCAGTTGGACCGAGAATAACAAACCGGTGAGACCGAGTTCATCACAGAGAAAACACTTGTCACCTCAGCTCACTAGACAAGTAAGATCTCACAAGGATTTGCAAGGAATTAACTGAAAGATTTGCAATGAATTGGATGCAGGAAATGCAGAACAAATAGAAAAGAAAAGGAAGGAAATCTAGATGAAGTTTTTTTTGAGAAAAGGGAAACAAATATGCATGAGACAAATGTAAGAGCATAGAAAAAGAACAGAGAGAACTTCATCTAGAATTGGTCGGCGACAAAGTCACCTATGTTAGAGTATATTGACTTAGGAGTCAAGTGAGATCACTTGATCATAGGTTATACTCATCGTTTAAGCTCAAAATGGGGTTACCATTTTTCATTTAAGCATCTTGATGTATTCACATCTTGTCGAGTTGCTTTGACTCATGACTTGGAGTAAAGCTTCTCTAAGATGGAATAACATACCTTGGGTGGTGGTGTTGATCGTGATCATGTAGTTGAACTTGTGTGGGTTGCTCAAGGTTGATGTAGCTCATCAAGAGTTGGGAGCACCACTTGGAATTTGAGTTCATCTACCTACATGGGTTAGTTTTTGCAAGGAACAGCACTTGTGTATCCAAAATGACAATCATGAAACTCAACATAGGATATGTCAAAGGATATGTTTGAATGGTTTCGTGCTTCCTTGTTCTTCAACCACCATTATGTAGAGACTTGGTGATGTAGAGATTGCTCAAGATATGAGTAGGTTACAATCTCATGGAATTTGATTCAACCAAGTACCTACAAGGGTTAGATAACATGCAAGATGCAAATATATCCATGACATAAGATTAACATCATAAGAGAAATATCAAGGATTAGTCATAAGCTCATGTCTTGCATGTATCCAATGGAGTTCCTACTCCAAGTTTGAAACATCAATGATGTTCAGTTCACCTCTTAACCTGCAAAACACTTTCTCATCAAGTGGTTTAGTGAAAATATCCGCTAATTGCTTTTTGGTGCGAACATGCTTAAGATTAATGTCACCCTTAGCAACATGATCTCGAATGAAATGATGACGAACTTCAATATGCTTAGTTCGAGAGTGTTGCACGGGATTGTGAGCAATCTTGATAGCACTTTCATTGTCACAAAGTAATGGAACATGTTTCACATATATCCCATAATCTTTAAGAGTTTGGGTCATCCAAAGTAACTGAGCACAACATGAACCGGCGGCAATGTATTCCGCTTCGGCGGTGGACAAGGATACCGAGTTTTGTTTCTTGGAAGACCAAGACACAAGAGATCTACCAAGAAATTGACAAGTACCCAAAGTGGACTTTCTATCAACCTTGTCACCGGCATAGTCCGAGTCGGAGTAACCAACAAGATCGAAAGAGGCCCTCTTAGGATAGCAAATGCCAAAATTTGGTGTATGGATTAAGTATCTCACTATCCTTTTCACGGCCTTAAGATGACATTCTTTAGGAGCAGCTTGATATCGTGCACACATGCACACACTTAGCATGATATCGGGACGAGAAGAACATAGATATAACAATGAACCAATCATAGAGCGATAAACTTTTTGATCAACCGATTCACCATCTTTGGTCAAATCAAGATGTCCACTGGTAGGCATGGGTGTAGTCATACCTTTGCATTTTTGCATATTGAACTTCTTGAATAAGTCCTTGGTGTACTTTGTTTGAGAGACTAAGGTACCTTCCTTAGTTTGCTTGATTTGCAAACCAAGAAAGAATTTGAGTTCACTCATCATAGACATCTCAAACTTCTCCGACATTAGCTTCCAAACTTTTCACTAAAATGAGGGTTAGTAGAACCAAATATAATATCATCAACATAGATTTGGCACACAAATAGTTCTCCATTGACCCTTTTAGTAAAAAGAGTAGAATCTATTTTTCCAATTTCAAAGCCTTTTTCAATAAGGAACTTGGTCAAGCATTTATACCACGCTCTAGGAGCTTGTTTAAGACCATAAAGGGCTTTGTGAAGTTTGTAAACATGATTTGGTTTCTTAGGATTGACAAAGCCGGGAGGTTGTTTAACATAAACTTCCTCCTCTATTTCACCATTTAGAAAAGCACTTTTAATGTCCATTTGGTACAAGGTGATATCATGGTGATTAGCATAGGCAAGTAAGATGCGAATAGACTCAAGTCTAGCAACGGGAGCATAAGTCTCACCATAGTCCATACCTTCGACTTGTGTGTAGCCTTGGGCGACGAGACGTGCTTTGTTGCGAAATACTTATCCATCTTCATCTTGCTTGTTGTGAAACACCCATTTGGTACCGATGATGTTGTGGTTGTTGTCGGGCTTCTCAACCAATGTCCAAACTTGATTTCTCTCAAAGTTGTGTAGCTCTTCATGCATGGCATTTATCCAATCCGGATCTTCCAATGCTTCTTCAACCTTCATAGGTTCAATGCTAGAGATGAATGAATAGTGTTCACAAAAGTTAGCCAAACGAGTTTTAGAGCGAGTGATTCTCCCGGTTTGGATATCGTTGTAGATTTGTTCGACGGGATGGTCTTTAGCAATTCTTGCTCGAACTCATGAAAGCTTTTGCTTGGGTATTGGTTGAACATCTTCTTCATCTTGTTCTTCTTCTTGGCCTTCTTCATTGTTGGCGTTGTCGTTCTCTTGTCGTGGTGGAGAAGGAGGTTGTTGACGTTCTTGGTGTACTTCCTCGTTTTCTTCATCTTGGTGTGTCCCACTTGTGGATGCTTCCATATCAACTCTTGGTTCACCTTGTCGTGAGGTGGACGCTTCCACTTGGACGGACGAGGTACTCTCCTTCACCTCCGTTGGACCAATCTTTCCAATAGACAAGTCTTGAATTGCTTCCGAAAGATCTTTGTCTCCTACATCAATTGGCAATTGCTCTACTTGCGAGCCGTTAGATTCATCAAACTTCAAATCTACCATTTCTTCAACCTTTCGGGTGAAATTGTTGTAGACACGGTATGTGTGAGAGTTTGAGCCATAACCAAGTAGGAAACCTTCATGAGACTTAGGAGCGAATTTAGAATGACGATGCTTATCAAGAATGTAGCACTTTGAGCCGAATACTCGAAAGTATCCAACTTGGGGTTTGTTACCGGTGAGGAGCTCGTATGCCGTCTTGCCGAGAAGCTTGTGAAGATACAAGCGATTTGTTGCATGACAAGCTGTCTCAACCGCTTCCGCCCAAAAGTGCTTCGGCGTCTTGTACTCATCAAGCATCGTTCTCGCCATTTCGATGAGCGTCCGGTTCTTCCTCTCAACAACTCCATTTTGTTGAGGTGTGTACGTAGCCGAGAACTCGTGTGAAATCCCTTCTTCGTCAAGAAAGGTGTCCACATTTGCATTCTTGAACTCCGTCCCGTTGTCACTGCGAACCTTCTTGATCTTCACTTCAAATTGATTTTGGGCCTTCCTAGCGAAGTTTTTGAAGATCTTTTGGACCTGCGATTTATCATCAAGAAAGAACACCCACGTAAATCTTGAAAAATCATCAACTATAACTAGACCAAAAGAATTTCCACCGAGACTCTTGTAAGCGTTGGGACCAAAAAGATCCATGTGAAGTAGCTCGAGTGGCCTCCTTGTGGTCATGATGTTCTTCACGGGATGTCTTCCTCCAACCTGTTTACCTGCTTGACAAGCGCTGCAAAGTCTATCCTTATCAAATATGACATCGTTAACTCCAAGGATATGATTTCCTTTAATAAGCTTGTCAAGGTTTCGCATACCAACATGACCTAATCTTCTATGCCACAACCAGCCTTTAGAAGATTTAGCAATAAAGCAAGTTCTAGGTTGAGCCTTTTTAGTGAAGTCAACAATGTAAAGATCACCTCTACGTATACCAGTAAAGACCATTTTATGATTATCTCTACGAAACACTTGGCAATCTACTTCAGTGAATAGAACATTGAAACCGAAATCAGCAAGTCTAGATACTGAAAGTAAGTTGTAGCCAAGAGATTCAACGAGCATGACATTTTGTATGGAGCTATCATGTGATATGGCCACCTTACCCTTTGAGTTGTCACTGAAAGTGACATACTTTCGAGGGGCGCCGTTTTCAGCAAGCTCATGGAACATGTCTTTATCTCTAGTCATATGATCAGTACATCCACTATCAAGGACCCACTCCTTTCCTCCAGCCATGTAGTCGCGAAGATTAGCCATAAGACCAAAGTGTCTCATTGCATTGTCAAGATCATATTCACTATCATCATCCTCATCATAGTATCCATGTTCTACATCATCTTGTGATTGCTCAATTCCTAGAGAGGGTAATTCATTAGACAAATGATCATTTCTATGATTGTCTTTATGGATTCTAATAGCTTCGGAAATAATATTGCTAATGATTCCAACATCTCCTATAGCACGCATGAGATTTGTAAGCTCAAATAGACAATCACAAGAGCTAGGATCACTAGAATTCATCTTACTCAAGGCAATAGACTTATGGAGAATTTCATCTAAATTTCTTAAGGAATAATCTGGAAATCGTTCCTCAAGAAATTTCCATATAGTATAGGCACAATCAAGAGTAGGCAAACTAGCAATCAAATTTTTGGGCAATCCTCTTATGATAAGATTGATGGTTCTAAGATTACGAAACATGTCAAGATCCTCTTCGGGTGTGGGATGCAAGGGATCAATATGAGGTGCACAAGGGCTAGCAATGTACTTGTTCAAATGATATTTATTGAAAATCACAAGCATCTCATTTTTCCACTCATGAAAATACTCTCCATCAAGTATAGGCACTCTATGTCTAAGACTCCCAATAGTAGACTCATCCATCTTCCTCCAATGGTGTTTAAACCAAAGCAATGGAGACCAAAGCTCTCGATACCAATTGAAAGGGATCGAGAAGAGGTGTCTAGAGGGGGTGATTAGACACTAAGTACCAAAGTTGCAGTTTTTAACTTCTTTAAGTTGGAGTAGAGTTTAGGCACAAGTTTAGCACTCTCAATAGATAACAAGCAAGCATGCAAAGAGTATATGAGCAGCGGAAAGTAAAGCATGCAACTTGCAAGAATGTAAAGGGAAGGGTTTGGAGGATTCAAACACAATTGGAGACACGGATGTTTTTGTCGTGGTTCCGATAGGTGGTGCTATCGTACATCCACGTTGATGGAGACTTCAACCCACGAAGGGTAACGGTTGTGTGAGTCCACGAAGGGCTCCACCCACGAAGGGTCCACGAAGAAGCAACCTTGTCTATCCCACCATGGCCGTCGCCCACGAAGGACTTGCCTCACTAGTGGTAGATCTTCACGAAGTAGGCGATCTCCTTGCCCTTACAAACTCCTTGGTTCAACTCCACAATCTTGTTGGAGGCTCCCAAGTGACACCTAGCCAATCTAGGAGACACCACTCTCTAAGAAGTAACAAATGGTGTGTTGATGATGAACTCCTTGCTCTTGTGCTTCAAATGATAGTCTCCCCAACACTCAACTCTCTCTCACAGGATTTGGATTTGGTGGAAAGAAGATTTGAGTGGAAAGCAACTTGGGGAAGGCTAGAGATCAAGATTCATAGGGTAGGAATGGAATATCTTGGCCTCAACACATGAGTAGGTAGTTCTCTCTCAGAAATAGGATGCTGGAAGTGTAGGCTTGTTCTGATGGAACTCTCCACGGATGAAGAGGAGGTGGAGCGGTATATATAGCCTCCACACAAAATCTAACCATTACACACAATTTACCAATCTCGGTGGGACCAAATCAACAAACTCGGTCGGACCGATTTAGTAAACCTAGTGACCGTTAGGATTTTCGGTGGGACCGACATGCAACTCGTTAGGATCGATATGGTTAGGGTTAGGGCATAACGTAATCTCGGTGAGACCGATTACACAAACTTGGTGGGACCGATTTTGGTAATAAGCTAACCAGAGAGTTGGTCAGGCAAACTCGGTTTGACCGATTACACAAACTCGGTAGGACCGATTTTGGTAATAAGTTAACCAGAGAGTTTGCATTGTAATCTAGGTAGTACCGATTGCTCAAACTCGGTGAGACCGATTTTGGTAATGGACATACACAGAGAGTTTACAATCCCATCTCGGTGAGACTGAGATCCCTATCGGTGAGACTGATTTGCCTAGGGTTTGTGGCAGTGGCTAAGACATCTGAACTCGGTGGCACCAGATAGGAAGAATCGGTAGGGCCGAGTTAGACTTTAGGTTTAGGACATATGTGGATGTGAGAAAGTAGTTGAGGGCTTTGGAGCATATCACTAAGCACTTTGAGCAAGCAAGCCATTAAGCAACACCTCATCCCCTCTTGATAGTATTGGCTTTTCCTATAGACTCAATGTGATCTTGGATCACTGAAATAGAAAATGTAGAGTCTTGTGCTTGAAGCTTGAGCCAATCCTTTGTCCTTAGCATCTTGAAGGGGTTCCACATCCTTTAGTCCATGCCACTCCATTGTTGAACTTGTCTGAAACATACTAGGTAAAAGTGTTAGTCCAACAAGAGATATGTTGACATTAATTACCAAAACCACCCAGGGAGCACTTGTGCTTTCACCCCCGTTCCCAAAACGCCGACAGTAGCCCCCGGGCCCAAGGCGCGCTCGGGCTTGGCTTCGAGGCGAAGCCAATTAAAGGTCAAGGTCAAGTCTGAGGCCCCAAAGCCCAAAGCTGCAGCCTTGGTCGACGCATAGCGGTTGATTGGACGTGGGCGTCTCCGCTTCCCCATGCTGCCTTGGAGGCCGCCTGGCTATGCGGCCCAGCTACCTACACAGTTATTCTTCCATCGCCCACGCCTTACTTCCCCAATCCCTCTACTCCTTTGAGACTCTGCCCCTCCTCCCCAATCTGACCTGTGCCCTGCCCGCTTCATCGCTATGGCGCCGAAACAAGCAGACAAGGGGAAGAAACCTCTGTCTTTGACAAGTGCGCCTCCAGCCGTCGAGCCTGTAGTCGGCTGGTCCTTGGTGCTCAACAACGAGGCCATGGACAAGGTGCGTCCCATGCTCGCCACCAGTTTCAATGAGTGCGGGGAGACGACGGCTTGGCCTAAGTCTCGCGCTCGCATTGCCCGGGCGGCCACTGAGGTCCCAATGTTCATCGATGCCCTTTTGGGCCAGCCGATTCCCCCTTTCTCCGCCTTCTTCAACGCGGTGCTTGAGCATTACTAGATCCACATGCTGCATCTCGACCCCCAATCCTTGACTCTCCTTGCCGCCTTCGCCTTTGTGTGTGAGGTCATGGTGGGCATCGCTCCTTCCGTGGCCCTTCTCCGTCATTTCTTCTCATTGCATCTGATGGATCCTCGGCAAAGCTCGGGGTACGTGAGCTTCCAGTCCGTGGCCGCGACGGCGGGTGCAGGGATCTACTTCGAGCTTCCTCCATCCACGAGCGAGTTTGGACTCGGTGGGTGTTTATCAACGCCGGGATGCTCAGCCCTCTACTCCACTCTCCATCAGCACCTGCCGTTCCCAACTCCGGTTGGGGCCACGAGAAGCTCACGAGCCCTCATCTCGTCCCCGTCTAGCTCAGGCTGAGGAGGCCGAAAGACAGCGGCGTGACCGCGCCCATGGTGATGAAGGAGTTCGTCAGATGTCGAGTCGCTCCGCTTCAGCACCATTCTCGCCCAATGTAAACCTTGCTCAGCAGTTAGGACCATATGAGGTTTCAGGAGTCCGAGCTCCCTCTTAAGACGCAGCAAACAATGCTCGAGGTCCTAACAGGTGTCCCTTCGCCGGGCGACATGCCTGGGAAGAGCTGCCTGCTGTACCGCTGCACGAACAAGGCTCAATTTGCAGAGAGCATGCCTCCATTTGATGAGTGGGGACTGCGCCCGGACGGCCTGGTGGGGTCTCGTGAGAACCCTGTCAACATGGTTTCCTTCTTCGTCGCTGGCGCCGAGCTCGTCCCGAATGTGGATGCAGGGGGTGAGTGCCGCCGGAGGCTGGCGACACGAGTTCTGGGGCTCCTCGGGCGTCGTCCTCAGGAACCCGTGATTCTTCCTCTGGGACGTCGGTTGCTGAGAGATGCAGCACGCGGCTCCCGAGGCTGAAACGGAGGCTTCGGGAGGTCGCGGTGAGATGGCGCCCGACTGTTCTCTGCAGCCAGGCACCCTTGAAGTTGTCCTCTCGAGCACTTCTCTGGCCGCACCTCGTGCCGGCCGCCACGTCCAGTGCTTCGGTCAGCTTTGCATGGACTTCGAGGAGCTCTGCAAGAGGAAAGGATCTCCGAGCGGCAGCTGTATCTTCGGGCCGTTAAAGCGACGAAAGTACATCACCGTCAATGAGTAAGTACTGCACCTTGTGATTTCTTGATTGCTGCTTTCTTCCCTAACGTCGGTTCTCCAGGACCCCTTCCGTCAGGGCCGCTGTGTCCCTCGAGTAGCAACCTTCGCCTTCCTCGAATCCCCCGCTGACTTTGAGCGTCCCGAGCCTGCATGTCACGCTTGGAGCAGGGTCGGCCGGGGAGGTGCGCTCACCTTCATGGTGCTTTGAATCTGCGGCTCCGTCCCCCTTCCTCCACGGCTGGCTTGGAGCTTGGCGGACGTGCCCCGGACTCCTCCTCTGGTCATGGACAGCAGCTGGTTGGCTTCGGTCTTCAGTTCCTCCTCAAGCAGCGGGCCCCGACTGGCCGGGGCCCCTCGTGAGGCCGAGCTGGCGCCTGGGGCGGCACCAGCCCCCAGCCCCCTACTGAGAGGGGGTGCACCGCTTCACGTCCTGCCTGCAGCCCCCGTGGCGGAGGACGAGGTGGGTCGTGCGCTGGAGTTCGAGCATGGGCGGAGCTTCGTTCGTCATGAGCTCTTCCAGGAGGCGATGGGCTCGATGAGCCGACTTGGTGAAGAACTCGTGGGTGTCGACACGCGCCTTGAGGCTGAGGGTCTTCGGCAGGTGGAGGAACGATGCAAGCTGAGGGTGGCCATCAACCTTGGCCGCTACCAGCGTGATCTTAATGATGCGAAGGCCGAGGCGTCCCTCAAGGTTTCCCGTGAAGCTTGCTCCCGAGCCTTCGAGGAGGCTCGCGAGGCTGACCGTCGTCGCAAGGCTGCGGAGAAGCGCGTGTGGGAGCTCCAAGCCTGGAGTGCATCCCTCGAGCAACAGGTGGAGGCGCGCAAAGCCGCCCTTGCATCGCTGAGGGGGACGCCCGTCGAGGAAGAGGAGGTTCGGAAGCGCGAGGAGGCATTGGCCCTCGAAGCCGTGGGCGTAGTCTCGAGCTTGAGCAACTGGAGATGAGGGAGCGTCAAGTGGCCCAAGTAAAAGATGCTGTCGGGGCTCGCGAGGCCAAGGTCTAGGAGGAAGTTGACCGCCGAGTGGCCGAGGTTCACGCAGATCTTGAAGGTTAGCACGAACTGAAGCTGAAGCTTGCGGAAATGGAGGCAGCGGGCAGGACCGCCGCTCTTAGGCCCAGGTTAGCTGAGGCAGAGAGGCGTGAGGAGTCCATGACTGCCGCCCTGGTCACGGCGCAGGCGGACTTGGCCTCCGCCCACGCCGAGCTGCTTTCCCTTCGGAAACGGGTTGATGACGCCGAGGCCGTTGCTGCAGAACAGGGAGGAAGTGCTGCAGAGGCGGACGCCAGAGCACGTTCATGCTCCCATGCTTCAGGATCTTTGGAACAGGGCCAACATTGCCCTGGGCCATATCTGCAACATGAACGCCTTCCATCCTCAGGTGAACGACTACGCCAGCCACCTCCGCTTCTTCACCGTCGTAGTGACGCGCCTGGAGGCCCGATCTGATGAAGTTCACAGGCTCGTGGAAGAGAGGAGCCGCGGCCTACTCGAGCGCGCTTTCTCCCACGTCTTCAGCCATCTTCTAAACGTCGACCCCAACTTCTGACTTCGACGCCGCTATTGCCCCCATGCCCGTGGTCGTTCGGGACGACCTGGCATGGTGGGTGGAGGACAACGTGGACGCGCTGGTCAGGGCCTTCACTTCAGAGGACGACGCGGTGGTAGTGGCGGCCGACGAGGGCGAGGTGGTTGATGATGGTGATGGCGGCATTGGTGAGGATGATGGTGATCGCTGATGATAGTGATGACGACGCCAGCGACGCGTCCGAAGACGACCCGGGGGACGTGGCGAGTGACATATCCGGCTGAGTCCGTGCTTCCTGCTGTTTACCCTGCATGTAGACGCTCGGGCATGGTTCCCAAAGATTGTAAGAGTATTTTGAGAGGGGGAGCCCCTCGTCTGAACAATCCGCTGCCTTTATTCTCTTATGTCCAACTGAGTGTGCGCCTTCACGAAACCGTAAATCTGGCGGCAAGTTCCCATCGTGGCTTACCTTAGTCGGGGTGGGTCACGAACCGAATCGTGAGGTCATGAGCTTTCGAGGCTCCTAGGGAGCCTGCCGATCCACCCGAGGGAGCCTCGTGAGAGGCGAGCACCGGTTGTGGTGTTAGCGTGCACGCGCGGCACGCGTGTGCCTTGCCCAATTCAGCTCGCGAGGGGCTCGTGAGTGGAAGGCGTGGTGCGTGGGTCCAAAATAAGGCGAGAACCATACAACAAGAAATCGCTCCAAACGAGAAAAGGCACCCCCAGCGTGCATCGATGAAAACTCAACTTCAACTTAAATCCAAATCCAAAGGGCAAGGCTACAAAAAGGGATTCAAAGCAAATGGCCGCGCCCGCATCTAGTCTAGTCTTCTTGTCTTCAAGTCTTCTCACCAGCGCGGAGCTAAGTGCTTCCACTAGGCGTTGGAGGGAGCAACCGAGGCCCGAGGGCAGCTCTCCGGAGACTCCGGGGCGTGTACAGCCCCACTCATTATTACGTGAGAGTGCCACGGGCGGCGATCTTCACAGGCACTGGGCCTTCTTCACAGGTACCGGCCTTGCTTCATATTGCCAGACGAGGGCCCCGCCTTGCGCCACCCTTGACCACCTTTGAGCCGACCGGCAACCGGGATGACACAAAGGGGGGAAAGGGGACGCCAGCGGCGCCCTGGGCGACCACGGGTCCTCTGCTGGGAAGGCTCACCGGCACCTCCCCGACAGAGGGCCTACCTCCGGGTGACGCCTGGCTTCACGTGCGTGGGGAGGGGCCTTGCTCCTGGCTCCCTCCGTGCAGCCCCCAGCGTGCTTCTCCTGGCGGAAGGGGGGCTGCTGCACCGGGGTCGTCGGCCGACATTGTGACCTAATTCACTTGCAGCCCACGGTTAGCGTAAGCCTGCTCCTAAGAGATTAGTGGTACCCTATAGTTGTTGTCGCAGGCGCGGTCGTCGTGCTTCCCCGTTGGCTCCTGGAAGGCCTCAACCTCTAGCGCCTCTTCTTCCCAGCCTTCTCCGAGGAACGAGCCAGGGTCGTCTGCCGGCGTGTACTCTTGGTCCATCATGCGGGGCACGTAGGCTTCCGGGGCTGTTACCCCAAACACCTCGCCGTAGTGCCCCATACTCCACGTTGCCCGGCCCAGCGGCGTCCTGAGGATGATAGCGTGACATCTCGTTGGGACCATGGGAGGCAATGCTCGTGCCCATGCTCATTAGAGGCAGCGCGGGGGCAGCGGGTCCCCCGGTGCCGCCGGCCGTGCTGGTGTCGACGAAGCCCCCAGGCACACCTGAGGGCGCGTGGTTGCGGTGAGGCCCGCCGTGAGATCCAGTAGCGGCCTGAGAGGGAAGCAGATAACAGAAGGGCGGCGCTCCTGATGCCGCCGCATCCAGCAGCTCAGCGACACATTCCAGCAGTGTGTCCCGGCCGCACTCCATCAGCCAGCATCGCAGCAACTCCCGTGCCACTGTGAGCGCGGCCCGGATGTTCGCCTGGTCCCGCCGGGTGTGTGGCGCCGTTGTTGCGGCGTGGCTTGTGGCCCTTGTAGCGACTCGCGCTTGTCGTGGAGTGAGGGTGGACGATGCCTGGCCGCGACGCCCGCGCCCAATGGCGTTAGGTGGCGCTCGTGCCACCTGGAGCGCGGGGTTTAGGTCTTCATGGGCGGGCGGCGCCGCCCGGGCGGGCCAGGCTGCCCAGCGGTCGGAGTCGGCCCTCGTGTCGATGGACATCGGGACCGCGGAGTGTCGGTGGGTCGATTGGCGGGGAAGAGGCTCCGGTGCCTACCTGGCGCGCCAAATGTCGGATCACGGGTTCCGGCAAAACCCTCAAGGTTCGAACACTGGGGTGCGCGCGAAGGTTTCCTCCCTACCGATCCACGCCCTAGCTCGCTAAGATCTCGCGGACGAACTCGACGAACTCACAACACAAAAGACACAAGATTTATACTGGTTCGGGCCACCGTTGTGGTGTAATACCCTACTCCAGTATGGTGGTGGTGGATTGCCTCTTGGGCTGATGATGAACAATACAAGGGGAAGAAGCCTCCTGAGGTTGAAGTGTTCTTGTGCTTGGTGTGCTGGTGGGTGTGAGGATGGAGGATGGAATCGATCCCCCAATTACGGTGGCTAGTTCTACTTATATAGGCCCTGGTCCTCTTCCCAAATATTGAGCGAGAAGGGAGCCAACAACGGCCAATTTGAAAGGGGACATCTAGTACAGCTTATCATGACAAAAGCGGTCTTCGCCTGCAAAAGGCTCTGGTGGTGACGCCGTCTTGGGCTCCATGGTGACCTCTGTCTTGCCGTCTTGCTGGTCTTGGTCTTGTTGCACCGATATGGAAACCTTTGCTTGATGCCTCAGTACACCACGCCTGCGCTTGCCTCCTTAGCACCAAAGAGGAAACAAGGACACTGCGCGTGCTGGCGCCCGCCTGATCTTGATCATCATGGTTCATGTCACAAGAGCCTCGCGAGGTTTTCCCTGCCTTGATTTCTCCGCTCCTCGCAAGGCAACCTGGTGAGGCCGCTCCTGAGGAGGTCTTGCGTCATCCGCCTCGCGAGGCTTGGCTCCTCGTGAGGGTCTTGAATGCCTTGTTGATGAAGATGGGCCGTACAGGCCCGCTAGCATGGCCATGCCGCGCGCCGCAGGCAGGCAAATCTGGGGACCCCCATTCCCAGAACGCCGACAGCTGAGCACTCCGGCATTAAAAAATACCCACCATGTCCGAAAGTCGCTCGTAGATGGAGGAAGCTCGAAGTCGATCCCTGCGCCTGCCGTCGCAGCCACAGCCATAGCCTAGAAGCTCACGCATCCCAAGCTCTGCCGGGGATCCATCATGTGCAATGAGATGAAGTGGAGAAGAAGGGCCACGAAAGGGGCAATGCCCACCATGGCCTCACAAACAAAGGCGAAGACGACAAGAAGAGTCACAGATTGGGGGTCGAGATGCAGCATGTGGATCTGGTAATGCTCGAGCGCTACGTTGAAAAAGGCAGAGAAAGGGGGGACCAGGCCAGCCCAAAGAGCATCGATGAAGATTGGAACCTCGATGGCTGCCCAGTCAATACGAGCCCGAGACGCCGGCCAAGCCGCCATCTTCCCCCACTCATTGAAACTAGAGGCGAGCATGGGGTGCACCTTGCCCATGGCCTCGTCATTGAGCACCAGCGATCGGCCAACCGCGGGCTCGACGGCCGAAGGCGCACCGTCAGAAGATAGAGGCTTCTTCCCCTTGTCACCTTGTTTCGGCACCATGGCGATGGAGTGGGCGGGCACATGCCAGATTGGGAGGAGGAGTAGAGTCTCGTGGAAGCAGAGAATCGGGGAAGAATGGCGCGGGCGATGGAAGAATAACTGTGTAGGTTGCGGGGGCCGCATGGCCAGGTGGATCCCAAGGCAGCGTGGGGAAGCGGAGACGCCCACGTCCAATCAACCGCCACGCATCGACTAAGGCCGCAGGCTTTTGGGGCCCGCGGTGCTCCGCACTTGACCTTTGGCTTCGCCTCGAAGCCAAGCCCGAGCGCGCCTTGGGCCCGGGGGCTACTGTCGGCGCTCTGGGAATGGGGGTCCCCAGACTTGCCTGCCTACGGCCCACGGCGTGGCTATGCTAGCAGGCCTGTACGACCCATCTCCACCAACAAGGCGTTCAAGACCCTCGTGAGGGTCCAAGCCTCGCGAGGCGGGTGACACAAGACCTCCTCAGGAGCGGCCTCACCAAGTTGGCTCACGAGGAACAGAGAGATCAAGGCGAGGCAAACCTCGCGAGGTTCTCGTGACGTGAGCCGTGATGATCGAGATCAGGCGGGTGCCAGCACGCGCAGCATCCTTGTTTCCCCTTTGATGCTAAGGAAGCAAGTGCAGGCACAGAATACCGAGGCGTCAAGCAAAGGTTTCCATATCGGTTCAACGAGACCAAGACCAGAAGGACGGCAAGACGGAGGTCACCATGGAGCCCAAGGCGGCGTCACCACCAGAGCCTTTTGCAGGCGAAGACCGCTTTTGTTAGGATAAAATGTACTAGCTGTCCCCTTTCAAATTGGCCATTGTTGGCTCCCTTCCCGCTCAATATTTGGGGACAGGACCAGGGACTATATAAGTAGAACTAGCCACCACCGTAGAGGGCATCTAGTCCAGAGCTCACAAGCAAGCCCGAGTTGAGTGAATCCACACACACAAGTTTGCCAAGCACAAGAACACCTCAACTTCAGGAGGTTGTTCTTCCCCTTGTACTGTTCATCATCAGCCCAAGAGGCAATCCACCACCACCACACTGGAGTAGGGTATTACACCACAATGGTGGCCGGAACCAGTATAAATCTTTTGTCTTTTGTGTTGTGAGTTTGTTGAGTTTGTCCGCGAGATCTTAGCAAGCTAGGGCGTGATCGGTAGGGGGGAAAGAACTTCGCACGCACCCCAGAGTTTGAACCTTAAGGGTTTTTGCCGGAACCCTTGATCCGACAGAGACGGTCCTCAAGGAGCCGCCCGGACCCTCGGAGCCTCCGGAGGCTCAGGATCCCTGTGGTTCGTGAGGAGCCACCTCTTCGCCACGTGTCTTCAGCTACCCCGACACTCCTTCGACAACGGAACCAAGTGACATTTTCCAAGTTTATTTAGCTAGGAGCGCCCTCTGGCCGCATCATTCCCAGGCCGCGTGGGTCCATCCCTGCAGCATGTATCCCTTTTTTACATCTTTAGCTTACTCTTCTAGGGGCGCCCCTCGAGTTGCATCATCCCCAAGCCGCTCGGGTCTGACCCAGTGGCATGTTTCGTTCCTGCACTTGCCTAATCTAGTTTGCTTTCCATGCGCTATTTACCTATGGTTATCGCCTGCTTGTTTATCACCCACCACGGGAGCCACGCGTCGATCGTCTTTCTTCAGGATCCTTCGCATAAGAAGGCTAGGCACGACGTCTGTGCCTAGGCCCGTCCTTGCAGTGTCTGGCGGGCTGGCCCCGTTCACGTCACCTCCTGGGGTCGTTGGTGCTTGGCCTTCTCATGTGATAACCTCAGGAGATTCGTCCGGCGCAGGCTATCTAACCATCTCGCAAGAACATCACAGCCATCAAGAACCAAGATCAGGCCCAACCCGCCTTGAGGTAGGGCCTCGTGAGTCCCGCGCTGGCTCACGGGTGCCCAGACACACCTCGTCTAGCCCTGCCATGCAAGCCACATGTCAGGGCGGGGTTGTGCACGCCCCGGGGGCTCTCCGCAGTAGGGAGTCCCCTCCCATGCACCAGTGGAAGCACCATGCTCCGCGCTGGCCGGCGACACTACATAGGAGCGGTTATGCCCGTGCAAGTGTGTAAGCGCTATGCTCCACGCTGGTGATAAACAACTAAGAGCGCCCCCCCGGCCGTATCAACCTCAGGGAGCCCTTGAGCTCAGTGTCTGGCCTCATCGCAGCACCTCCCCTCGGGAGAGTCGCGCGAGGGGGCGGGGGCACGGGGGCTGCGCTCGGGTCATGCCCAAGCGTACGCCGCCCTGCCAGGTCCCCCGGACCTGGTCGTTGTGCACCCCTCCCGAGCCGAGCCTCGGTGAGGGAAAAGGTATGAAGGTCGTTTGAGCGTCAAGGGGGGCCCCTGAGCATCGCGACTCAGCCACCTAACTGGCCACGTAGCCCCTCACTCCTTGGTCTCGTCCTGGTGGGCCGGACGACCCAACGGCGATCGAGGTATCCGCGGGTTGGGCCTGGCGACGTAGAACACTAGGCCTATTCCTACATCTCCTTTCCGTAAGCTGTTTGCGCGTCAAGGGGGACTGCTGAGCATCGTGACTCAGGAGCCTAACTTGCCACGTAGCCCCTCACTCCTTGGTCTCGTCCTGGTGATCCGGACGAACCAATGGCGGCTGAGGTATGCGCGGGGTCGGGCCCTACCGACGTGGAACGTAAAGCAAACAGGAAGGAAAACGCAAAATCTCAAGCAAATATTAGAAGACATACTGTTCTACCAATACCAAACGCAAGTTTAAACGCCCCCACGAGGCATGGTGCATGTTGCAGGAGTTAAACAGGGAAGGAGCCGCCAACAGGTCACCTCGTCATCCTTGGACGCCGCCTTCACCTGTAAGGGATGCTTCTTCCACATCAACGTCGCCCTCACCCGTGCCGCCCGCTGGAGTTGCGGGCTCAGCAGCACCACCAGTTGGGGGCGCAGGGTCGAAGGCGCGGAACTTCTTCAACAAAGCTTCCACCTAGCCCTTCACAGCCTCGACAGCAGCTACGCAGCGCTCGCCATCCATAGGTTCCAGCAGCTCGTCGAGGTCGGCGGTGGGATCACGAAGATGGAGGTGGCTGAAGACGCGCGTCAACATGGCGGAGGAAAGAACGCGGGCTTCTGCCTCTGCCATGGGGCCGATGCTGCTCACTACTTCCTCAAGCGCCTCGACCAGATAGGGAAGCAGCTGGGTGGGGTCGTCCTCGTCGGTGGTTAGTGGCTTCTCCAAGCCCTTCTTGTAGAGTGCCCGCAGTGCCACACAGGACCTCTCCTCGAGGAGCTTGAAGGCCACGCGATCCTCAGCCAGGACCTTCGCCTTGGCATCAAGTTCGGCCTTCCCCGCTTCCACTTTCTACTCCAGCTTCTCCAGCCGGCTGCGCTCCGCAGCCTGTGCCTTCGCCAACTGCTCCAACTCGGCGTCGCGGTCCCTGATGGCATCCTCCCGGGCCTTCATCTTCTCCTCCTCCCACTTGCAGCCACGAGCTTCTTCCGCACGCTCATTGCGCAGAGTCTTCAATTGGGCCTCCAGCAACTGGCAGCGATCCTGGATAGCCTTGACATCCTTCAGCGCCACCTCGCGAGCAGCCGTGGCTTGGGCGGCGGCCTGCTTGTCCTTCTCGGAGGTCGCCGCGGCCTGGCTTAGCGCCGCCTGCACAGACACGTTTGAGTGAAACCAGCCGGAGACCAGGTCCAAGCGCCCGACTACCAGGTGGGGGTCAGCATCGTGAAGATCTTCTCGCAGCTGGGTCATCTCAGAAAGAGCTTGCTCTGATACTTCTCCAACGTATCTATAATTTTTGATTGCTCCATGCTATATTATCTACTGTTTTGGACTATATTGGGCTTTATTTTCCACTTTTATATTATTTTTGGGACTAACCTATTAACCGGAGGCCCAGCCCAGAATTGCTGTTTTTTTGCCTATTTTAGTGTTTCGAAGAAACGGAATGTCAAACGGAGTCCAAACGGAATGAAACCTTCGGGAACGTGATTTTCTCACCGAATATGATCCTTGAGACTTGGACCCCATGTCAAGAATGAAGGGAGGCGGCCACGAGGGTGGAGGGCGCGCCCCCCTAGGGCGCGCCTCCTGCCTCGTGGGCCCCCCTTTGCTCCACCAACGTACTCCTTCCTCCTATATATATCTACGTACCCCCAAACGATCAGATATGGAGCCAAAAACCTAATTCCACCACCGCAACTTTCTGTATCCACGAGATCCCATCTTGGGGCCTGTTAAAAGCTCCATGGGAAGGGGAATCCACCATGGAGGGTTCTACATCATCATCATAGCCCCTCCGATGAAGTGTGAGTAGTTTACCTCAGACCTTCGGGTCCATAGTTAGTAGATAGATGGCTTCTTCTCTCTTTTTGGATCTCAATACAATGTTCTCCCCCTCTCTCATGGAGATCTATTCAATGTAATCTTCTTTTTGCGGTGTGTTTGTTGAGACCGATGAATTGTGGGTTTATGATCAACATTATCTATGAACAATATTTGAATCTTCTCTGAATTCTTTTATGTATGATTGGTTATCTTTGCAACTCTCTTCGAATTATCAGTTTGGTTTGGCCTACTAGATTGGTTTTTCTTGCAATGGGAGAAGTGCTTAGCTTTGGGTTCAATCTTGCGGTGTCCTTTCCCAAAGTGTGAGGGGCAGCAATGCACGTATTTTATTGTTGCCATCGAGGATAACAAGATGGGGTTTTATCATATTGCATGAATTTATCCCTCTACATCATGTCATCTTGCTTAAGGCGTTACTCTGTTTTCTTGAACTTAATACTCTAGATGCATGCTGGATAGCGGTCGATGAGTGGAGTAATAGTAGTAGATGCAGGCAGGAGTCGGTCTACTTGTCTCGGACGTGATGCCTATATACATGATCATACCTAGATATTCTCATAACTATGCTCAATTCTGTCAATTGCTCAACAGTAATTGGTTCACCCACCGTAGAATACCTATGCTCTTGAAAGAAGCCACTAGTGAAATCTATGGCCCCCGGGTCTATTCTCATCATATTAATCTTCCATCACTTTATTATTGCTTTCCTTTTTACTTTACCTTTTATTTTACTTTGCATCTCTATACCAAAAATACCAAAAATATCATCTATCATCTCTATCAGATCTCACTCTCGTAAGTGGCCGTGAAGGGATTGACAACCCCTAATCGCATTGATTGCGTGGAGCTGTTTGTTTTGTGTGGGTACGAGGGACTCGCGCGTGGCCTCCTACTGGATTGATACCTTGGTTCTCAAAAACTGAGGGAAATACTTACTCTACTCTGCTGCATCACCCTTTCCACTTCAAGGAAATCCAACGCAGTGCTCAAGAGGTAGCTTGCTCCAAGACGTCAGGTGAGGCAGAAGGACCTGGAACTAGCGGTGCAGCAGCAGGAGGAGGAGGCAACATCGTCACCATAGCCTGAGAGACTAGGGGCTCCTGAGCTTTGGGGACCCCAACAGCCGAGCTGGACGTCGGCGCCTCCGGAGCCGGCGGGGCCACGGGGGCTGACTCCTCCCGATGCTGCTCCCACTGGCCTCGAGAGGACGATCGAGCCAGAGAGGCGTGAGCACCGATGTTGCCCTTCTCCATAGAGGGAGACGCAGCCGCGGCAGGCACATTGTTCCCAAGTAGCACCACCGCTTCCTCCTTCCTCTTCTTTGCTGCGGGTGTCGGTGTCAAAACCGGCGGATCTCGGGTAGGGGGTCCCGAACTGTGCGTCTAGGCGGATGGTAATAGGAGACAAGGGACACGATGTTTTTATCCAGGTTCGGGCCCTCTCGATGGAGGTAAAACCCTACTCCTGCTTGATTAATATTGATGATATGGGTAGTACAAGAGTAGATCTACCACGAGATCAGAGAGGCTAAACCCTAGAAGCTAGCCTATGGTATGATTGTTGTTCGTCCTACGGACTAAAACTCTCCGGTTTATATAGACACCGAAGAGGGCTAGGGTTACACAGAGTCGGTTACAATGGTAGGAGATCTACATATCCGTATCGCCAAGCTTGCCTTCCACGCCAAGGAAAGTCCCATCCGAACACGGGACGAAGTCTTCAATCTTGTATCTTCATAGTCCAAGAGTCCGGCCAAAGGTTATAGTCCGGCCAAAGGTTATAGTCCGGCTACCCGGACACCCCCTAATCCGGGACTCCCTCAGTAGCCCCCGAAACAGGCTTCAATGACGATGAGTCCGGCGCGCAGATTGTCTTCGGCATTGCAAGGCGGGTTATTCTCCAAATTCTGTGTACCTATTGAATAGTGCCCGGCTTCTCATAAATATTGCGCTCCTTGGCTTCCACGCCCAATAATGGCCATCTTCCACACGTCAAATGAATGCGAAAAGCGAGGGTATTTTTACATTTACCCCCCTCGCTGCGCAAATGAGCTGCCTATAAAAGAGACGAGGATCTAGATCCGAATCACACCATCCTCCCTTCGCAAGCATTCATCGGAGCGCATCCGACAGAAATCCATTCCATCATGGCCAGTCGACGCAGCTCCTCCTCTCGCCCTCCCAGCCCTCAGCCTGGAGATTGGGAGAGATGTTCCGTCCCGCACAGCGAGGTAGTGACGCTGCAAACCAAGGGATTCCTTCCCCCAGCCTTCATGGTCCCGGTTCGAGCCGGACTCGCCACCTATAATGGCGGAAAGCAAGCGGAGAGCGTCCCCAATCCCTCCAAAGGAGAGCGGGTATGCCTTGTCCCTTATTTGATAAGAGGGCTCGGATTTCCAATTCATCCGTTTCTCAGGGGCTCACGGAGTTCTGACCTCAGTTGCACAACCTTCGCTTTGCCTCCATTTTGCATATTGCGGGCTTTGTAGCCCTTTGCGAGCTGTTTTTGGGCATCGAGGCTCATTTTGCACTGTGGAAGAAGTTGTTCTGCCTTGTGCCCCATTCTCAGGAGGGGTCGATATATCAAGTGAGCGGAGCCGAACTATGGCGCATCGCCGGGACCGGATATCTATCCGGAACCTCGAAGAAGGCGTCCGAAGACTGGCCTTCAGAATGGTTTTATATAGAAGATGTCCCCCTGCCGGACCCTATTCGGATCGGCCTCCCTGAGTTCAATAATGCTCCTTTGAAGAAGCGCCTAAGCTGGCTTCCCCGGAGCCCTCATAAGGAAAATGACAGGGACGTCCTTTACTTGATGATCCGGATAAGGTTGTTAGCTCATTCCGGACTGACCATGATCGGGGTCATGGCCACATGCATTATGCGGGGGGTGCAGCCGCTTCAGTATAGAGGCCACCCCATGTGGGATTTCAACAGGGAGGATGACGCCACCCGCTGCGGCCGTAAGGGGCCGGGATCGGTTGCCAGTCTGACGAAGATCTTGTCCGCTTTGTACAAGGGACAAGAGGAGGAATTTCTCCGCGTCAATCCACAGGGCGGATTTTCTATGAACAGTCCTCCAAGTTGGGTAAGCGGACACTTCTTTTTGGCCATCCGATCCATATTCCCGTAGTCAAGTATCTCATCTTGTGATTTCGACGCAGGAACTGCGCCAGGCCGTAAAGGATATAAACAGCCCTCCTCCACAACCCGAGGATCCGGAACTAAATTTAGATCAGATAAAGGTTGGATTCACGCCGATTAACAAAATACATGCTGATGTAAAAATATAGTGATATACAACAGGTACTTACATCTACATTGGAGCACAGAGAATTCCTGCAAGAATCTTTCCTCATAAGTGATACCATTGCAGAAAATCTTCTATCTGTTAAGCTTATTTTCTAAAAGAGAGATGGGTAAGAAACATGTAGAAAATATGATCAACATGCTATAAAATTTCATGATGCAAGGATACGCACACGCTTCTTAGAATTTAGTTGACATACTTTTGCTGGACTGGAGCGGACTAGTTCTTTGGCGAGTGGAATCTGCTTATTATCGTGAGGAGTTGGGTTTCTCTGTCTTTGGAGCAGTATCTATAAAAACTAGAGTTGGTTTATTATCTCTGGCGTTTGGATCTTTTGCAAAGGCCTTGTTTGTAACCCTTGATTCTAACATAGTCGTCTTCCCTTGCATGCCTGGTATAGAAGAATGGTGCTTTAATTATAAAACATGCGCAAGCAGAGAGATGGAATAGGTATCAAGAATAGAAAGGCATGACATATTGACATGTATTCCTCCATCGAGAAAAAATGGATGGGTCTAGGCGTATTTCAGTTCTAGATACATCCTTTTTATCCATTTCGCAACATGTAATCCGAACGGAGGGAGTATGGTGTAAGAGCTAGGGATACGACAGGACAACACAGCAAAAAACACTAGTTGAATGTAAAACTGTATGCTAGCGGAATACATACAGAAATAACTAAGGCAACATACGTGTGTGATTGGGAAAATAAGATGGCATTGCAAATGAGCACTAGAACAACACTTCAATGTAAAAAACATGGTATGGTAGCGGATGAAGTACATCTTGATGAATAACAATGCATAAGATATTGAAGCATGATGTCCAAATTAAGCAGATGGCATTGCGATAGAGTAGAACGACAGTACTTGAATTTGAAAACATGTTATCATGAATGGAATAGGTACTGAAAACAGGAAGGCATGACATATTTACATGCATGATCAGCATGCTAAGCACATGGCATTGCAACAGAGTAGATACACTCTAGGACATTATATGCATGTTGTACCCATATCACAGGCCAAGTTAGAGCAAGGACCTTGTGGGGTGAAGAGGATTCATCATCTTTCTGCAAGTCTTCTGAAGAATTGCCTTTACATGTTCCATCATATTAGGTATCATTGACATCAAGTTTATTGGCCTTTACATTGCTCCGTGAGGTTCTTGTGGATATATTAGTGTGTGAAATTATATCTGACATGCATGGAAGACAACTAGTAGTTAGATTTATGTAATGAGTGCCTGTAGGAGACGACATAAATAGTAGGACTGGGGTTAACTAGCAGCAACAGGTCTCATAAACTAAAGGAGAACACGGATGAAAGCTACGAATATGTATCATTTGTACTCGAGATTAACTAGATGGCACACAAAAGTATTAAAGAACAACATAGGTAATACTAGAAGTGGTATAATACTATAATCACCAGCCTGTGGGATAGCATTGGCTGATGGATGATAACTATGGAACAGCGTTACCTAAAGAACAAGTATCTTAGCTGAACTATGGAACAACGTTAACTCCTGAACAAGACCCGTAAGAGATCAGCATGAATATACAGTGAAATGTGATGATCTATTTTCCATGCTTAGATGAATAACAAAGCCATAAATGTTGCACACAAGTAAGATGAGGGTACAACCTATCTGGCTGCCATCCATAGGAGTGAGCATCATGTGCTGACTTGTCGATGGCCCTGCAGTTGTTGTGGCTGTCCATGTCGGGCACGCGCATTCGATGCAGGGAACTGTTGAGTGGGAACTATAGCTCCCTTCTGGTGTATGCTTCCCTTGTGGAGCAGCTGCGGTGAGTTGGAAGACGGTGTGTCTGAAGATGCAGATAACACATAATGTTAAGAACGACATATCTCTTTGATCTGAAGAAATACACTAAGATATCAACAGAAAGGTATGAGAGTGGTCACACGTCTGTTGACTGAAGACTAAATTGGGGTCACACAATTTTGTTTTATTTTGGTACTGTCCGATCTACGCCGGATGGATGGCCGTCTTGTGCCTCCTAGCTGACACTGTTCAGAATCTTCCCCGAAGAGCCAGCGACCAACGGCAGAGCAGCCTGCCTTCGCTATTCGTGGCCCCGGCCAAAACCCCGCTCCCCGCCTCATCGCACTGCCGTGGTTGCGCCACCCCCGGGCCAATCCACAAAGACTCCCCGTCATCCAGATCCGGCGACGGCAGTACCTTCAACCCACACAACTCTAAAAGATAGCCATCTAAGCGATGATTCCGCGACGAACTTGCGGCCCCGCACCCTTATGTTAGACACCAGCCAACCGGCAGCCTAGGAGCTCCTCCGCCTCGAGGGGTGCTGCTTCCCATTAAGAATCGATTGGCCCAGAATATAAATTCAGACAACTGATGCCTAAATAAAGTGATTTGAGATGAGGGTGCGACCTATCTGGCGGCATGGTGAAGTAGGCAGGTCCAGCTGCCGAGTCGGTGAGGCCGGCGCGGTTGCGGTGGCGACCGACGGCAAGGAAAGAGCGATGTCGCGACGTTCGACGGCTACGCCGAAGCAGCGCCAAGACTCTGGATGGATCCGAAGTTGGAGCCGCTCTGGCGCCGTGAACAACGGCGGGGGTGAATCGGCTCCGGTACGGTTCACGCGGCCGTCGTCGAGGTAGCACCAGCAACACGGAGTAAGAGGCACACGGCCCGATGCACGACGGCAAATGGACAGCGTCTCGGCATTAGGGAGGAGGGCGGCTGTGAAATTGGTGTGGTGGGGCGCCATGGAGGTGGGGCTGAGGTTTCATGGTCGGGAGAAGGAGCTTCCGGGAGAAGGTGATTTGGCGCCCACGAGTTATGAATGGGGCGGGGGGGGGGGGAATTGGGATGGGAGTGGAACCATGTCTTACGGATGCATTTGTTTGAAATGTGAGGGGGAGTTACAGTTCTACCCTTGCCTATAGGCTTCTCGGCTTGGGTCTGTGTAACGAGGGTCGGGATAGTAGAGTAACTTTGCTTCTCCCCAAATAGTGGGCGGAGCGATTCAAGCAGGAGGGCGTGTTTTGAACTATAGTGGGCGCGAGCGATTTCAAGGAGGAGAGCGTGTTTTGAAATAGTGGGCGCGAGCTATTTCGGGCGAGGAGAGCATGTTTTGCCGACCATGGTTTATGAATTATTCGGCACATGTCATTTCGGCCGAGGAGAAGGCGCGCTTGGATGAAGTTATGAACCTACCCTCGATGTACAACAGGCCAATTGATGCGTGTCCCACATAGGACGGTAATTTCGCGTCTCCCATTTATTTGCTTGGGCGAATTCCACCGAGCAGAGAGGATGTTTAACAGTTCGTTCAAATTTTGGGAGAACGAGCATCCACGTCTACCTTACCAAGTCGATTTGGATCAAATTTTGAAATATTAGCTTGCCACTTCTTTTTTAGATGGAGATATGCTCGGGAGTAATGTGTTTTTACATGCTCGTTGCTAGCGATTTACTATATGACAAATAGTTGACCCACTCAAAAACGCGAATCGAACCCAAAATGAAATATCTCGATTCAATGAAATAGCTCATTCGGTAGGTCAAAATAGTGAACTAAATCCAAAATTTAACACCTCAATCGAGTATCATGTTGTACAGTATTATAGTACTCCATGAACATGTTGAAAGTCAAATTAATGAACTTGTTTGATATACGCATATATCCGTTCATGTGTGGATTGCAGACAACATGTTCTCCAATTTAAATATTTGAATGCAAGTTTATATCGAAACATGGTTTATATCAGTCTTTGATGCATAAAACGCGACCTCCCCTCTCCCGGACTCCTGTTCTCTCTCTCTCTCTCTCTCTCTCTCTCTCTCTCTCTCTCTCTCTCTCTCTCTCTCTCTCTCGTTGACAATCTTCAATTCTGTCGCACGCATCCGACACAAAAACCTTGTTGGTCCCTCTCCCTTTCTCTCCATCTCTCTCTCTCTCTCTCTCTCTCTCTTTGTGTGTGTGTGGGGGGGTCTTTCTAGTTCGCATGCATATATACACCATCTATAGGTCTCTCTCACACACTATGTATGATACTCTAGCTAGTCCAAGCTAGATATATTGGGTGCACTCATCGTACGCACACAAATTCCTTGGCTCTTTGCCCGTAACTCTCTCACGCACCACTATGTCGTCTCGGAGCTCTTCCCCCCTCTCTCAAACTCTCCATCCACCTGGGTGACACATACACATGCATATCTCACTCGCACTTGATAGGCCCATCTAAAAATCTATCTCTCCCCCTCGTTCTCTCTCCATCGCACACGCGCACACACACAATCTCATGCCCAGCTAGCCAAGTATGATGGTCTCTCACTCAATTGTAGGCACACACAGTCCCCCCTATATGTATATGACTAGCTAATCTTAGTCTCCATAACAAACATGTGCATGGTCTATCTCGATTTCTCTCGGGGCATCTTTCTATCGCAAGACGCACTCCTCGATCTCCCAACCATATAGTCCCCTCACGATCTCGACGGGATCTCTCTATCACAAACACACCTCTCTCCTCCCCATGCATCCATGCCATCCATGTGTCCCTCTCGACCTTTGTTCCTTGTTGGCCAGACCTCTATTGGACATGTGCTACAGGGGTGTCTCTCTCCGTTGCAAACAATCACACACTAGCTATCTTTGTGTATCTCCTCGCCTCGCTTTTCCATCTCGGAGATGCATGCGTGATATGTTCGCATAAGAAACGAAAAAACACACACTCTCTCTAATTTATCGTTTGTTGTCACTTTCTCTTTCACACACATACTCTTTTTGCACACTTACTCATTCTCCTTCACACGCACTTGATCTGTCTCGACTGAGGCACTCTCCTCGGTCCATAGCATATAGATTTATTGAGAAGTCAAACATCACAAAGTTTGACCATGTACATGGAGAAAAAGAATTACATTTAGTACGGCAAACATATACCATTAGATTCACCATGAGATGTAGTTTTGTATGATGTATGTTTGGTATTGTAGATATAAATAACATTTGCGTAAACCTGATCAAAGTTTCCAAAGTTTGACTTCTAAAAAATTTACATGCACTGCATTATCGAGCGGATGGAATATCTCTTTCCCCCTCTCAGCTATCTCGACACACCACTCAACCTTATCGGGCTCCTCAATCTCTCTCAAACTTTATTGGTCAGTTTGGTTCGTGACTGACCCTCATGCCTTGATGGCGGTATCGCTGGTGTGGACGTGAGATGTAAAATATTTCTGCCGGCCAAGCTTGTGTGGTCTGAAGCGTTTGGTTCATGCCTGGGCCAGGCAAAGCATCAACGTCCCATCAATCAATCCATGCATCAATTATTTAATGCTAATATCCATCCATGTTGCTCTTATCCTCGTGGCCACACGACCAGGCACGGCCAGGTGTTCGAAATCGGTCGGTTGGGCCAGGCTACTTGCGTTGTCGGAGTTCAGCCAAAGCTACTTAAAGTGCAAGGAACCCGGCCAAAGCGGGCTTTCTTTTTCACAGGTAGCAACCAAACAAATGTGCATGAAATCCAGCCACAACCCTGTGCCAGGCAAAAGATGCTCGGGACGCAAGCCAAAGCGGCCTTATATCTCCTTGGTTCACACATACACATGTCTCGCTTCGCGCTATACATATAGACCCATCCAACACTCTCCGCCCTTGTTCTCTCTCCATGTGACACGCACCCCCTAAGTACCATAATCCTCACTCCATCATAGGCGCAAGCTCCCCCCTTCTAAGTATGATTATCTCTTACTAGCCATCGTGAACACACGTATTGTCTCCTTCCATCCATACGTCTATCTCGATATCTCTCGGGGCATCTTCTATCACGCAGACACCTTGTCACTCGATCTCCCACCCATGTAGTCCCATCACGATCTCCAGGGGATCTCTCTATGACAAACATACACTCTCTCCTCCCCTTGTCCGCGTTTTCTCCGTACGTCTCTCTTGACCTCTCTCCCTTGTTTGTCAGACCCCTCTTGGCCACGTGCTAGGGGTCTTGCTCTCTCGGTTCCAAACAACCACACACTATCTCCTCACCTTGCCTCCGTTGTTGAAGATGCATGTGTGATATGTTTGCATAAGACACGCACGCTTTTTCTCTACTTTTATCGTGTGTTGTCCATGTCTCTTTCACACACACACTTCTCTCTCTCTCTCTCTCTCTCTCTCTCTCTCTCTCTCTAGTTAGGGACTCTGTCACGTCCATAAGCATATGGATGTTTTGAAAAGTCAAACCTTAGAAAAGTTTGACCAGGTATATGTGGAGAAAAACATTTACATCTGGAATGATCATTAGATTCATCACAACATGTACTTACTTCATACTATCATTTATCTTTGGTATTGTAGATATAAGTAATTTATTTATAAACTTGTTCAAAGTTTCAAAAGTTTGACTTAAAAAAATGTTGGAACTACATTATCGAACGGAGGGAGTCTCACGGGCCTCCCCTCTCACTCGAACTCTCTATACCGATGGATTATACGCTCACCGTGTCAGCGTATAGCTCCGTATATTGTTTAGTTGACCAGTCAACCAATCCACATGCTGCCTTGTTAGCTCGAGTTATGTATCTTCGTGTGCTGGCCCATGTGGCAGTGGGTGAAAATAAGTAAACTAGAGGCCCATCTGACACGCGGTGAAGTAAACAAAGTTGGAACCACTCAGGGTAGCACCCCGCATGCTAGTAAATTGAGGGCGCATTGAGGACAAATTTCTTGCGCGCGAAGGACGCACTCGCGCACAATTCACCACTGCACGGCGGCATGCACATAAGGACGCACTCGCGCACACCCAGCACACAACACACACCAGCACACGTGTACACCGGCGTCGCCGCCAGTTGAGATGGACGGCGAGGCAGCCAACAAGCGGAGGCGACTCGAGCCAAAACTGCATCCGGCGAGCCTAGACTTCATCAGCAGCCTCCCCGACGACATGCTGCTCGTCATCATCGGCCTCCTCCCCACCAAATCTGTCGTGTGGACCGCCCTGCTCTCCCAGCGGTGGCGCCCCCTCTGGCGCTGCGTCCCCCTCAACCTCACCATCGATAGCTGCCTCTGCGACGAGAATTGCAAACGCATGGCCGCAGTCTCCAAGATCCTTTCATCGCACCCTAGGCCAGCCAGACGCCTCGACATCCGCATGTTCAGTACCAACTGCAAGGTCCAACCCAAGTTCGACGAGTGGTTCTTATTCCCCGCCCTAGATCAGCTCGAGGAGCTCAGCTTTGAAGCTGGACGATGTCGCTCTCTGCCGCCGTCCGCGCTCCGCCTCACGCCAACACTCGCGCGCGCCGACTTCAGCTCCTGCTATCTTCCCCAGCTTAATGCCGCGCCCGCCCTTCTTCTCCCTCAACTCAAGCAGCTCGACCTCTTCGACGTTGTCATCTCGAGGAAGGCTATGGAGCACCTACTCCGCAGCTGTACTGTGCTCGAGTACCTTCGTCTTGAGCAGATCCACGGGTTCATTAGCCTCCACATCGCCTCGACGAATCTCCGATGGATTTATGTGTCTTGCTGTCCCCGCAACAAGATATCAATTGGGAAGAGATCACTCCAGCTGTTCCATGTTATGGTCATTTAGAATGCGCCTTTCCTTGAGAGATTGCTTGTATCGGATCTAGAAGGTCCAACAAAAATCAGGGTCATTGACGCGCCGAAATTGACAGCGTTGGTGTACTCGTCTACCAAATTCTCCGAACTCTTTATTGGATCCGTAATCGTTCAGGTACAGCACTCATCTTCTTCTCCGTCTTCTTGAAATTCACATTTTTAAATTTCTTATTGATGTATTTATGACCGTCTTCCAGAAAATGATTCCCACAAGCTTGACCCAGTCCATGCGCACAGTGAAGATCTTAGCACTAAAATCTATCGGCCCCAATCTGGATCAAGTTGTTGGATTCCTTACATGCTTTCCGTGCACAGAGAAGCTACTCATCGAGGTGAAACTTCTTTCCTATAAGTAAACGGTAATCACAACGTAGCTCGATTTTTTTGTAATTTTCCCAAATTACGATGACAAGTGTTGTGTTCAAAACTGCATCTACGCACTGCACCGAAAGAAATGTTTTTAGTATTTTTTCTCACGTGATCACCTGCATCGTTTTTATGCTGTACTACTATAGTACCCTAGGCTAGTCATAGTGGAAAGTAACTTAGACTACTCCAGTAATTCTATGGTTACCCTAAGAGCAAGTACTACCTCCATCCTGGTTTACTCTTCCAATTTTGTAGTATCAAAATTTGACCATAGATTTAACTGACAAAATGTTAATGCATGTCACTAAGAACTATGTCGTTGGATTCATATTTGAACATAATTCCAAATGGTGTACTTTTTAGTGACATGCATTGGCATTTTCTTAGGTAAATCTATGGTCAAAATTTTATACTAAATACGAGCTAGTATTCCCTCCGTCCCAAAATTCTTGTCTTACATTTGTTTAGATACGGATGTATCTAACACTAAAATGTAACTAGATACATCCGTATCTAGACAAATTTAAGACAAGAATTTTGGGACGGAGGGAGTACAAAAGTGGGCTATGTAGGCCAAAACATGTGCCAAATTCACTTGTGATGCATTTGGCATCGATGCCCTCCATTGCTCACCGGTGTCCCAATCTGGATCACCTACTTTGCTCGGTGCCAAATTAACTCACGAATGAAAAACACTGCGTGGGAGAGAGAGAGAGGATGAGGCAATAAAAAACACTTTTTGGGAGAGTGAGAGGCTGGTGTAGTTGGTTTGATTGATTTGTTTATACATGTGGGTCTGTGCACAACGGTGCCAACTCTCTCACATCGCAAGAGCGGTGCCAAAATCTTTGATTTGACATCGATGCGTATTATGTGGCATACTTTTGCGAAATATGGCATCGGCCACATAGTGGAAGGCAACAAATGCCCAAGCTCTTCACGTGCTCCTAGTTAAATGAGAGGAAACAGAAGAGAGAGAGAGAGAGAGAGAGAGAGAGAGAGAGTGAAAAATATCACTAGCCAACCAACCCTATCGTATGAGCGAATGATATTGGTACCTCTTGATGACACGGCAATCTTATGCAGCCAGCTGCTCTAATATGTTCTCTTCTTTTGCAGATATAAAAAGACCAGAAAGTGAAAAATATGCTGCACTATAACAATCTCATCGAATGCCTTGATCTCCATCTTACGAAATTGATTTGATCGACTACCGAGGCAGCACATCCGAGATTAAATTGGCCAGGTTCTTTGTTCTGGAGGCAAGTGTGCTCAAGGTAATGAGGTTTGGCGTTCTCTGGTGCAACAATGAATGGCGTGCTGATCACCGCAAGCGTCTAAGCCTAAATGACAAAGTCACCGTGGAAGCTGAATTTGTTTTTGAAACATCAAGTGGCCAGAGACTCGAAAACTTATTTGCCCATTAGTGACTTGTCAAGGCGGTGGATTTTAGTTTGTACGATAATGTTGCATCCACCTAAAGTAACGAAAGTTCTTACGTAAACTTCCTAGTAATTCCCTCTTCGTAGGTGCAGCATTACTCCTAACATTTGTAATATCAGTTTGAAACTTGTAATATTGCCGTGTGCTATTCCTACGTTTTCAAAATCTTGCGAATCAAACAGGTCCTGTGTTGGTGATGATGTTGTGCCTCCCATCTTTCGCCAATAGCCGTCGTATCTAGATCTGACGCATACAAACCAAGCTTCTCCATTTTTGCAAAAAGATGCCCGCACTTGTTCCCTATTTACAAACAACTCCTTGTCTCTCATAATCAGCCTTATCTCCTCCCCACCACATCTAGAAGGCCGTGGAAAAATCTGGCGCGATGGCCGCTGCCGGAGCCATCCACCCCCAATCTTGGTGTTTCGTGCAATGCACAGGCATCTACGCACGGGAAATTATGTCGAACAGGGCTAGTTGTAAGCAGGCTAGCTCTACAGCCATGATGATAGTGACTGTAGACGGTGAGGCTGACTATGGTATGCCGAACACGGCTCCTATACTCAGGTGTCATCTCTCGCGCATGGTCTTGTCACTTCACTATGAGGAGCAAGACGTAATAATTTGACCAGCGGGTAGTATAAAGTGCTAGTACTCCTACTACTACATTGGTAGTACTACTACTAGTACTAGTAGCACCACCGTCTGGATTTAGGAGTACTACCACGCCCATCTGGATTTTAGTATTTGACTAGCAATATCTAGTAATGCATGTCACAAAATGTACTACTCCCTCGTAAATAAATACATGGTGTTTTATTCCTATCGGCGAGAGAACTTAATGTTTTTTTGCTAACTAGAGTACTAATAGGATTACATGCAATGAACAAAACACTACATGTCATGTTCGATAGTCTCAAGTCATTGAAAGCATGCACGGCCCACATCTCTCATTGGTTGATATGTCACGAAATAAGAAACAAGGAGGGAGTTAATGCACCGTGCCTAAGTATTTTGGGATTATTTGGTTTTCGTAAGGTGACTTACACAACATTTTTGTTTACATGCATTAACATTTTATTAGTTAAATCAAAGGTCAAAACTTGGCGCAAAATGCAAAGGGGACCAATAAACTAGTAAACATCAAACTTCTCTCGTTTGGCCCCAACTAGAGGTCCGGTGAGATGACTATACTGCACCGGCACGGAGGAGGACGCAGCTTCATTAACTTACGGCAACTGCCTTTGGGTAAAAGACACGTGGGCCCAGGGGGTGGCTGGCCCACCTATCATACAGCCAAAGGCAGATGCAGTAGAGGGCCAAGGAGTAGTATGAAATCCTACACATCTACGCACGCTAACCAAGGGCAAGAGTGATCACTCGAATCGCAAGATCAGTTGACTAGAAGCTTCGCTAGACCAATGGAGGCGATGAGCGCGAGCATCAGCCGGCTGTGCCAGATGGTCCACGACGCCGGCCTGCGGCCCGGCACCAAGGAACGTCTCCAGGTAGTATTTCTTGAGGCCGCCAGGGCGAGGGGCCGCTTGGACGACAGCTTCGTCTCCTTGTTCGACGAGGTCCTCGTCGGTTTCCTTGACAAGTTCACCGTCGTCAAGAAGCTTGCGGACGAATTTGACGTAAGCCTCCAGCCGACGCGCCCAGGCTCTACGATGGCCGCCACCCTCAATGGCCACTATGGTGACAACCTCTTCGATGCACTGGTGGCCCTGCGACTGCCCGGCGTCACGCCGGAGAATGTCCACCTCGAGGTTGCGCTCGCCGCGCAGCGCCTGGCGCATCAAGACACCCTCGACATAATCACCCATGTCTATGCGCAAATCGTCACAAGGACTACTACATGCAAGAGGAGGAAGATAGGACGCTGGCCTTCTTGGACCGCAGGGCAACCTTGGACGGCACTGTTCAGAAGCACGTTGAGCTCGCCGCCAACGCCACTGCTCCTCACACGTCGGTTGGTGACCCGGCGCACTAGGGCGTGAGGATGTCGTTGATGGATCCGTATGTATTTTTATCTTTCCGTCAAATCCATGTAGTAGTATATGATACTACAGTAATTATCTTACCTTTCGCATCAACTTCATAATTTTCCTACGTACTCCATGCATGAACGGCGCCAGAACCAAACTTCTCATTACTCCAGGAAAAATCGTTATTTTCTATCTATCGGTCGCGCCATGGAGCAGAACCAAATTTTAGAAGTTACGAGTTCAAAAGGAAAAGCCTGCCGTGTTCGCGTCGCACCCCCACACGGTTGGTCCGGCACGCCGCTCAAGCAGGAATGCGTGCGGTGTTGCATTTTCACTTACAAGTGGGACCGCAGTTGAGCAAACCGACTATCGACAAACCCCCACCACGCCCACCGTGCGATGGCTGAGAAAACAGGAGGGAGAAGAGATTGGTATAGCACGGACTCCAAGAAAATTGGTGTCGGATGGGACTCGTGTGGGTGGCACGTGCCGTACTGCTAGACGTGAATGCTAGTTATGGACCATGCCACCCCACTATATCGAGCCTATATCGAGGTACGTAGAACAAATTTCCTGCATTCCGTGCTCAGCCCTCCTCTATCTCTCTTCTCAGCCAGCCAGCGGACGCCTTGAGCCCATCGTCTGCTTGCTCACATGCGGCCCCACATGTCGATGAAAACGAAGAGGACCCCATCGAACCGCACATCTTTCACCTCGACGTGCTGGTGATGAAAAACAAATCCAATAAAGATCTTCGGTGGCCGCTTTTGGAGTTACTCAAGAGTAGTAAGATTCTATTTGCAGTTTAACCCAAGATGCACATCTCGTGGCTTCAACTACCACTCTATTTTCTTTCATGACACGACCTGGATGCTGGATGTCCCACGTGTCGGCAAAAGGAGGAAGAACCCGACCAAATCTTCGGTTCTGCTCTCGGATTAGACTAGTTGTGCTAACTTAAATTTTTTATTGTGTACTCCCTCCATTCCAAATTACTTGACTTCCATTTGTCCAAAAATGGATGTACCTATATACTAAGACATGTCTAGATACATATTTTTTTTGACACAAAGACTGTAAGGGAACCCCTTACAGTATAATTGGTGCAACAAACCCAAATTGCAAGTACCATGCCTTGAACCTGGGTGGGTGGGAAGGCATCAGCCCCTTCCCGCCACTAGGCCATGCCTTAGTCTGCGATACATATATATTTTGACAAATAGAAGGCATGTATTGTGCAATGGAGGGAGTAGAATGGATGCAAGTTTTTGTATTGGGAAGAAGAGTACATCCATATATTGATAGAGCGCAATTTAGTAGATGTTCTATCACTTTTAGCTAGCAGCACAGAGGCTAGAGATGAGATTAGTGCACTTGTTGATACTCCTACTAGAATAGAGGCTAGACATGAGACTAGATGCGAGGAAGCAACGTCTACTTCTTTACACTCGAAGAAGAAAGAAGCACACAAGATCGAGCCTCCGCAGATCAACAATGAATGCATCGAGAAGGCACTAATCCAACTTACAGGAGTAGTAAAATGTATTCTTGTGGTTCTTGTTTTCTTTGGTCTTGCTTTTATAGTCAAAATTATCATTGGAGTTCGTGCAAAACGGAGGTCCGTTTGGGGTTGTGCATTGGAGTTGGCCTTACAAGTGGGACCGCAGTTAAGGAAACCGACTATCGGCAAACCCCCACCTCGCCCGCCTAGCGATGGCTGAAGTTAGAGAAACGACGAGGTTGAAGAGATTGCTCTAGCACGGAATCCAAGAAATAATATGGTGTCAGATGGATGTCGTGGTGGTGGCGTGTGCCGTACTCCTGGACGTGAATGCTTGTTCTGGCCCATGCCACCCTACTACTCCTACTACTTACTCCTACTATATAGTACTAGTATCGAGGATTCGAGGTGTTGGTTACGTACAGCGAACACATTAACATATGGCTATAGTAAAAACACCCGCCCGACGCGTGAAGCATGTGAAGCTAGTACTCCGTCTAGGTGAATAAGTCGTATTAGAAGGTGCATCATGACCTAGGTGCAAGCAGATTTGTAGCGACCCGACCCGAATGGATCAAGTCTCTGTGCTTTCGTGTCATCCCTGGATCGGTATCGACACACACGAGATCGAAGGATTTATAACAGAGGTAAATCACATGTATAATGTAACGTAAATACTATTACCTCAATCCAAAAATATAGCGGAAGCAACAAGGTTGTGGATTCCCATCAACACCAACGGCAAAGTTGAGTATAGGAAATCGTAACCCTAACGTATCACTTACTGTCGTTCGAAAAGTGCGCAACATGAAAAGTTGCAGCCGAAAATGGGTCAGCACATGGATATCTTGGCAATGTAACACATAGAGAGTAATGAAGGAATAAGCCTATACTACATGCATATATGGCTTTGGAAAAGCTCTCTGATTCTGTTTTGCATCAAGCCAGTTTTTCCCTACTGCAAAGGAATAAATTTGTTTAACTATCATGGTGGTTGTTAAACATTGAGAATGGTTGACAGCATCCTCAATCCCAATTAAAAGTACTCATTAAAACCCAAACAAATTATATTAAGTAACGTGATGAGATCAACAGGATAATCCAAGAACTAGATACTCAAGATTTGTCCATAACCGGGGACACGGCTAATCATGATTAGTTTGTACACTCTGCAGAGGTTTGCGCACTTTTCCCCACAAGACTCGATCGCCTCCGTTTGGTTTCTCGCACTACATGGTGTTTGAGAGACGGATGACCGAGACATGGTCTTTCAGAAGCGTTTGCACCTTACGATGGGTAGACCGTACCACCTACAACCCCTACATCTGCTAGTCTACCACTGTAAGAGTTCACACGACTTAATCAACTATGCCAGAGCCCATAATGGCTTGTGGCTGCACACGGAAGTTACTAGCATGAATGATCTTATGATCCCTTTGAGCACAGTGGCGGTCCGAAGAAAAACAGCAAGTCTGATAGAAACCAGGTGCCTCAATCCACCCAGATGTGTGTTTAAGTTGCCACCTTAAATAAACCATTAATTTAACAATCTCACATCTCATCATGGAATACACTCACCCAATCCACGCCTACTAGCATAGCATAGCATAATAATCAAACATAGAAGTAACTCCCAAGGTTTCATAAGTAAAACAGGTAATAGGTACTACCTCAATCTACTTCCCATCCCACAATTTATTTTAGATCCTAATCATGCAAGTGTTCGAGGATTGATCTAATGCATAAAAACAGGGTATGAGAAAGTATGATCAAAGTGTTACTTGCCTGCAATGTTGATGAAGATGATTCGCACTCAAAACTCTTGATAGCTCTACTCATCACACTCCGGTCAATCTATCGTAAGCAATCAATGGTAACCACACATAAGCAATCACTCAAAAGATTGGAAAGATCGAAGAAACAATTCGGAAAACATCAAAACCAAGCAAATAACTCTTGCAACATAAAACAATTTCTAACAGTACCAAAATTATGTGAATTTGGCCTTATCAGAAAGTTTAGGTCAAGAGCTTCGATTTGCAAAAAGAATCAACTAAATCGGAGTTACGAAACTCAAGTTATGATCAAACGAAGTTTGAATTCAAATCTGATCTAATTCAAATTTTAAACTTTCAAAAACATGTTTGAGTTGGATTACTGGATAGAGGAGATCGTAACAAAGAAGTAGGCGTTGGTTTCGTTGGATTTGGACTAACGAGTAAAAAGTTATAGCCGTTTGAAGTCCAGGGGCTAATCTATAAGAAGGGATTCACAGATAGGTCCCTGGCCGGAATTAAAAAGAAAAAGAAAAGGAAAAAGAAGAAAAACTTATCGAACGAACGTTCGCTATAGAAGCATGCACGATGAAAACCGTTCGCTAAAGAAGCTAACTAACGAACGTTCTAAAAAAAACCTAAACAAAACCGGTTTTATAACAAAACCGATCTAGGGTTTTTTTTTGAAAAGAAACCTAATTAAACCGGTAAAAAAAACGCGGCTCGACAGCGGTTACCGGCGACGGCAAGACGAACAGTGGCGGCGGCTTCGGCTTCGGGCGCGGCGGCTCCGGGGCTCGCCGGCGACGGCGGAGTAGCGGGGAAGGGTGGCGCGTCGAGGTGGCGGTGGTGGCGGCGGCGCGCGGCGGCGGCTTGGCGAAATCTTGATGGCGGGATTCCACGGCGGCAGGACAAAGCGAGCTCCGGCGGCTTCCCGGATCTCGGCGGGAGGGTGCGGCGGCGGCGAGAGGAGCGACGGGGCCCGGGGCCTCGGCTTATATAGGCGGGGAGGGGAGGCGTGGGGAAGGGGGCAGGAGGAGGCGGTGGCCGGTGGCGGGGCGGCGCCGGACTCCGGGGAGGAGTCCCGGTCGGGGACGGGAGACGGCGGCTGGGCTGGGCTGGCCTGGCTCGGTCTTGGGCAGCCCAATCGGCTAGAGTCCTTTTTTTCAAATATTTTTTAAGACAGAGACAAAAAAATAAAACCAAAGAAATAAAATTTTTATATAGGCATATAATATATCAAAATTTTCAGAAAAAGATTTCCTACAATATGAACTTTATTCTAGAGTCAAATAAAATACACACAAATTCAAATAAAGCAAAGAGTGCTTCTGCTCTAATAAAATCCAACAAAAATCATTTTAAAAATACCAAAATTAATTCAAATTTATTTCTCTCCATTTTTACGATGTAGGAGTCATGTTACCCTATTTTCCATATGTTTTATTTTTGGAGAAAATAATTTGAATAAAACTCAATAACTCCAAATTGAAAATAAATTCAAAAGAAATTTGAATTAAATTCTTTGAAACTCCCAACTCATATTTCATATAATTTGAAGAAGTCATTTTATCTTCGCTCATGAAAATCATTGAGTTGCATAAAGTTTCAGAATGGGAAAATATTTTCCAATTGAAATTCAAATATTTTCAACACCCTTGTCATTTAAATAAATGGAAGAAGTCATGTCATCTTCTCTCGTGGTTTCGTGATGAAAAGAATTTGAATTCAGGAAGATCATAAAAGCAAAATGAAAGTTTGGGAAAGTCCTTTATTCCCTCTCATTTAACTTTCAAAAGTTTCAATTCACTCACTTTCGGTCAATCAATCAAACAATCAATCAAATCTATCTATTTGTTTATAACATTCCAAAATTTAGAATTTTGGGATGTTACAAACTACCACCCTTAAAATGAATCTCGTCCTCGAGATTCGGAGAGGCTAGCAAGAAATAGGTTAGGGTTTGGGGGTCTTCTCAAAAATCCATCGATCGTCTCCGGGGTCTGGGTGCTACCACCCTTAAAAACATGGTTACGGTTCCATCAAAACTTATATACTCCATCCTTATTGTTGACAGTGTCGGTCTTCTCAGATCGTAAGGAAATTTCCTTCTCTGGGCTCTTCTGGTAGTGGCATAACCTTTTCCTCAATTCTTTTGTCCTTTTATCTTGGTACGGTTATTCCAAAATTGGGTCTTCATAGCTGACGGGTCTGGCGCCAATTCTAAACAACTATCGATATCTCATGGTGGTCAACAATTTATGGTTTCTCCTGCAAGAAAACGGGTCTGGGTTGAACCTCACCGTATAACCTACGGTTGGCAACAACTGCCGTGTACAAGGGGAAGAATACTTATACCATTCTAATGTTCAAACAAGGTTTTGATCGTCGTCTCTCTACTATAGGTAAGTCACTCAGATTTACCATCCCACATACAAAAGTGAATAATAAGAGTAAGTCGGTATGGTGATCAATCCATCCCGCACCCAAATCATTACCTTGTACATGGTTTAGCGAATCTCGCATTCTAACACTCGGTCATCCTCACAAGCATTGCAGAATTTCTCTTGTCAACGAACCAAGTTCGGATAAATCCATTGATTCTGCAAGCCAAATAAACATCTATCGTTCCTTAACAACTCTCGTGTTTTATGTAAACTCCTATAGAATAAATCGTCGATAAAATCGTAACTTCTTCCGTGTTTTTCCTTCAGCAAGAATGTGCTTGCTTCTTGGCAGGTCCTGGGGCCTGTGGGTTATGGCCCATCTCATCACTTAAAATCCTTGAACACATCATCTGGGCAACTGATCATTATTCCAACATCCAACTTCCAGCTTCCAAGCATACATAAAATCCATTCAATTATACTGTCTCTTTTCCTTATATTTGCACTAAACTAAGACGTGATTACTCAGACTCATCATGGAATTTCCATTGATCCATATTTCCAACATCACACCTCCTTTATATCCAATAGTAATTCATCTCTTCATCCTCGTGGGATATCCCACCTATCGTGATAAAAACTTATACTTATGAAGTCCATACTCCACTTCGTGGAACATCATTATCCTTTCCTGGGTCAAGCGTCCTTACAGGGGAATATTGGCCATCTCTGCATGGCACTTCTTCAACTGGGAAATGTGAAACACATCATGAACTCCTAACAGTCCTTCGGGTGACTCCAACTTGTTGTCCACTTCTCCCATACGCTCCAAAACTCGGTATGGTCCTACAAGTCTCGGGGCTAAGTTTCCCTTAACTCCAAATCGTTTAACTCTTCGCAGAGGTGGCACACAAAGATATGCTCTGTCTCCAATTTCATAGACTACCTCCTTGCGTTTTTGAGTATGCATAACTCTTCTGCCTGGACTGAGCTACCTTCAGTCTATCTCGAAGCAACTTAACATTCTCTTCTGACTCCTTGATCACATTTGGTCCAAACAACTGACGGTCTCCAACTTCATCCCATATCAATGGTGTCTGGCTCCTTCTCCCATACAAAGCATCAAAAGGGGCCATCTTCAAACTGGCTGGGTAACTGTTGTTGTATGAGAACTCCGCGTAAGGTAGATTATCATCACTACTAGATCCAAAATTTTGCGCACACGCTCTCAACATGTCCTCCAGAATCTGATTGACTCTCTCGGTCTATCCATCTGTCTGCGGATGAAAGGCTGTACTGAACTCTAGCCTAGTACCCAAAGTCTAGTGCATCTGATTCCAAAACTTTGAGGTAAACTGTGTTCCTCTACGATGGTCCTCGGAACTCCATGCAGACATACGATCCTGGTCAAATATATCTTGGCCAACTTCGCACTTGTATAGATGGTTTTCACTGGGATAAAATGAGCCACTTTGGTCAAGCGAGTCAACTACTACCCAGATAGAATCATATCCCGTTCGGGTTCTGGGAAATCCGGTAATGAAATCCATGCCAAGCTTATCCCACTTCCATTCGGGTATCGTCATAGGCTGTAGTAATCCGTCTGGCTTCTGATGTTCCGCCTTCACTCTCTGACATACATCACATACGGCTACATACTTGGCAATATCCTTCTTCATACCAGTCCACCAGAAACGCTCCTTCAAATCCAAATACATCTTGGTGTTTCCGGGGTGTATCGAGTGTGGTGAGTCATGAGCCTCCTGAAGCATTAACTTCCTGATCTCTGCATTATTGGGTACATGTACACTATCCTCAAACCATAAGGTGTCGTGCTCATCCTTACGAAAACCTTTGGCCTTTCCTTTACTCATCCTCTATTTTACCTCAGCATTCTCTTTGTCATCCTTCTGAGCTTCACGGATCTTTCCCAACAATGTAGACTAAACTTCCATTGCTGCAACAAAACCTTTGGGAACAATCTCCAACCGAAGTTCCCTGCGATCCTCGGCTAACTCCTTTGGTAATCCTCTATTTATGAGGGTATGCGTCCTTATTTTCTTTATGGTTGTGTCCTATTTCTCCACAAAGCTTGTATGCACAAGGTTTCCTCATATCATTTCCATAAGGCTTCAACTTCTGGGACACAAACCGAGACTTTAGCAAAGTCAACTTAAATTCTTCCCAAACGGTTACTCCTTGCCATCCATTGATGGTTTGGTACATCCTCCACCAAGTAGCAGCACCTCTTTCAAAGCATTGAAGAGCTTGCTGGGCCATATCCTTTCCGACTACAGGATTATTCTCCATGTGATCCTCCATGTTCTGAATCCATCGGTCTGTCTCCAATTGACTCATCGGTCCAGAAAATACAAGCTCATCTCCATTCATCCTCTATTGGGTCCAAGGGTTTTGGGGTGAGATAAGAGGGATCGAGAGGGATACACACAATACAAACAAAAGTTTTGAAAAGACAGATTTTATTGTGGCTGTCGGAAAAACATCAAACAAATGACAGCTCACAACCGTCGCATCTAACGTAAGTATGTAACAGGGGTTTGGTCTTCTAATGGTCAATAGATCTCAAAGCCATCAAACTCTTCAAGTCTTGTTCATGTCTCCAATGGCTTCTTCCAATCGTGCGTGTCCTGCTCAAGTTCTTTTGCCAGATCATCTCTGTTGACGCGAAGTCTCTCGCGACGTCCTTTAATATTTCCGGAGTTGCATTCTAAACTTCTGCTTTCATCAACCTTGATATGAACCATGGTCGTACTGTCTTTCAGTCCTGGCGAATCTCCTGTATCTCGAGGTTTTGCTCCTCCAGCTGGGATACTTTCAGGTTCTGGGTCCTGAGTTCTTCACGAAACGCTTCCTTATCAAATACTGCTTCTTGTAGGTCCATCTTAACTTCTTGATGTAATACTCCAGATCCTGGTGATACACCGACTAAGGTTAAAACTGCATCCTTTGCTGACAGATGCTCCATCAGCCTTCTACCATCCAATCCTACCATGCATCTGCATGCTTAACTCAGCCCGGTGACAATAGCATAAACGGGCGATAACATCATGGATAGCCCTCTTTCTGCTCTTGTCATTTCCATGAGCTATCTCTCCATAGTTGATATCTCCTGCCTTAGGGTTTTCCTTCACAGAACTTTGAATTTCTAACTCTCCATGTTCCGGTCTTTCTCCGATACACCTTGATCTCGGGTATTGACAACTTCCTTAGTCTGTCAAATTCCATAAGTGGTGCCTTTATAGGTCATACAAACCTGGGAATTCTTCAGAGCCTTCAAAATCTCCTAGTCTTCGGAGTCTTCAACAATTGTAGTTTCCATTTACACGGTAAAATCCTCTTCATTTCAAATGGTCTTAGTTGTCCGATATCTTATCTCCTTGGAGTGGTCTCATCGGTCGAATCTTCGAGTGGTCAAAAGGGAAAAGGGATATGGTCTCACTAAAAGGGAATATTTGAATAAGCTCACAAGAGAAGAGAGGTAAAAGATCTTTTTGAAAATGAAGTAGTAGAGAAAAAAAATACTTTCCTATGGGCTTGTCAGTTTCTAGGGTCACGTCCTACAGTCAACAAGCGCTCTGATACCATCTTGTAGCGACCGACCGAATGGATCAAGTCTTCGTGCTTCGTGTCATCCTCGGATCGGTATGTCGACACACACAAGACTCGAAGGATTTATAACAGAGGTAAATCACATGTATAATGTAACGTAAATACTATTACCTCAATCCAAAATATAGCGGAAGCAACAAGGTTGTGGATTCCCATTAACACCAACGGCAAAGTTGAGTATAGGAAATCGTAACCCTAACGTATCACTTACTGTCGTTCGAAAAGTCTCGCAACATGAAAAGTTGCAGCCCAAAACGGTCAGCACATGGAATATGCTGGCAATGTAACACATAGAGAGTAATGAAGGAATAAGCCTATACTACATGCATATATGGCTGGTGGAAAAGCTCTACTGGTTCTGATTTTGCATAAAGCCGTTTTCCCTCATCGCAAAGGAATAAATTTGTTTAACTATCATGGTGGTTGTTAAACATTGAGAATGGTTGACAACATCCTCAATCCCAATTAAAAGTAAGTAACGTGATGAGATCAACAGGATAATCCAAGAACTATATACTCAAGATTTGTCCATAACCGGGGACACGGCTAATCATGATTAGTTTGTACACTCTGCAGAGGTTTATGACTTTTCCCCACAAGACTCGATCGCCTCCGCTTGGTTTCTCGTGACTACATGGTGTTTGAGAGACGGATGACCGAGACATGGTCTTTCGTAAGCGCTTGCACCTTACGATGGGTAGACCGTATCACCTACAACCCCTACATCTGCTAGTCTACCACCGTAAGAGTTCACACGACTTAATCAACTATGCCGAGCCCATAATGGCTTGTGGCTGCACACGGAAGTTACTAGCATGAATGATCTTATGATCCCTTTGAGCCCGGGTGGTGGTCCAAGAAAAACAGGCAAGTCCTGATAGAAACCAGTGCCTCAATCCACCCGGATGTGTGTTTAAGTTGCCACCTTAAATAAACCATTAATTTAACAATCTCACATCGTCATGGAATACACTCACCCAATCCACGCCTACTAGCATAGCATAGCATAATAATCAAACGTAGAAGTAACTCCCAAGGTTTCGTAAGTAAAATAGGTAATAGGTACTACCTCAATCTACTTCCCATCCCACAATTTATTTTAGATCCTAATCATGCAAGTGTTCGAGGATTGATCTAATGCATAAAAACTGGGTATGACAAAGTATGATCAAAGTGTTACTTGCTTGCAATGTTGATGAAGATGATTCGCACTCAAAACTCTTGATAGCTCTACTCATCACACTCCGGTCAATCTATCGTAAGCAATCAATGGTAACCACACATAAGCAATCACTCAAAAGATTGGAAAGATCGAAGAAACAATTCGGAAAACATCAAAACCAAGCAAATAACTCTTGCAACATAAAACAATTTCTAACAGTACCAAAATTATGCGAATTTGGCTTTATCAGAAAGTTTAGGTCAAGAGCTTCGATTTGCAAAAAGAATCAACTAAACCAGAGTTACAAAACTCAAGTTATGATCAAATGAAGTTTGAATTCAAATCTGATCTAATTCAAATTTTAAACTTTCAAAAACATGTTTGAGTTGGATTACTGGATAGAGGAGATCGTAACGAATAAGTAGGCGTTGGTTTCGTTGGATTTGGACTAACAAGTAAAAAGTTATAGCCATTTGAAGTCCAGGGGCTAATCTGTAAGAAGGATTCATGACAGGTCCCCGCCGAATTAAAAGAAAAGAAAAGAAAAAACTTATCGAGCGAACGCTCATCATGTAGCATGCACGACGAAAACCGTTCGCTAAAGAAGCTAACTAACGAACGTTCTCAAAAAAAATTAAACCTAAACAAAACCGATTTTATAACAAAACCGATCTAGGGTTTTTTTTTTTTGAAAAGAAACCTAATTAAACCGGAAAAAAAAACGCGGCTCGACAGCGGTTACCAGCGACGGCGAGACGAACAACGGCGGCGGCGGCTTCGCTTGGGCGGCTCGGGCTCGCCAAGCAACGGCGGAGAAGGGAAGGTGGCGCGCCGAGGTGGCGATGGTGGCGAGGCACAGGCGGCGGCGGCGGCAAGGCGCGGTGGCGGGATTCACAAGGCGGCAGCGACAAAGTAGCTCGGCGGCTCCCGGATCTCGGCGGGGGAGGTGCGGCGGCGCGAGAGGAGCGACGGGCCCGGGCCTCGGCTTATATAGGCGGAGGGGGCGTGGGGAGGGGGGGGAGGAGGCGGTGGCGGTGGAGGCGGCGCGGACTCGGGAGGAGTCCCGATCGGGACAGAGAGGCAATGGCTGGGCTAGGCGCGGCGTTCAGCTCGGTCTTTGGGGCCCAGTCAGCTAGAGTCCTTTTTTTCAAACATTTTTTTTAAGACAGAGACAAAAAAAAACCAAAGAAATAAAATTTTTATATAGGCATATAATATATCAAAATTTTCAGAAAAAGATTTCCTACAATATGAACTTTATTCTAGAGTCAAATAAAATACACACAAATTCAAATAAAGCAAAGAGTGCTTCTGCTCTAATAAAATCCAACAAAAAATCATTTTAAAAATACCAAAATTAATTCAAATTTATTTCTCTCCATTTTTCTGATGTAGGGAGTCATGTTACCCTATTTTCCATATGTTTTATTTTTGGAGAAAAATAATTTGAATAAAACTCAATAACTCCAAATTGAAAATAAATTCAAAAGAAATTTGAATTAAATTCTTTGAAACTCCCAACTCATATTTCATATAATTTGAAGAAGTCATTTTATCTTCGCTCATGAAAATCATTGAGTTGCATAAAGTTTCAGTATGGGAAAATATTTTCCAATTGAAATTTCAAATATTTTCAACACCCCTTGTCATTTAAATAAATGGAAGAAGTCATGTCATCTTCTCTCCAGGGTTTCGTGTTGAAAAGAATTTGAATTCCCGAAGATCATAAAAGCAAAATGAAAGTTTGGGAAAGTCCTTTTATTCTCTCTCATTTAACTTTCAAAAAGTTTCGAATTCACTCACTTTCAGTCAATCAATCAAACAATCAATCAAATCTATCTATTTGTTTATAACATTCCAAAATTTAGAATTTTGGGATGTTACAAGATTGGTGGAAAAGAAGAATATTTCTCTCTTCTAAACACAACATTTAATCACAATAGTTAAGAGGATGCCTTATTAGCTACCCATGCATGCCATCGTAATTCATAGCATGCAAAGCGCTTTTATTTCTTGCCTAATAACCGCATGGACGTGCTGCATGCATTGGTCTTTGCCCGAGCAAAAAAAGGGAGGGAAGGGGTTTCCACGGGAGACAACGAGGCCGAGGTGGAAGCGCTCGCTGGCGAACAAGGCAGGGCGGGCATCGAGATGGAAAGTTAATGAACGGCGCCTAAACATTTTGGGAAAATCTATTTTCGTAAGGTGACTTACTCACCTAGACGGAGGGAGTACAAATAGTGTACTACTATTGTAGATTGGCCTCATCCGATAACCTGTTGCAATGCACGTACAATTATGTATTCGGAAAATATATTTTTGCCTCGTCGCACCACTCACTCAGAGAAGCGACTCAAAATCCATTCATAAATTTAGTAAGTTTATCACAGGCATATCATTTTATTACATACAACAGGTCATCAACCCACATCGACAACGAGGATACATTATAAATACTAAATTTTTCACCACACAACAAATAACAAGCAATGAAATGAACTTCAACTCAACCATTCCTTGGTGTTGGAAACGCTTGTTTTAAACCACAAGTGATTCTCTGGGACGGGCCATCCATTGTCAATCTGGAGACCAACACAGGACTGATCATCTAGGCTAAAGCGGCCTACTATATCAGTTCCAGGGTAGGGAACCACCCAAATGTCCGAGGTATAGACACAGTTGCTTCTCATAAATGTGTCAACAACAGTTGGATCGCCTTACACCATCATAGGATAGTTTTGTCCAAGGAAGAGCGAGTTTTCTCCAAGACTATAAATTATGTACCAGGGAGAAGGAGTTGGCGCTAGCACACCAGTATCCATCCTGAATACCATGCAACGGGTGTTGGAATAGGTCCGGATAGTGCGACCATGGGAGACACGTGCTTCCTTAGCAGTAACATCATCAGTGGGCTGTATACACACAAGAAGAGGTGATCCATCGGAATTAATTTCCAGGCGCCCCATGGTATATGGGCGCTGCTCGTCCTCATGCTCGTGATCATCACCATCGTCATCTCCCCCTTGGTTATAAATTTTTTCAAGTATAGGTGGTGGGATGTTCACAGGACCTTGGAAACACAAGAAGAAGGTTAATTAGTAAAGGGAAACTTGCTAACCCACATGCATGTGGATGAAACTATTATAATCACGGTGGAAGACAAATGTACCGAAACTACGAGGATCCCGTGCAAAAACAGTGCCACGAGTGGTGGCAGCAAGCACAAGGCCCTCGTATTGAATTGCATCACAGTACTCATCCGTGTACAGAAACTGATTTTTGATAAATATCCATCGAGTCAAACCATCAAGGACGGCAACAAGCTTGTCGAAGATAGCAACAACTTCATAGTTGTTGTAATTCCAAGAGCGGTTGGGAACTCGACAAATTGCTATCTTCCATAGAAGACAGTCACCATGATCGTATTTGAACGTGCGTAGAATACTGGTGTGCTCAACCTCTGGGCAGTCTGAGATTTTTGGAAGTGGAACCCGGTGACGAGTGTACACATTTGCAAGTTCCCACACGCAGTTGTACCCAATATAAACAACCCAATCTGCATTTGCGCCTGCCCAAGCCTTGCCCTCAAGCGATTGCATCTTAACATCATACGTATCATTATCAAGCGGCATCAACTTGCACAGGGCGAGGCCTCCGTCGTGCCGGCGCCAGTCATCAGGGTCACGGCGAAGAAGATAGGGGAGATCAAACCGCTCCTTGACTCTTGGGTTCCTAGTAATGATGTTATTAGTTGAGTCAAGAATGGGCTTGAACGAACCTGCCATGCTAGCCGAGGTGATGACGTCGCACCGACCAAAGAGTTCCTCCACCACGTCATCTTTTAGATCGGGGCAAGAACAACGGGGTTGTTTCTGGCCTGTTCCCTCCATGGAGAAGATGATCGAACAATGGCAGAAGAAAGGGTGAAGGGCTGAAGGGAAATGGAGGAGGGAGAGGAAGAGCGTGCGACAGCAGTTCCAAATCGAGAGGTAAAGGCGAAGAGTCGGTGGATGGTTGCGAGTTTGCCACGGTTCACGAAGAGGCGCCCCGGCCTACACATCCATTCGAAAATACTCCTACTACTCGTCGTCATCTCACTGATATGTTGGAACGGGACCACATGTCAACGAAACATGGTGTGTAATTTCTCGTGCAAAATGCGATCTGGCCGCGTTGGCCTGAGGTGCCGCATTAGCTATCGACCTTTATTTTTTTAATGGTGTGCCGATCAGTTTTGAAGCACGACTAACTGGTACAGTACTCAGAGAAAATATAAACTACTCTACCACTACTCCACCTCCAGTACTAGTAGTATAAAAAGATATATAGGCTGGAGCTTTAGCGCTTTCTTGCTAAGGGTTGCCCACTTGCTTCTCACACTACCACCCTCTCTCCAGATCTAAAAAAGACGGCCCCTCTCTCCCTCCTCACCAGTGGTCACAGATCCGCGGGGAAGAAAAGGAGGTGCAGCGTTGACGCACTCATCGTCGGCGAGCGAGGTCACGCACTGACGACAAGGCCGTCCTCTCAGACCAAGCACCCATGCAGTATGGCCTCCGTCCCCAAGCTCGCTGCCGTAGTGTGTGTGGAGGACGACGACCACGAGCGGAGCCACTTCCCGCCAACCCTCAGTTATGCTACCTCTTTTCGAACCATAACCTTGTTCTATTGCCCCATCTGCCACATCGTTGCATGTGGATCTTTTTCCACTCCACCATCTTCACAATTTGCTATCCTCTGCTCTGCTGGCCACGACGACAACCATAATTTGCACTATTAAAGGAAACCCTACTTCATGCAGAATAATCCATGTCTGGGTTGAATAAGGAAAGGAAGGGAGACTGTACTGTCCAAGAGAGTAGGCATCAAACCCGCATCTAGGTTGAAAAGGGGAAAATCAGTAGCTAAGGAACGAGTCTCGTGTCTCTTGGTTGAAGAAGGGTAGAAAGGCATGACAACGCCATAGAGAATGATCAGGTCAATCGTTTGTTGTCCTCGCATAGGAAAAAGGTGGCTAAAGAGAACAAAAATGGGACGTAATCCACATATGCTGCCTGGATATTTGTTGCTCTGGGCAACCATACCTCCCTCACCACTCTACGTACGTGGAGGTACATCGTATTGGTGCGCCCACTGTCCGAATGGTCCTCCCATGCTCTTATTGCCACTTTTTTGTTGTTAGTATAACGCCAGCAGTCAAGTCAAGCAATGCTACTGCTAAAGTGATGCCACATTTAACTAACGCCGCTCTCAGTCTAATGCCACCGATAAATTTAAGCAATGCCATTTAATGTCACTGGATTATTTCAGGGTTAGCTGTTGATTGTGGATGTATTAAAGATTTTTCAGCTAAGGCATTCTAATGCTATTGCACAGCCAGTATACCAACAATCAAACTTGTTACTACCTTGAGATTTTTGCACTGTTAATGCTTATAGATTACATACCTCACTTTCATGAGATAAGTTAATTTTTTTGTACAGTGTCACCAAAATGCCAAGGTGTTGATGTCATTTTATTTTGGTTAAACTCCACAGACAATTATGAAGACAAGAGGAAAGGTCAAGAGTGGGCACCTCCTCCTCCGGCTATTCTCTTGAGGAGGTCTGTATGTTTTTCTCTAATGCCTGTCGACTACATACCTGGCATCATGATGTAATGTTAAGTCATTTCCTTTTGTACAGTGTCACTGAATTGTCAAGGCAGTGATGGCATTTTATTTTAGTAGAACTACACAAAATTTGCTTAAAAGAAGAGGAAAGGTCAGGAATGGCTCTCTTTTCCAGAAAAAACTATGTATGCCTTCCTGACATCAGCCGTTGTTGCTTTATTTATTCCTTCAAACAGGTGGTTAGAAACAGTCTTGCTACCTTTTCCCATTAAGAAATTGGAATGCTTATATTTGTGAGTCTATGCTTCAACTAGTGCCACTTTTAGAGTAATCACACTTTCAATATCTATGCAAACATGGATGCTCGATTTTAGTGGAACTGCACAAAAAGTCCAACTGGTTCAACATTAGGAGCATGTTTTTTTCCAAACCTTTATATCCAATTGGTGGCACTATGAGCTGTTCATTATGAAGGTACATGGTTTGCTACTATCTTGCTACTCTTTTTGTACTGACATTAGATAGTAATACTAGTGGTTTGCATGTGAATTTATTGGCAGGGTGGACCTACATTGGAGGTGCAGGACATGATTCAATGATTGGATGCTCAATTTCGTTGTATCGATTTCACCTCTTCCATCATCTGCGAACATGGATATTCTTGGTCCGATGAAGAATAGGCGCTATATTTCTCCTCCGAACCAGCAAATCACTTCAAGATGAAATTGTCCGAGGCAAAACATAATCAGATCAGATTGTCCAAAGGCGAACATGAGATGCTAAGCGGAAGAGGCATGTTTAAACGGAAAATACAAGGTGTGGTATATGTTTACTAGCTGCTTGATATCTGTAAGGCATGAGATGTCGCCCGTTGCTATTTGGCAAACAAACAAAGTGTCCGCAATTTTGGTTGAACTGCACAAGAGAATAGTATAGTCATTGCATGCAGTGCCATTTGAAAATAGACACGTAAAGATTGGATAGTCACTTCATGGACTGCAGAAAATTAGTCTTGTACTATTTATTGGCCAACACTAGGTGCTTCATTGCTCGGTGCGATTATACAATGGGCATCATTTTGCCTAAGTTAAAGTTTGTATTCAAAATAGTCTCACAAAGTGTGATCGAGAGAAGACCAAATCATATTGCAGTAGATGTTCCTCCATCATGTGTGGTTCATTCTCATGGTTCCAAATTGTTGGTGAAACCACTTACGCTTGCAAGAGGAATTGTAGACTTCACAAACAAATTCGTCTTCGATCTGTCTTGAATGTTGGCCAAGAGAAGCATCCATGTTAGTAGGAAGAACAAATGTTTTTTCTAGATCTTTGCTTTTGGGGCTACATATTTGTATATGATCTGTGAATCATTGAGATGCATTAACATGTTGATCTTATGTATGGGAATCGTACTAGTTAGTTTTAGTTGCGACGCAAGATCCGAAGTGGCTGATCTTTGCTTTTGGAGCTACATATTTGTATATGATCTGTGAATCATTGAGCTGCATTAACATTTACTTATTTATGTTCGCTCGATGTTTACAAGTTACTGATCGACCACTAGCTAGCCTACAAATGTGCTCCTGGCAGTTTTATTCGCGACGCAAGATGCGAAGTGGCAGTTTTTTGAATAAAAATGCCTACCTCTGAAGAAACTGATAAGCTACACTATCGATCCTACACGGATAAAAATTCCTACCTCTGAAGAAACTGACAAGCTACACTATCGATCCTACACGTATAAATAGCGGATCACGCACGTACTACCTCCTTTCCGGTTTGCAGGGGTCAATTCAAGAAACGACCTACTCGATCTTATTTCTGAGAGAGAACCACCTACTCATGTGTTGAGGCCAAGATATTCCATTCCAACCACATGAATCTTGATCTCTAGCCTTCCCCAAGTTGCTTTCCACTCAAAACTTCTTTCCACCAAATCCATATCCTGTGAGAGAGAGTTGAGTGTTGGGGAGACTATCATTTGAAGCACAAGAGCAAGGAGTTCATCATCAACACACCATTTGTTACTTCTTGGAGAGTGGTGTCTCCTAGATTGGCTAGGTGTCACTTGGGAGCCTCCGACAAGATTGTGGAGTTGAACCAAGGAGTTTGTAAGGGCAAGGAGATCGCCTACTTCGTGAAGATCTACCGCTAGTGAGGCAAGTCCTTCGTGGGCGACGGCCATGGTGGGATAGACAAGGTTGCTTCTTCGTGGACCCTTCGTGGGTGGAGCCCTCCGTGGACTCACGCAACCGTTACCCTTCGTGGGTTGAAGTCTCCACCAACGTGGATGTACGATAGCACCACCTATCGGAACCACGACAAAAACATCCGTGTCTCCAATTGCGTTTGAATCCTCCAAAACCCTTCCCTTTACATTCTTGCAAGTTGCATGCTTTACTTTCCGCTGCTCATATACTCTTTGCATGCTTGCTTGTTATGTATTGTGAATGTTGAAATTGTGCCTAAACTCCACTTAAACCTAAAGAAGTTAAAAACTGCAACTTTGGTACTTAGTGTCTAATCACCCCCCCTCTAGACACCTCTTCTCAAGACCCTACAAGTGGTATCAGAGCATTGGTATCCATTGCCTTGGTTTAATCACCTTTGGAGGAAGATGGATGAGTCTACTTTGGGGAGTCTTAGACATAGAGTGCCTATTCTTGATGGAGAGTATTTTCATGAGTGGAAAAATGAGATGCTTGTAATTTTCAATCAATATCATTTGAACAAGTACATTGCTAGCCTTTGTGCACCTCATGTTGATCCTATGCATCCTACCCTTGATGAATCTATTGACATGACTAGAAATCTTAGAACTGTTAATCTTATCACTAGAGGCTTGCCTAGAAACTTTATTAGAATCTTGCCTACTCTTGAGTGTGCCTAAACTATATGGAAATTTCTTGAGGAACTCTTCCCAAATTATTCCTTGAAAAATCTAGATGAGATTCTCTATAAGTCTATTGCCTTGAGTAAGATGAATACTAGTGATCCTATGTTTGGTGATCGTCTATTTGAACTCACCAACCTTATGTGTGCCAAAGGAGATGTTGGAATTATTGGTGATATTATTTCCGAAGCTATAAGAATTCATAAGCAAGATCATTGTCAAACTCACTCTAACGAATTACCCTCTCTAGGACTTGATCCACCACATGACGATGTTGAACATGGATACTATGATGAGGATGATGATAGTGACTTCGGTCTTGATGATGCAATGAGACACTTTGGTCTTATGGAAAATCTTCGAGGATATGTGTCAGGAGGAAAGGAATGGGTTCTTGACAGTGGATGTACCGATCACATGACCGGAGATAAAGACATGTTTCGTGAGCTTGTTGAAAATGGTAGTCCTGGAAAGTATGTCACTTTCGGTGACAACTCAAAGGGTAAGGTGGTTGGCCTCGGTAAGGTGGCCATCTCACATGATAGCTCCATTCAGAATGTCATGCTCGTTGAATCTCTTGGCTACAACTTACTTTCAGTATCTAGACTTGCTGATTTCGGTTTCAATGTCCTATTTACTGAAGTAGATTGCCAAGTGTTTCGTCGAGACAACCATAAAATGGTCTTTATTGGTATACGTAGAGGTGATCTTTACATTGTTGATTTCTCTAAAAAGGCACAACCTAAAACTTGCTTCATTGCTAAATCCTCAAAAGGTTGGTTATGGCATAGACGACTAGGTCACGTTGGCATGAGAAACCTTGACAAGCTTATTAAAGGAAATCATATCCTTGGAGTTAACGATGTCATATTTGATAAGGATAGACTGTGCAGTGCTTGTCAGACAGGAAAACAGGTTGGAGGAAGGCATCCCGTGAAGAACAGCATGACCACAAGGAGGCCACTTGAGCTGCTTCATATGGATCTGTTTGGTCCCAATGCTTACAAAAGTCTCGGTGGAAATTCTTTTGGTCTAGTTATAGTTGATGATTTTTCAAGATTTACGTGGGTGTTCTTTCTCGATGATAAATCGCATGTCCAAAAGATCTTCAAGAACTTCGCTAGGAAGGCCCAAAATCAATTTGAAGTGAAGATCAAGAAGGTTCGCAGCGACAACGGAACGGAGTTCAAGAATGCAAATGTGGACACCTTTCTTGACGAAGAAGGGATTTCACACGAGTTCTCGGCTACGTACACAACTCAACAAAATGGAGTTGTTGAGAGAAAGAACCGGACGCTCATCGAAATGGCGAGAACGATGCTTGATGAGTACAAGACGCCGAAGCATTTTTGGGCAGAAGCGGTTGAGACAGCTTGTCATGCAACAAATCGCTTGTATCTTCACAAGCTACTCGGCAAGACGGCATACGAGCTCCTCACCGGTAACAAACCCCAAGTTGGATACTTTCGAGTATTTGGCTCAAAGTGCTACATTCTTGATAAGCATCGTCGTTCAAAATTTTCTCCTAAATCTCATGAAGGTTTCCTACTTGGTTATGGCTCAAACTCTCACATACCGTGTCTACAACAATTTCACCCGAAAGGTTGAAGAGACGGTAGATGTGAAGTTTGATGAATCTAATGGCTCGCAAGTAGAGAAATTGCCAATCGATGTAGGAGACAAAGACCCTTCGGAAGCAATCCAAGACTTGTCTATTGGCAAGGTCCGTCCAACGGAGGTGAAGGAGAGTACCTCGTCTGTCCAAGTGGAAGCTTCTACTTCACGACAAGGTGAACCAAGAGTTGATACAGAAGCATCCACAAGTGGAACACACCAAGATGAAGAAAACGAGGAAGAACATCACGAACGTCAACAACCTCCTTCTCCACCACGACAAGAGAACAACGACGTCAACAATGAAGAAGATCAAGAAGAAGAAGAAGAGCAAGATGAAGAAGACGTTCAACCGAGACCCTAGCAAAAGCTTTCACGATTTCGAGCAAGAATTGCTAAAGACCATCCCGTCGAGCAAATCTACAATGATATTCAAACTGGGAGAATCACTCGCTCTAAAACTCGTTTAGCTAACTTTTGTGAAAACTTTTCTTTCATCTCTAGCATTGAACCTATGAAGGTCGAAGAAGCATTGGAAGATCCGGATTGGATAAATGCTATGCATGAAGAGCTACACAACTTTGAGAGAAACCAAGTTTGGACATTGGTTGAGAAGCCCGACAACAACCACAACATCATCGGTACCAAATGGGTGTTTCGCAACAAGAAAGATGAAGATGGACAAGTGGTTCGCAACAAAGCACGTCTCGTCGCCCAAGGCTACACACAAGTCGAAGGTATGGACTATGGTGAGACTTATGCTCCCGTTGCTAGACTTGAATCCATTCGCATCTTACTTGCCTATGCTAATCACCATAATATCACCTTGTACCAAATGGACATTAAAAGTGCTTTTCTAAATGGTGAAATAGAGGAGGAAGTTTATGTCAAACAACCTCCCGGCTTTTTCAATCCTAAGTAACCAAATCATGTTTACAAACTTCACAAAGCTCTTTATGGTCTTAAACAAGCTCCTAGAGCTTGGTATAAATGCTTGACCAAGTTCCTTATTGAAAAAGGCTTTGAAATTGGGAAAATTGATTCCACACTTTTTACTAAAAGAGTTAATGGAGAATTATTTGTATGCCAAATTTATGTTGATGATATCATATTTGGATCAACTAACCCTCATTTTAGTGAAAAGTTTGGAAAGCTAATGTCGGAGAAGTTTGAGATGTCAATGATGAGTGAACTCAAATTCTTTCTTGGGTTGCAAATCAAGCAAACTCGGGAAGGTACTTTTGTCTCTCAAACGAAGTACACTAAGGACTTATTCAAGAAGTTCAATATGCAAGAATGTAAAGGTGTCTCTACACCCATGCCTACTAGTGGACATCTTGATTTGACCAAAGATGGTAAACCCGTTGACCAAAAGGTTTATCGCTCTATGATTGGTTCATTGTTATACCTATGTGCTTCACATCCCGATATTACGCTAAGTGTGTGCATGTGTGCAAGATATCAAGCTGCTCCTAAAGAATGTCATCTTAAGGCCGTAAAAAGGATAGTGAGATGCTTAATTCATACACCAAATTTTGGCATTTGGTATCCTAAGAGGGCCTCTTTCGATCTTGTTGGCTACTCCGACTCGGACTATGCTGGAGACAAGGTTGATAGAAAGTCCACTTCGGGTACTTGTCAATTTCTTGGTAGAGCTCTTGTGTCTTGGTCCTCCAAGAAACAAAACTCGGTATCCTTATCTACCGCCGAAGCGGAGTACATTGCCGCTGGTTCATGTTGTTCTCAATTACTTTGGATGACCCAAACTCTTAAAGATTATGGGATATATGTGAAACATGTTCCATTGCTTTGTGACAATGAAAGTGCTATCAAAATTGGTCATAATCCCGTACAACATTCTCGAACTAAGCGTATTGAAGTTTGTCATCATTTCATTCGAGATCATGTTGCTAAGGGTGACATTAATCTTAAGCATGTTCGCACCGAAAAGCAATTAGCAGATATATTCATTAAACCCCTTGATGAGAAAGTGTTTTGCAGGTTGAGAGGAGAATTGAACATCATTGATGCTTCAAACTTGGAGTAGAAACTCCATTGGATACATGCAAGACATGAGCTTATGACTAATCCATGATATCTCTTTTATGATGAAAATATTATATCTTGGATATATTTGCATCTTGCATGTTATCTAACCCATGTAGGTACTTGGTTGAAACAAATTCCATAAGATTGTAAACCACTCACATCTTGAGCAATCTCTACATCACCAAGTCTCTACACTATGGTGGTTGAAGACAAGGAAGCACGGAATCTTTCAAACATATCCTTTTACAATCTCTATGATTGAGCTTCATGATTAATTTTTTTACAAGTGCTACTCCTTGCAAGAACTAACCCATGTAGGTAGATGGACTCAAATTCCAAGTGGTGCTCCCAACTCTTGATGAGCTACATCAACCTCGAGCAACCCACACAAGTTCAACTACATGGTCAACACCACCAACCAAGGTATGTTATTCCATCTTAGAGAAGCTTTACTCCGAGACATGAGCTAAAGCAACTCGACAAGATGTGAATACATCAAGATGCTTAAACGAAAAATGGTAACCCCATTTTGAGCTTAAACGATGAGTATGACCTATGATCAAGTGATCTCACTTGACTCCTAAGTCAATATACTCTAACATAGGTGACTTTGTCACCGACCATCTCTGGATGAAGTTCTCTCATGTTCTTTTCTGTGTTTTTGCATTTGTCTCATGCATATTTGTTTCCCTTTCAAAAAAACCTTCATCTAGATTTCTTTCTTTTCAGTTGCTCTACATTTCCTGCATCCAATTCATTGCATATCTTTCTGTTAATTCCTTGCAAATCTTTGTGAGATCTTACTAGTCTAGTGAGCTGAGGTGACAAGTGTTTTCTCTGCGATGAACTCGGTTTCACTGATTTGTTGTTTTCGGTCCAACCGAATCCTTTCGGTACCACCGAAGCATACCACTCGGTGCCACCGATTTCACAACAGGAAAATCAGTTTGCCACTTGTTCTATGTTTCTTCTGATCCAGCTCCACTCAATGCATCTTGTCCTCTACAAGCATCACAATTTTATACAGTGCTTTGTGCTGTGACTCAAGGACCAAACCCATTCACAACAACTTCCAGAAGACCCTTATTGGAAATTGTTGTCAAAGGGGGAGAGAGAGATCACATCAAAGCTTATAACTTTCAAAAGGGAGAGAGTATTAAGGCAAAGAAAGAGATCTCCAGGGGGAGAGAATACTCAAGTAGAAAGTATTTCTCAAGGATCCCAGATGCTTGATGTTCAAGAGGAGAGATGCCACATGTCTTTTTGGGGGAAAGACATGTTCACAGGTGCTTATTTGCATCAAGATCTGTTCATTTATATCTTTCAACTCTGATTTTTTGTTCCCAATCTTCTACCAATATCCCATGCTAGATTCAGGGGGAGCAAGACATCTAAGGGAAAGAAATCATTTAAATTCATTGCATATTTTTACTCTTGGGGACATGTCTAATCCAATGTGGTACTTAGTACTCACTCTCTACATGTCATCCCAGTCTTGGTATTCTTGTGGTTTCTTCTGTTTGCTCTGGCTAGTAGATGTACCTGTGTTATCTAACCTTGTTTACGCAGGTTCATTCCATCCTAGGCCAACTCAAGACTGCAAGGTAAGTATATGCATCACAATCATGTGTATGAGGAATTCTTGCTGATGTACATACTGTTTGCAAGAAGGACTCATGAGCATGAAGGTATTTTCCTTAATAATTTTTTGCTCTGATGCATATGGCCAAGATACATGTAACACATTGCCTACTCTATCATAGTTTTGCTCTCACATGATTGCATACATGTAGGGGGAGCCTATGCTTGTTACATGTCTTTCCGAAGCTTTACTTGCTACTCTTTATATCTTTATCTAAAGCTTTGATGTATGTTGTCATCAATTACCAAAAAGGGGGAGATTGAAAGCACAAGTGCTCCCTAGGTGGTTTTGGTAATTAATGTCAACATATCTCTTGTTGGACTAACACTTTTATCTAGTATATTTCAGATAAGTTCAACAATGGAGTGGCATGGACTAAAGGATGTGGAAACTCCTTCAAGATGCTAAGGACAAAGGATTGGCTCAAGCTTCAAGCTCAAGACTCTTCATTTTACATTTTAGTGATCCAAGATCACATTGAGTCTATAGGAAAAGCCAATACTATCAAGGAGGGATGAGGTGTTGCTTAATGAGCCTCTTGCTTCATGTGCTTAGTGATATGCTCCAAAACCCTCAACTACTTTCCCATTTCCACACATATGACCTAAACCTAAAGTCAAACTCGGCCCCACTGATTATTTCTATCCGGCACCACTGAGTTCAGATGTCATAGCCACTGCCACAAACCCTAGGCAAATCGATTTCACCGATAGGGATCTCGGTCTCACTGAGATGGGATTGTAATCTCTCTTTGTATGTCCATTACCAAAACCGGTCTCACCGAGTTTGTGTAATCGGTACTACTGAGATTACATTGCAAACTTTCTGGTTAGCTTATTACCAAAATAGGTCTCACTGAGTTTGAGTAATCGGTCTCACCGAGTTTGCCTGACCAACTCTCTGGTTAGCTAATTACCAAAATCAGTCTCACCGAGTTTGTGTAATCGGTCTCACCGAGATTACGTTATGCCCTAACCCTAACCATATCGGTCCTACCGAGATGCATGTCAGTCCCACCGAAAACCCTAACGGTCACTAGGTTTACTAAATCGGTCCGACCGAGTTTGTTGATTCGGTCCCACCGAGTTTGGTAAATTGTGTGTAACGGTTAGTTTTTGTGTCGAGGCTATATATACCCCTCCACCTCCTCTTCACTCGTGGAGATAGCCATCAGAACAAGCCTACACTTCCAGCATCCTATTTCTGAAAGAGAACCACCTACTCATGTGTTGAGGCCAAGATATTCCATTCCAACCACATGAATCTTGATCTCTAGCCTTCCCCAAGTTGCTTTCCACTCAAATCTTCTTTCCACCAAATCCATATCCCTGAGAGAGAGTTGAGTGTTGGGGAGACTATCATTTGAAGCACAAGAGCAAGGAGTTCATCATCAACACACCATTTGTTACTTCTTGGAGAGTGGTGTCTCCTAGATTGGCTAGGTGTCACTTGGGAGCCTCCGACAAGATTGTGGAGTTGAACCAAGGAGTTTGTAAGGGCAAGGAGATCGCCTACTTCGTGAAGATCTACCGCTAGTGAGGCAAGTCCTTCGTGGGCGACGGCCATGGTGGGATAGACAAGGTTGCTTCTTCGTGGACCCTTCATGGGTGGAGCCCTCCGTGGACTCACGCAACCGTTACCCTTCTGGGTTGAAGTCTCCACCAACGTGGATGTACGATAGCACCACCTATCGGAACCACGACAAAAACATCCGTGTCTCCAATTGCGTTTGAATCCTCCAAAACCCTTCCCTTTACATTCTTGCAAGTTGCATGCTTTACTTTCCGCTGCTCATATACTCTTTGCATGCTTGCTTGTTATGTATTGTGAATGTTGAAATTGTGCCTAAACTCCACTTAAACCTAAAGAAGTTAAAAACTGCAACTTTGGTACTTAGTGTCTAATCACCCCCCTCTAGACACCTCTTCTCAAGATCCTACTGACGTCCGGTGCAAGGCCCCTCTGTCAGTCGAGGAATAATTATTTTCCGTAATAAGGAGGCACTTCCTTGCGGCTGCCGTGGACCCGGCTGTCAGCCTCTCGACGACTGAGATTCTTGATGGAATTCATCGTTGACCACATTGACCACGCCGCGCCGAGAGCACCACGGCGGTGGACGACGGTGAGGCCTAGGAAGGGGACGATGCGGAGCCGGGGAAGACGCGGAAGTGGATGCCCATGCGGAGAGGAGTACGAGGGTTCACTGGTTCGGACACTGCTGCCGCCGCAGAATAACGGGGGTGTGGGTGAGTGGAGTGGAGGATGGCTGGCCAGTGGCGGGAGTAGTATGGGGCGGTGAGGCTCGCGGCAGCACAGCCGCCATGGGAGGCGGGAGCAAAGCGACGACGCGCCGTATTGCATTGGTATTGGAGCAAGAAGACCAGAGGTTGAAGAAGCACCACGGCCGTTGGATGGACATCGACGGTCGGTCGAGCTAGAATCGTGTTTATTGACTAAGTTGACAAAGCCCTTCGTCCCCGTCAACTTAGTAGGCCCACTATACTGGGTCCCAGCTAGCAGGGGCAGTATTCATTTTTTTGTGCGTAATAAGGAGGCACTTCCTTGCGTACGAAGATATAGCTGGTGGGTCCGAGCTGTCACCGGCGGTAACGTTTTTTTCGCGAAATACAGAGGCCCTTTCGGTGGGTCCCAGATGTCAGGTGGAGGAATCATTATTTTGCGCGTAATAAGGAGGCATTTCCTTGCATACGGCCATGGACCCAGCTGTGAGCCTCTCCACGTACAGTCCACTTCAGATGCATGTCGGTCGTTGACCACGCTGACCACGCCACGCCGAAAGCACCAGGGCGGTGGACGACGGCGAGGCCTAGGAAGGGAACGACACGGAGGCATGGAAGACTCGGCAGTTGCTTTTGTTTCCCAGCAGAGGGGATTACGACTCTACGAGGGTTTTACTGGTTCGTCTGCCGTCGCCGGAGAATAACAGCAGGTGTGGGTGAATAGAGGGATGGCTAGGCCAGCGATGGGTGTACGGTGGGGCGGTGAGGCTGTGGCAGGCAAGCACAGACCCGCCACGGGAGGAGGGAGCGAGCAGTCCCATGGCGCTTGTTTGAGCGGCTGGAGCAGGAAGAGCAGAGATTGAAGAAGCACCGGCCGTTGGATGGACATCCAACAGTATACAGGCCATATGTGGAAAGCCTCAAATCTGTGGAAAATAGCATACAACCCATCTACCATTATTTCAAATAATTTATTGCCCATTTTCTAATTCTTATGGGTTTTTTTGGAGCCCATATTCTTTTTGTTAGCATTACAGCCCATATTGTGGCCACAGTTAAAAAATTATACGAACTTTTGCATATGTCGGTGCGGTCTGAACTGTTTTTAATCCCGAAATTTCGAGTCACATTCAGACTGATTTTAAAAATAAATGTATATCAATATAAAATCCAATAAATTGTCCACGCATAAAAATCAATGCAATTTAAAATCTCGAAATGAAAAAAAGATATTTTAAAATAATTGCCGGTTTGATGTGTTTTAAAAATGTACAGCCCATTTCTCATTACTGATAGGCCATTTTCTCGGCCAGCCATATGAAGCTCTCCTCGTAATGAAAGATTTGCAGCCCAACAGGCCTGATAAAGCGACTTACTTGACAAATCACAAACAAACTGGGCTAGCCATTTTCAGAAAGAAAAAAAAAACTACTGGGCTAGTCTGTGGTAAATATAAAAGAAAAGGCTGTCTAGACAAGCCAGAGTGTCCCCGACAGCCCAGCTTGAAACCCCGCCGCCTCAAAAACAAATTAGATAAATGTCACTCTAATTATGGCGATTCATAAAATGCCACTACAATTTCCAAACTTTGAAAATGCCACGCAATTTTTGCAAACTTTGAAAACGCCATACGCAGTTTGCAAACTTTGAAAATGCCACTCTAGACTTGAAAAATGCCACTAGAAATGGCATGAAATGGCATTTTTCAAAGTTTGGAAATTGCAGTGGCATTTCTCGGATACAACAGATTGGAGTGGCATTTATCAAATTAACCCAAAACAAAAATAACTGGGCGAGCTGCTGGGTCCTCGTGCGGCCCGCCACAGTAATTCTCTCATTTATTGACTACGTTGACAATGGCATGAGACCCAGATGTCGAATCCACTAGGAGGAGCCATTTTTTTATTGGCTTGAAATAAGGAGGCACTTGCTTCCGTACTGCCATGACCTTGGCAGGTCCCTGTTGTCATCCTCTTCAAGTACAATCATCTCCTGATTGTGTACGCGTCAACTTGCTAGGCCCACAAGTCAGCCTCTAAACCCGTGGAGGACAAATACAACCCATTTAAAAAAATAACAGCCCATTCCATACGCTCAAACGGAAAGTTCAACATTTGAGCCAAAATGTGTCCGATCCACATATAGAGTAATTGAACTTCCACGTTGACAACCATCATAGCCAAGTTAACTATCTACTCCCACTAACACTCTAGTAGCATACAAATACTAACTTACTCTTAGCTAACTAGACGATGCTGGCCGCCATCTGCTGTCCATGCTAAACGCCGGCACCGTCGTCCTCCGCCTCGCCTCGGACTTGCCAAAGGTGCGATAGGGCGTGTTGCTCACACGCGTTGGCCCTTTCCATGCCGGCGTGGTCCACCGAAGCTTCGGCTTCCATGCGGGAAACCCACTTGACGAGCTGGTAGTAAAAATCGGCGTCGCGAACGTGTGCTTGCCCGATAGCCTCCAGGGCTATTTGCTGGGCGCCGGCCTCCACGTAGTCATCCCAGTTGCGGGCGCTCTGATCACGACTCAGAGCGTCGGTGCGCTGCTGCTCCATGTCCCGCTGGCGGCGCAAATCGGCGATACGCTGCTCCTCCGCCAAGCGGTCGCGCTCCAACAACTCCTGCTCCTCCGCCATGCGGTCGCGCTCCAACAACTCCTCGATCTCCGCATTGCGATCTAAAGACAGATAGAATGCCTCCTCCCTCTGTCTGCCTTCCGGTGAAAACCCGAACACAAGTTCCGGCGATGACCGCCTCGAGCGTCGCCTACCGCGGACGGGCGGGGGCATGGCGGACGTGGCGAGTGACGTCGGGCTGGTGGGGGCTTATGAGGATATGGCGAGTTGGGTCACAGTGACACCGGAGAAGGCCGGGAAATAGTACTTATAGGCGGAAGGTAGCGCGACGGTCATATGAATTCAATGCATAATGGCTTAGCGCGCCAGCTTGCCGTGGAAAACTAGAGAAACTGAAATTATGACTGTGCCGTCCCGTCCCGTCTGGGTTGCACGCCGGCATGGCGGTCAAATGAGTGCACTCGAATCATCTCCCTCGTCAATAATGATTCCACAGATTTAAAGCGTATCTTTTTTCGCATCAGTTAGTTGCCTTAATTATGGCCGGTTGCATGCAGGCACTCAGAATCACTCGCAGGTAGTATGCGAAGCAGCATGCAACGAGTCGCAGCCGAGGGCACGCATGCAGCCACTTAAATCGTTGGAATTAATTAGGCTTAAACTTCTGCGTGCCGTTAATTATTGCCATGCCTTGGTCTTGCTGCTTTGCTCACGGGACTAATAAACCCGGACGGAGGGAGTACCTTGGTTGCTGAGAGGTTTGATATAAGCCCTGCAAACCGGAAAGGAGGTACTAGTACGTGCGTGATCCACTATTTATTCATGTAGGATCGAGTAGGTCGTTTCCTGAATTGAGCCCTGCAAACCGGAAAGGAGGTAGTACGTGCGTGATCCGCTATTTATACGTGTAGGATCGATAGTGTAGCTTGTCAGTTTGTTCAGATGTAGGCATTTTTATCCGTGTAGGATCGATAGTTTAGCTTGTCAGTTTCTTCATAGGTAGGCATTTTTATTCAAAAAACTGCCACTTCGCATCTTGCGTCGCAAATAAAACTGCCAGGAGCGCATTTGTAGGCTAGCTAGTGATCGATCAGTAACTTGTAAACACCGAGCGAACAGAAATAAGTAAATGTTAATGCATCTCAATGATTCACAGATCATAATGATTCACAGATCATATACAAATATGTAGCTCCAAAAGCAAAGATCAGCCACTTCGGATCTTGCGTCGCAACTAAAACTAACTAGTACGATTCCCATACATAAGATCAACATGTTAATGCATCTCAATGATTCACAGATCATAGACAAATATGTAGCTCCAAAAGCAAAGATCTAGAAAAAACATTTGTTCTTCCTACTAACATGGATGCTTCTCTTGGCCAACATTCAAGATGCATGAAAGACAAATTTGTTTGTGAAGTCTACAATTCCTCTTGCAAACGTAAGTGGTTTCACCAACAGCTGGAACCATGAGAATGAACCACACATGATGGAGGAACATCCACTGCAATATGATTTGGTCTTCTCTCGATGACACTGCGAGACTATTTTCGGAATACAAACTTTAACTTAGGCAAAATGATGCCCATTGTATAATCAGACCAAAGCAATGAAGCACCTAGTGTTGGCGAATAAATAGTACAGTACTACTTTTCTGCAGTCCATGAACTAACTATCCAATCTTTCTGTGTATATTTTCAAATGGCGCTGCATGCAGTGACTATACTATTCTCTTGTGCAGTTCAACCAAAATTGCGGACACTTTGTTTGTTTGCCAAATAGCAACGGGCAGACATCTCTGTCTGCACAGATATCAAGCAGCTAGTAAACATATACCACACCTTGTATTTTCGGTTTAAACATGCCTCTTCCGCTTAGCATCTGTCGACAATCTGATACAGTTATGTTTTTCCCTGGACAATTTCATATTGAATTGATTTGCTGGTTCAGAGCAGAAATATAGTGCCTATTCTTCATCAGACCAAGGATATCCATGTTCGCAGTGATGGAAGAGGTGAAATCGATACAACCGAAATTGAGCATCCAATCATTGAATCATGTCCTGCACCTCCAATGTAGGTCCACCCTGCCAATAAATTCACATGCAAACCACTAGTATTACTATCAAATGTCAGTACAAAAAGAGTAGCAAGATAGTAGAAAACCATGTATCTTCGTAATGAACAGCTCATAGTGCCACCAATTGGATATAAAGGTTTGGAAAAAAACATGCTCCTAATGTTGAACCAGTTGGACTTTTTGTGCAGTTCCACTAAAATCGAGCATCCATGTTTGCATAGATATTGAAAGTGTGATTACTCTAAAAGTGGCACTAGTTGAAGCATGGACTCACAAATATAAGCATTCCAATTTCTTAATGGGAAAAGGTAGCAAGACTGTTTCTAACCACCTGTTTGAAGGAATAAATAAAGCAACAACGGCTGATGTCAGGAAGGCATACATAGTTTTTTCTGGAAAAGCGAGCCATTCCCGACCTTTCCTCTTCTTTTAAGCAAATTTTGTGTAGTTCTACTAAAATAAAATGCCATCACGCTTTGACAATTCAAAGTGACACTGTACAAAAGGAAATGACTTAACATTACATCATGATGCCAGGTATGTAGTCGACAGGCATTAGAGAAAAACATACAGACCTCCTCAAGAGAATAGCCGGAGGAGGAGGTGCCCACTCTTGACCTTTCCTCTTGTCTTCATAATTGTCTGTGGAGTTTAACCAAAATAAGATGACATCAACACCTTGGCATTTTGGTGACACTGTACAAAAAAATTAACTTATCTCATGAAAGTGAGGTATGTAATCTATAAGCATTAACAGTGCAAAAATCTGAAGGTAGTAACAAGTTTCATTGTTGGTATCTTGGTGTGCAACAAAGACATTAGAATGCCTTAGCTGAAAAATCTTTAATACATCCACAATCAACAGCTAACCCTGAAATAATCCAGTGACATTAAATGGCATTGCTTAAATTTATCAGTGGCATTAGACTAAGAGCGGTATTAGTTAAATGTGGCATCACTTTAGCAGTAGCATTGCTTGACTTGACTTCTGGCGTTATACTAATAGCAAAAAGTGGCAATAAGACCATGGGAGGCCCATTAGGACAAGGCGCACCGAGACGATGTACCTCCACGGGCGTAGAGTGGTGAGGGAGGTATGGTTGCCCGAGCAACAAATATCCAGGTAGCATATGTGGATTACGCCCCATTTTGTTCTCTTTAGCCACCTTTTTCCTATGTGAGGACAACAAACCGATCAACCTGGTCATTCTCTATTGCGTTGTCATGCATTTCTACCCTTCTTCAACCAAGAGACACGAGACTTGTTCCTTAGCTACTGATTTTCCCCTTTTCAACCTAGATGCGGGTTCGATGCCTACTCTCTTGGACAAGACAGTCTCCTTCCTTTCCTTATTCAACCCAGACATGGATTAGTCTGCATGAAGTAGGGTTTCCTTTAATAGTGCAAATTATGGTTTTCGTCTGCGTGGACAGCAGAGCAGAGGATAGCAAATTGTGAAGATGGTGGAGTGGAAAAAGATCCACATGCAACGATGTGGCAGATGGGGCAATAGAACAAGGTTATGGTTCGAAAAGAGGTAGCATACCCGAGGGTTGGCGGGAAGTGGCTTCGCTCGTGGTCGTCCTCCTCCACACACACTACGGCAGCGAGCTTGGGGACGGAGGCCATCCTGCACGGGTGCTAGGTCTGAGAGGACGGCCTTGTCGTTAGTGCGTGACCTCGCTCGCCAACGATGAGTGCGTCAACGTTGCACGTCCTTTTCTTCCCCGACGGATCTGTGACCACCGGTGAGGAGGGAGAGAGAGGTCGTCTTTTTTAGATCTGGAGAGAGGGTGGTAGTGTGAGAAGCAAGTGGGCAGCCCTTAGCAAGAAAGCGCTGAAGCTCCAGCCTATATATATTTTTTATACTACTAGTACTGGAGGTGGAGTAGTGGTAGAGTAGTTTATATTTTCTCTGCTACTGTACCAGTTAGTCATGCTTCAAAACTGATCGGCACGCCATTAAAAAAATAAAGGTCGATAGCTAATGCGGTACCTCAGGCCAACGCGACCAGATCGCATTTTGCACGAGAAATTACACACCATGTTTCATTGACATGTGGTCCCGTTCCAACATATCAGTGAGACGACGGCGAGTAGTAGGAGTATTTCCGAACGGACGTGTAGGCCGGGGCGCCTCTTCATGAACCGTGGCAAACTCGCAACCATCCACCGACTCTTCGCCTTTACCTCTCGATTTGGAACTGCTGTCGCACGCTCTTCCTCTCCCTCCTCCATTTTCCTTCAGCCCTTCACCCTTTCTTCTGCCATTGTTCGATTGTCTTCTCCATGGAGGGAACAGGCCGGAAACAACCCCGTTGTTCGTGCCCCGATCTGAAAGATGACATGGTGGAGGAACTCATTGATCGGTGCGACGTCATCACCTCGGCTAGCATGGCAGGTTCGTTCAAGCCCATTCTTGACTCAACTAATAACATCATTACTAGGAACCCAAGAGTCAAGGAGCGGTTTGATCTCCCCTATCTTCTTCGCCGTGACCCTGATGACTGGCGTCGGCACGACGGAGGCCTCGCCCTGTGCAAGTTGATGCCGCTTGATAATGATACGTATGATGTTAAGATGCCATCGCTTGAGGGCAAGGCTTGGGCAGGCGCAAATGGATATTGGGTTGTTTATATTGGGTACAACTGCGTGTGGGAACTTGTAAATGTGTACACTTGTCACCGGGTTCCACTTCCAAAAATCTCAGACTGCCCAGAGGTTGAGCACACCGGTATTCTACGCACGTTCAAATACGATCATGGTGACTGTCTTCTATGGAAGATAGCAATTTGTCGAGTTCCCAACCGCTCTTGGAATTACAACAACTACGAAGTTGTTGCTATCTTCGACAAGCTTGTTGCCGTCCTTGATGGTTTGACTCGATGGATATTTCTCAAAAATCAGTTTCTGTACATGGATGAGTACTGTGATGCAATTCAATACGAGGGCCTTGTGCTTGCTGCCACCACTCGTGGCACTGTTTTTGCATGGGATCCTCGTAGTTTCGGTACGTTTGTCTTCCACCGTGATTATAATAGTTTCATCCACATGCATGCGGGTTAGCAAGTTTCCCTTTACTAATTAACCTTCTTCTTGTGTTTCCAAGGTCATGTGAACATCCCACCACCTATACTTGAAAAAAATTATAACCAAGGGGAGATGGCGATGGTGATGATCACGAGCATGAGGACGAGCAGCGCCCATATACTCAGGGCGCTGGCAACTAATTCCGATGGATCACCTCTTCTTGTGTGTATACAGCCCATCGATGATGTTATTGCTAAGGAAGCACGTGTCTCCCATGGTCGCACTATCCGGACCTATTCAACACCCGTTGCATGGTATTCGGGATGGATCTTGGTGTGCTAGCGCCAACTCCTTCTCCCTAGTACATAATTTATAGTCTTGGAGAAAACTCGCTCTTCCTTGGACAAAACTATCCTATGATGGTGTAAGGCGATCCAACTGTTGTTGACACATTTATGAGAAGCAACTGTGTCTATACCTCGGACATTTGGGTGGTTCCCTACCCTGGAACTGATATAGTAGGCCGCTTTAGCCTAGATGATCAGTCCTGCGTTGGTCTCCAGATCGACAATGGATGGCCCGTCCCAGAGAATCACTTGTGGTTTAAAACAAGCATTTCCAACACCGAGAAATGGTTGAGTTGAAGTTCATTTCATTGCTTGTTATTTGTTGTGTGGTGAAAAATTTAGTATTTATAATGTATCCTCGTTGTCGATGTGGGTTGATGACCTGTTGTATGTAATAAAATGATATGCCTGTGATAAACTTACTAAATTTATGAATGGCTTTTGAGTCGCTTCTCTGAGTGAGTGGTGCGACGAGGCAAAAATATATTTTCCGAATACATAATTGTACGTGCATTACAACAGGTTATCGGATGAGGCCAATCAACAATAGTAGTACACTATTTGTACTCCCTCCGTCTAGGTGAGTAAGTCACCTTACGAAAATAGATTTTCCCAAAATGTTTAGGCGCCGTTCATTAACTTTCCATCTCGATGCCCGCCCTGCCTTGTTCGCCAGCGAGCGCTTCCACCTCGGCCTCGTTTTCTCCCGTGGAAACCCCTTCCCTCCCTTTTTTTTGCTCGGGCAAAGACCAATGCATGCAGCACATCCATGCGGTTATTAGGCAAGAAATAAAAGCGCTTTGCATGCTATGAATTACGATGGCGTGCATGGGTAGCTAATAAGGCATCCTCTTAACTGCTGTGATTAAATGTTGTGTTTAGAAGAGAGAAATATTCTTCTTTTCCACCAAACTGCTTGCACCTAGGTCATGATGCACCTTCTAATACGACTTATTCACCTAGACGGAGTACTAGCTTCACATGCTTCGCGCGTCGGGCGGGTGTTTTTACTATAGCCATATGTTAATGTGTTCGCTGTACGTAACCAGCACCTCGAATCCTGGATACCAGTACTATATAGTAGGAGTAAGTAGTAGGAGTAGTAGGGTGGCATGGGCCAGAACCAGCATTCACGTCCAGGAGTACGACACACGCCACCACCACGACATCCATCTGACACCATATTATTTCTTGGAGTCCATGCTAGAGCAATCTCTTCAACCTCGTCGTTTCTCTAACTTCAGCCATCGCGTGGCGGGCGAGGTGGGGGTTTGCCGATAGTCGGTTTCCTTAACTGCGCTCCCACTTGTAAGGCCAACTCCAACGCACAATCCGAAACGGACCTCCGTTTTGCACGAATTCCAATGATAATTTTGACTATAAAAGCAAGACCAAAGAAAACGAGAACCACAAGAATACATTTTACTACTCCTGTAAGTTGGATAAGTGCCTTCTCGATGCATTCATTGTTGATCTGCGGAGGCTCGATGTTGCGTGCTTCTTTCTTCTTCGAGTGTAAAGAAGTAGACGTTGCTTCCGCGCATCTAGTCTCATGTCTAGCCTCTATTCTAGTAGGAGTATCAACAAGTGCACTAATCTCACCTCTAGCCTCTGTGCTACTAGCTAAAGTGATAGAACATCTACCAAATTGCGCTCTAACAATATATGGATGTACTCTTCTTTCCAATACAAAAGCTTGCATCCATTCTACTCCCTCCGTTGCACAATACATGCCTTCTATTTGTCAAAATATATATGTATCTAGACATGTCTTAGTATATAGGTACATCCATTTTGGACAAATGGAAGTCAAGTATTTTGGAACGGAGGAGTACCTAATAAAAATTTAAGTTAGCACAACTAGTCTAATCCGAGAGCAGAACCGAAGATTTGGTGGCTTCTTCCTCCTTTTGCCGACCGTGGGACATCCAGCATCCAAGTCGTGTCATGAAAGAAAATAGAGTGGTAGTTGAAGCCACAGATGTGCATCTTGGGTTAAACTGTAAATAGAATCTTACTACTCTTGAGTAACTCCAAAAGCGACCACCAAAGATCTTTATTGGATTTTTTTTTCATCACCAAAGACGTCGAGGTGAAAGATGTGCAGGTTCGATTGGGTCCTCTTACGTTTTCAGCGACATGTGGGGCGCATGTGAGCAAGCAGACGATGGGCTCAGCAGCGTCCGTTGGCTGGCTGAGAAGAGAGATAGAGGAGGGCAGAGCACGGACTGCAGGAAATTTGTTCTACGTACCTCGATATATGCTCGATATAGTGGGGTGGCATGAGCCATAACTAGCATTCACGTCTAGCAGTACGACACACGCCACCCACACGAGTCCCATCCGACACCAATTTTCTTGGAGTCCGTGCTACAGCCATCTCTTCTCCCTCCTGTTTTCTCAGCCATCACGCGGTGGGCGGGGTGGGGGTTTTCTGATAGTCGGTTTGCTCAACTGCGGTCCCAGTTGTAAGTGAAAATGCAACACCGCACGCATTCCTTCTTGAGCGGCGTGCCGGACCAACCGTGTGGTGGTGCGACGCGAACACGGAAGGCTTTTCCTTTTGAACTCGTAACTTCTAAAATTTGGTTCTGCTCCATGGCGCGACCGATAGATAGAAAATAACGATTTTGCCTGGAGTAATGAGAAGTTTGGTTCTGGCGCCGTTCATGCATGGAGTGCGTAGGAAAATTATGAAGTTGATGCGAAAGGTAAGATAATTACTGTAGTATCATATACTACTACATGGATTTGACGGAAAGATAAAAATACATACGGATCCATCAACGACATCCTCACGCCCTAGTGCGCCGGGTCACCAACCAACGTGTGAGGAGCAGCGGCGTTGGCGGAGAGCTCAACGTGCTTCTGAACAGTGCCGTCCAAGGTTGCCCTGCGGTCCAAGAAGGCCAGCGTCCTATCGTCCTCCTCTTGCATGTAGTAGTCCTTGTGGACGATTTGTGCGTAGACGTGGGTGATTATGTCGATGGTGTCTTGCTGCGCCGGCTGCGCGAAGCGCGACCTCGAGTGGACATTCTCCGTAGTGACGGCGGGCGTCGCAGGCCACCAAAGTGCATCGAAGAGGTTGTCACCATAGTGGCCATTGAGGGTGGCGGGCATCACAGAGCCTGGGCGCGTCGGCTGGAGGCTTACGTCAAAGTCGTCTGCAAGCTTCTTGACGACGGTGAACTTGTCGAGTAAACCGACGAGGACCTCATCGAACAAGGAGACGAAGCTCTCGCCCAAGCGGCCCCTCGCCCTGGTGGCCTCAAGCAATACTACCTGGAGACGTTCCTCGGTGCCGGGCCGCAGGCCGGCGTCGTGGACCATCTGGCACAGCCGGCTGATGCTCGCGCTCATCGCCTCCATGGGTCTAGCATAGCTTCTAGTCAACTGATCTTGCGATTCGAGTGATCACTCTTTCCCTTGGTTAGCGTCCGTAGATGCGTAGGATTTCGTACTACTCCTTGGCCCTCTACTGCACCTGCCTTTGGCTGTATGATAGGTGGGCTAGCCACCCCCTGGGCCCACGTGTCTTTTACCCAAAGGCAGTTGCCGTAAGTTAATGAAGCTGCGTCCCCCTCCGTGCCGGTGCAGTATAGTCATCTCACCAGACCTCAAGTTGGGGCCAAACGAGAGAAGTTTGATCTTTACTGGTTTATTGGTCCCCTTTGCATTTTGCACCAAGTTTTTACCTTTGATTTAACTAATAAAATGTTAATGCATGGAAACAAAAATGTTGTGTAAGTCACCTTACGAAAACCAAATAATCCCAAAATACTTAGGCACGGTGCGTTAACTCCCTCCTTGTTTCTTATTTCGTGACATATCAACCAATGAGAGATGTGGGTCGTGCATGCTTTCAATGACTTGAGACCACCGAACATGACATGCAGTGTTTAGTTCATTGCATGTAATCCTATTAGTACTCTAATTAGCAAAAAAAAACATTAAGCTCTCTCGCCGATAGGAATAAAACACCATGTATTTATTTACAGAGGGAGTAGTACATTTTTTGTGACATGCATTATTAGATATTGCTAGTCAAAAACTAAAATCCAGATGGACGTGGTAGTACTCCTAAATCCAGACGGTGGTGCTACTAGTACTAGTAGTAGTACTACCAATGTAGTAGTAGGAGTACTAGCACTGTACTACCCGTTGGTCAAATTATTACGTGCTGCTCCTCACAGTGAAGTGACAAGACCATGCGCCGGAGATGACACCTGAGTATAGGCGCCGTGTTCGGCATACCATAGTCAGCCTCACCGTCTGCAGTCACTATCATCATGGCTGTAGAGCTAGCCTGCTTACAACTAGCCCTGTTCGACATAATTTCCTGTGCGTAGATGCCCGTGCATTGCACGGAACACCAAGATTGGGGTGGGCGGCTCGGCAGCGCCATCGCGCCAGATTTTTCCACGGCCTTCTAGATGTGGTGGGGAGGAGATAAGGCTGATTATGAGAGACAAGGAGTTGTTTGTAAATAGAGAACAAGTGCGGGCATCTTTTTGCAAAAATGGAGAAGCTTGGTTTGTATGCGTCAGATCTAGATACGACGGCTATTGGTGAAAGATGGGAGGCACAACATCATCACCAACTCAGGACCTGTTTGATTCGCAGGATTTTGAAAACGCAGGAATAGGACACGGCAATATTACAAGTTTCAAACTGATATTACAAATGTTAGGAGTAATGCTGCACCTACGAAGAGGGAATTACTAGGAAGTTTACGTAAGAACTTTCGTTACTTTAGGTGGATGCAACATTATCGTACAAACTAAAGTCCACCGCCCTGACAAGTCACTAATGGGCAAATAAGTTTTCGAGTCTCTGGCCACTTGATGTTTCAAAAACAAATTCAGCTTCCGTGGTGACTTTGTCATTTAGGCTTAGACGCTTGCGGTGATCAGCACGCCATTCATTGTTGCACCACAGAACGCCAAACCTCATTACCTTGAGCACACTTGCCTCCAGAACAAAGAACCTGGCCAATTTAATCTCAGATGTGCTGCCTCGGTAGTCGTTCAAATCAATTTCTGTAAGATGGAGATCAAGGCATTCGATGAGATTGTTATAGTGCAGCATATTTTTCACTTTCTGGTCTTTTTTTATCTGCAAAAGAAGAGAACATATTAGAGCAGCTGGCTGCATAAGATTGCCGTGTCATCAAGAGGTACCAATATCATTCGCTCATACGATAGGGTTGGTTGGCTAGTGATATTTTTCTCTCTCTCTCTCTCTCTCTCTCTCTCTCTCTTTCTGTTTCCTCTCATTTAACTAGGAGCACGTGAAGAGCTTGGGCATTTGTTGCCTTCCACTATGTGGCCGATGCCATATTTCGCAAAAGTATGCCACATAATACGCATCGATGTCAAATCAAAAGATTTTGGCACCGCTCTCGCGATGTGAGAGAGTTGGCACCGCGGTGCACACAGACCCACATGTACAAACAAATCAATCAAACCAACTACACCAGCCTCTCACTCTCCCAAACAAGTGTTTTTTATTGCCTCAGTCCTCTCTCTCTCTCTCTCCCACGCAGTGTTTTTTCGTTGTGTGAGTTAATTTGGCACCGGAGCAAAGTAGGTGATCCAGATTGGGACACCAGGTGAGCAATGGAGGGGCATCGATGCCAACTGCATCACAAGTGAATTTGGCACATGTTTTGGCCTACATAGCCCACTTTTGTACTCCCTCCGTCCCAAAATTCTTGTCTTAAATTTGTCTAAATATGGATGTATCTAGTTACATTTTAGTGTTAGATACATCCGTATCTAAACAAATGTAAGACAAGAATTTTGGGACGGAAAAATCTACTCGTATTTAGTATAAAATTTTGACCATAGATTTACCTAAGAAAATGCCAATGCATGTCACTAAAAAATACACCATTTGAAATTATGTTCAAATCTGAATCCAACGATATAGTTCTTAGTGACATGCATTAACATTTTGTCGATTAAATCTATGGTCAAATTTTGATACTACAAAATTGGAAGAGTAAACCGGGACGGAGGTAGTACTTGCTCATAGGGTAACCATAGAGTTCTTGGAGTAGTCTAAGTTACTTTCCACTATGACTAGCCTAGGCTAATATAGTAGTACAGCATAAAAAGCGATGCGGTGATCACGTGAGAAAAATACTAAAACATTTCTTTCGGTGCAGTGCGTAGATGCAGTTTTGAACACTACACTTGTCATCGTAATTTGGGAAAATTACAAAAAAAATCGAGCTATGTTGTGATTACCATTTACTTATAGGAAATAAGTTTCGCCTCGATGAGTAGCTTCTCCGTGCACGGAAAGCATGTAAGGAATCCAACAACTTGATCCAGATTGGGGCCGATAGATTTTAGTGCTAAGATCTTCACTGTGCGCATGGACTGGGTCAAGCTTGTGGGAATCATTTTCTGGAAGACGGTCGTAAATACATCAAGAAGAAATTTAAAAATGTGAATTTCAAGAAGACGGAGAAGAAGATGAGTGTACCTGAACGATTACGGATCCAATAAAGAGTTCGGAGAATTTGGCAGACGAGTACACCAACGCTGTCAATTTCGGTGCGTCAATGACCCTGATTTTTGTTGGACCTTCTAGATCCGATACAAGCAATCTCTCAAGGAAAGGCGCATTCTCAATGACCATAACGTGGAACAGCTGGAGTGATCTCTTCCCAATTGATGTCTTGTTGCGGGGCCAGCAAGACACATAAATCCATCGGAGATTCGTCGAGGCGATGTGGAGGCTAATGAACCCGTGGATCTGCTCAAGACGAAGGTACTCGAGCGCAGTACAGCTGCGGAGCAGGTGCTCCATAGCCTTCTTCGAGATGACAACGTCGAAGAGGTCGAGTTGCTTGAGTTGAGGGAGAAGAAGGGCAGGCGTGGCATTAAGCTGGGGAAGATAGCAGGAGCTTAAGCTGGCGCGGCGCAGTGTTGGCGTGAGGCGGAGCGCGGACGGCGGCAGAGAGCGACATCGTCCAGCTTCAAAGCTGAGCTCCTCGATCTGATCTAGGGCGAGCAATAAGAACCACTCATCGAACTTGGGTTGGACCTTGCAGTTGGTACTGAACATGTGGATGTCAAGGCGTCTGGCTGGCCTAGGGTGCGATGAAAGGATCTTGGAGACTGCGGGCATGCGTTCGCAATCCCCGTCGCAGAGGCAGCTATCGATGGTGAGGTTGAGGGGGACGCAGCGCCAGAGGGGGCGCCACCTCCGGGAGAGCAGGGCGGTCCGCACGACAGATTTGGTGGGGAGGAGGCCGATGATGACGAGCAGCATGTCGTCAGGGAGGCTGCTGATGAAGTCCAGGCTCGCCGGATGCAGTTTTGGCTCGAGTCGCCTCCGCTTGTTGGCTGCCTCACCGTCCATCTCAACCGGCGGCGACGCCGGTGTACACGTGTGCTGGTGTGTGTTGTGTGCTGGGTGTCTTGTGAGTGTGTCATACATGCATGCCACCGTGCAGTGGTGAAATTTCTTGAAGTCGTCCTTGGCGCACAAGAAGTTTGTCCTCAATCGCCCTCAATTTACTAGCGTGCGGGTGCTACCCAGTGGTTTCAACTTTGTTTACTTCACCGCGTGTCGAGATGGGCCTCTAGTTTACTTATTTTCACCCATCGCCACATGTGCGGCACATGAAGATCTGAGAACTTCGGTGACAAGGCAGCATGTGGACTGGTTGACCGGTCAACTAAACAATATACGGAGCTATACACTGACAGATGAGCGTATAATCCGTCGGTATAGAGAGTTCGAGTGAGAGGGGAGGCCCGTGAGAGATAGCAGAGAGAGAGAGAGAGAAAGAGCTACTCCCTCCGTTCGATAATGTAGTTCCAACATTTTTTAAGTCAAACTTTTGAAACTTTGACCAAGTTTATAAAGAAATTACTTATATCTACATTACCAAAGATAAATGATAGTATGAAGTAAGTACATGTTGTGATGAATCTAATGATCATTCCAGATGTAAATGTTTTTTTCTCCACATATACCTGGTCAAACTTTTCTGAGGTTTGACTTTTCAAAACATCCATATGCTTATGGACGTGTGAGTCCCTAACTAGAGAGAGAGAGAGAGAGAGAGAGAGAGAGTGTGTGTGTGTGTGTGAAAGAGACATAGACAACACACGATAAAAATAGAGAAAAAGCATGTGTGTCTTATGCAAACATATCACACATGCATCTTCGACAATGGAGGCAAGGTGAGGAGATAGTGTGTGGTTGTTTGGAACCGAGAGAGCAAGACCCTAGCACGTGGCCAAGAGGGGTCGACAAACAAGGAGAGAGGTCGAGAGAGGCGACGGAGAAAATGCAGACATGGGGAGGAGAGAGTGTATGTTTTTCATAGAGATCCCTGGAGATTGTGATGGGACTACATGGGTGGGAGATCGAGTGACAAGGTGTGTGCACGATAGAAGATGCCCGAGAGATATCGAGATAGGCGTATGGATGGAAGGAGACAACACGTGTGTTCTGATGGCTAGTAAGAGATAATCATACTTAGGAGGGAGTGCTTGCGCCTATGATGGAGTGAGGATTATGGTACTTAGGGGGTGCGTGTCACATGGAGAGAGAACAAGGGGAGAGTGTTGGATGGGTCTATATGTATAGCCTTGGCGAACATGTGTATGTCGGATTTCGGGTTCCGGCAGACCCTTGAGGTTCGAACACTGGTGTGCGCGCGGAGATCTCGCCCTCTACCTACCTGCACCCCGCCGACTCGCTAGGGTCTAAGCTAAGGAAAGAACAGCACAAGAGACACAAGGTTTATACTAGTTCGGGCCACCATTATGGTGTAATACCCTACTCTAGTTTGTGGTGTGGTGGATTGCCTCTTGGGCTGATGATGATGAACAATACAAGTAAGAACAGCCTCGCGAGGGTCTGTTCTTGGCTGGGGCGATGAACTGCTAGGAGGAGTTCAGTCACCCTTCTCTCTCTCTCTTCTTGTTCTCGATGCCTCTCTACCAGCTTCCAGATTAGTCTCTCCGTTTTTCTACCCTGTGGGTGGCTAGTCCTATTTATAGGCAAAGGCCCTGGGCCTCTTCCCAAATATTGAGCGGGAAGGGCTCCAACAATTGGCCATTTTGAAAGGGAACATCTAGTACACTTATCCTGACTAAAGTCGGTCCTCTCCTGCCAAAGGCTCTGGTGGTGACGCCTGCTTGGGCTCCACAATGACTTCCTTCTTGCTGTTGGGCTGGTCTTGGTCTCGTTGCACCGAAACGGGTGCCTTTGCTTGATGCTCTCGCCTGCGCTTGCTCCCTTTGCACCAAAGAGGAAAGGAGGACCTTCTGCAGCTGGCTGGCGCCCTTGGCGCCCTTGGTCGTCATGGCTTGCGTCATGGGCACCTCGTGAGGTACCCCGCCTTGATCTCTCCGCCTCCTCGTAAGCCGACCTGATGAGGCCGTGCCTGAGGAGGCTCCGTGTCGTCCGCCCCGCGAGGCTTGGCCCCTCGAGAGGGTCTTGGGCTTGTGTTGATGAAGATGGGCCGTGCTGGGCCCCTCCTTGAGCCACGCCGCAGCCGCAGCGAGCAAGTCTGGGACCCCGTTCCCAGTAAGCGCCGACAGAGCCCCCAGACCCAAAACACGCCCGGACTTGGCCGTGCTGAGAGGCGAAAGGGCAAGGGTGAAGCGCCGCGGGCCCTAACAGCCTGCTGCCTTGGGCGCCGCATGGCGGTTGATTGGACATGGGCGCCTCCACTTCCCCATGATGCCTCGGTAACTGCGCGGATTGGCGAGTCCCTGCATGCAAAGCGGGTCATGATTACCTGCGATCGTGGAGGCCGACGGTTGGCCTTCGCCGGCCATAAGTACGGGACGGCGCGCGCCCCTTCAGTTCATCTCCCCTCGCTTCCCCTTCTTCTTCATGACTACATCGAGGAGGTTCTCGGCCGCAGAGAAGGGAAAGGCCCGCCAGGTTGAGCCTGCCTCTCCCCCGCCCAAGCGCAGCCGAGGGCGCCCTCGCAAACATCCTGCGGCCACCACGGCGGCTCCCCGCGGTCGTGAAGATGATTTCCAGCGCGGTGACGGGTGGACAGCCGCGGCCGGGGGGCGCGCTTTGGTTGCGCGTCCCCCTAGGCCGCGCTTTTGCACTGCAGAGGTACTGCCGGAGTTCATCGTGTGGTCTGCGGAGCCGACTAGCACCCGGCTTCAGCTTCCTCGCTTCCTCCTCGGTGAGCTCCGGCGGCGCCCAGGCGGCCTCGCTCGAGCGGGGCGGCTGCTGCAGCCGGGCCTCTTGGGCTTCGCTGGAGGTCTCCGCAGCCGGGAGCCTGGCCTTGACCCGCGGCTGGCAGACGTTTGCCCGCGCGCGTGGCCTAAGCCGTCGGTGCACCCTGCACTTCAAGTTCGACGGCGATGCCACCCTTTACCTGAGGGTGTTTGGGGAAGATGGTCGCCGCACAGGGTGCTGCCCCGAGGACGACGACCGCGGCCGGGGACCCAGCCCCGGTGATGACGGAGAGGACGACGCTCACGTGGTAGGTGGCGCCCAGGGTTCCTCGAGCTTCACTGGCTCTTCTTCGGGCGGAGACTCTTCTAGCAGCGGTCGCGGTCAGCCCCCACGCCGTCGTTCCTGCCTGGAGGGCGGTAGCGCGTCCGCCCGCCGTCGCGCCTCGGTGAAGCGCGAGAGGGAGTCCGCCTGAGCTCTGGAGGCGGCATGAGTCTTCCCTGCGGGCCGGTGTGAGGCGAGCCGCGCTTGATTTGTTTTCTCTTTTCCTTTTTCCTGCGTAAAAAGACAGTAGTGTGGTGCCCCGCGGGGGCGAGTTTGTGTTTCCGCGCGTGAGTAGTTCCCGGCCTCACCCGTGGGGGCGACCCACCCGGGTCCTGTGTTCGTGTTGCGGTGCCCGTGGGGCACGGACTGGAGGGGTGCTCCTGTAGTGGACCCAGGTCGCGGAACCTTTGAACGATAGGGACAAAAACACTCACGAGGGCGCTCGGGCTGCCCCCCTCGCGAGACCGCGCGTGAGAGAAATCGAGGCAGGAGAGTGAAAAGTCGAAGAGCTCCAAATCAAAGGCGGCAACAGCTTCGATAAAACTTCAAATGAGAATGAACACGTCAACTGCGGAAAGCAAATGAGAAAGCCGCGTCCGCCACCTAATCTAGTCTTCGACGTCTTCTCACCAGCGCGGAGCTAAGTGCTGCCACTGGGCGTGGGAGGGAGCCCCAGGGCCTGAGACCGGCGCTCCTGAGACTCCGGGGTGTGTACAGCCCCAACTCATTATTACGTGAGAGTGTCACGGGCGGCGAGCTTCACAGGCATTGGCCTTCTTCACAGGTTCCGGGCCTTTCTTGGGGGAACAAGCTTCACGGGCATTTTCCCTCTTCACAGGCTCCGGGCCTTTTACAAAAAAGCGGCAGCTTCACAGGCATTCGCCTTCTTCACAGGCTCTGGGCCTTTTCCAAAAAGATAGTCTTCACAGGCGTTCGCCTTCTTCGCAGGCTCTGGGCCTTTTCCAAAAAGATAGTCTTCACAGGCGTTCGCCTTCTTCACAGGCTCTGGGCCTTTTCCAAAAAGATAGTCTTCACAGGCATTCGCCTTCTTCACAGGCTCTGGGCCTTTTCAGGGGTAAAATCTCCAGAGGTGCTGGATGTTCCATGCGTTCTGGATTGGCACCCCCTCCTGAGTCTCCAAGCGCGCAGAGCCAGGCCTGCAAACATGAACAACTTTGAACGGGCCCTCCCACATGGGAGAGAGCTTGTGCAGTCCCTCCCTGGAGAGGACCCGTCTGAGCACGAGGTCTCCTACCTCAAGAGTTCTGGGGCGGATGTTGCGGCAGTGGTACCGTCGCAGTGCTTGTTGGTACCTCGCCGCTCGCAACGCGGCTTCTCGGCGACGCTCCTCCCCCAGCACGAGGTCCATCCCCCGCATGGCGTCCTGCTGTGCCTCGTCAAACGCCAGGACCCGTGCGGAGCGATGTCTGACCTCGTGAGGGAGGGCCGCTTTGGCTCCATAGACCAGGAAGAACAGGGTCTCTCCAGTTGGCTTGGTCGCGGTTGTGCGGATGGACCACAACACGGACTGAAGCTCGTCGTACCAACCTCTGCCGCAGGCCTCCAGCTTCTTCTTGAACGTCCTGGTCTTGAGGCCCCTCAGGACCTCTGCGTTGGCCTGCTCGGCCTGGCCGTTGCTTCGGGGGTTCACCATCGAAGCGTAGCATATCTGCGTTCCAAGGTTAGCACAGTATGTTCTGAAGAGTTTACTGGTGAACCGCGAACTGTTGTCCGTGATGATGCAGTTCGGCACCCCGAACCGGCTCACGATGCCCTTGATGAATTTGACCGCGGAACCCGCAAGGATGGTGCGGACGGCTTCTACTTCAGCCCACTTTGTGAACTTGTCCACGGCAACGTAGAGGTAGCGATAGCCCCCTGGCGCCCGCGAAAACGGGCCCAGGATGTCCAGCCCCCAGACTGCGAATGGCCATGAAAGTGGTATAGTCTGCAGGCCTCCTGTCGGCTGGTGTATCTGCTTGGCGTGGAATTGGCAGGCCTCACAAGCCTTCACCAGCTCGACGGCGTCATTGAGTGCGGTGGGCCAATAGAACCCACTGCGGAAAGCCTTGCCGACGAGGGTCCGTGATGATGAATGATGCCCACAGTCTCCGCCGTGTATATCTGCCAATAGTTCCTTCCCTTGCTCCCTGGAGATGCAACACAGGGATACGTCGTTTGGTCGCTTCCGGTAGAGCTCCCCATCCCTGATGCAGTATGTTGTGGCTTGCCGCTCCACACGCTCCGCCTCCCCCTCCTTCTCTGGCAGGGTCCCTTGTGTTAAGTAACTCCGGAGCTCCGTTATCCAGCACCCCTCCTGAGGCTCCATCATCAGCAGCAGGTGTGCTCCTGAGGCCGGGCCACAGACTGGGGCTCTCGAGGCAGGCGGCTCAGGGAGCTCCTCCCGAGGCTGTGCCGTGTTTGATAATGATGGTAGGGCTGAGGGCTTGAGGAGCCGCTCCTTGAAGACGCCGGGCTCCTGAGGTAACCGCCTGGACGCCCGTTTGGCGATGTCGTCGACCTCTTGATTGGTGCCGCGGGGCACATGCTTCAACTCCAATCCCAGAACTGCTTCTCCATCCTGCGGACCTCCGCAAGGTAAGCTTCCATGTGCTCATCTTTCGGCTCGTACACCTTGTTGGAGAAATTGACGAGGAGCTGCGAATCGCCCTTGATGGTGAGGCGTTTCACCCCTAGGGCCCCTGCGGCCTTCAAGCCCGCTATTAGACCTTCATACTCCGCTATGTTGTTGGAGACCTTTTCACCTTGCTGGAAACAGAGCTGTACTCCATAGTAGAGCTTGTCCTGAGTAGGCGATATTAGCTTGCCCATTGACACCATGTCTAGAAACGCCCCATCAAAGTACATGACCCAGCCTTAGGTGCCTCGCTTCCGGGGAGAGGATCGATCCTCGCCCGACCTTGAGGCCGGTGCCTTAAATCCATTCTGCCACAAAATCCGCTAATGCTGCTCCCTTGATGACTCTGGTGGCGTGCTGAATTCGAGCTGAAAGCAGCTTGCAGCTCTATGTTCCACTCAACGACCCTTCCGGCTGAGTTAGGGCTCCTAAGCACTCTCCCAAGGGGTATGATGAGGCGACCTTGATGGGGTGACCACGAAAATAGTCTGCAGCTTGCGTGAGGCCACCGATGTCGAGGAGGAGCTTCTGAGGCATGGGATACCGTGCCCTCGCATCCCGCAACACCGTGCTGACGAAGTATACTGGGTGCTCAACGAGATTGGGAGTGTCAATGCTGATGGCGCCCTCCAGAGACCGTGGCGCCTCCTGAGGCGATGAGACCTCCGGAGGCGGGCCACCTGGGTGAGGGGCCTCTTCCGCTCCCAGTGGGCTCTTCTGCGGCGGCTGATCCTCCTCAGCCATGGTGGTGGTTTTTGTGGGCCTTCCTTGTTCCTGCTTTGCCTTGACTCGGGCTGCTGTTGTGGCTTTGGTTTGGCGCTCCTCCCTAACCGCTACCAGGGCTGCACTGGAGGAGTAGGGAGTGGCGGCGAGATAGAGTACCAGGGGTTCTTGCGGGCGTGGAGCCACCATGACCGGAGGGTTGGTTAGGTACCTCTTGAGATCTTGAAACGCCTTGTCGGCCTCTTTAGTCCATTCAAAGGGCACCTTCTTCTTCATTAACTGAAAGAAAGGCAACGCTCGTTCCCCCAGCTTGGAGATAAAGCGCCCTAGCGCAGTCACGCGCCCAGTGAGCTTCTGCATTTCCCTGAGGGTCTTTGGCGGGCTCATGTCCTCGACCACCTTGACCTTCTCTGGGTTAGCCTCGATGCCTTGGTAAGATACGAGGAAACCCAAGAGCTTGCCCGAGGGGACTCCGAACACACACTTCTCTGGGTTGAGCCGCAGGCTCACTGCATTGAGGCTCGTGAAGGTTTCCTCCAGGTCTTGTATCAGGGTCCTGGCCTCCCAAGACTTCACAACAATGTCATCGACGTAAGCCTCAACATTCTTCCCGAGCTGCGGGCCCAAGGTGATGTGCATCAGCCGCTGAAAGGTCGCCCCTGCATTGCGCAGCCCAAATGGCATGCATGTGTAGCAGTACACCCCACACGGGGTTAGGAAGGCTGTCTTTTCGATGTCTTCCACTGCCATCTTGATCTGGTGATACCCAGAGAAGGCATCCAAGAAGCATAGCAGGTCGCACTCTGCGGTGGAATCGACTATCACGTCGTCGTCTTGGGGGGCGCGGAGCGGATCTTGCGGGCATGCCTTGTTGAGGTTGGTGAAGTCGACACACATGCGCTCCTTCCCTCCCTTCTTCGGCACAACAACAGGGTTGGCCAACCAATCCGGATATCGGACCTCGCGAATGACCCCAACGGCTTCTAGTTTGCGGGTCTCTTGGATGATGAAGGCCTGCTTTTCTGTGGACTACCGCCTTGCCTTCTGCTTCACAGGGCGCACGTTGGGGCACACGTTGAGGTGATGCTCGATTACGCTCCTAGGGATCCCCACCAACTGGTCAGGCTCCCAGGAAAATACCTTCTTGTTCGCGCGCAGGAACTTGACCAAGGCCTCCTCCTGCTCGGGCTCGAGGTTGGCGCCGATGGTGAAAGTGGCGTCAGTGGACCCATCCTCATCGACGGGTATCTGCTTGGTTTCTGCCTTGTCTTGGGTGAACAACTGTTTCTTCTTGGCGGGTGCAACCCCCTTAGGCTCGGGGGTCTCTGAGTCGGCGGGTTGTGCCGATGCCGCCGTCTTGAAGGCGAGCTTGAGCGCTCGCAGCGCGTCTCCGGTGTCCCCATGCACGATGAGGACCCCGTTGCTCCCAGGCATCTTCATGAGGTTGTACGCCGGGTGTGTCGTGGCCATGAATTGGGCCAGCGCTGGATAGCCGAGGATGGCGTTGTAGGGGAGGCCGATGGGGGCGTTGTCGAAGTCGATCAGCTCCGTGCGGAAGTTGTCGTGGGTTAGAAGGTCCTTTGGGAGCGGATCTGTCCCAAGGAGCTAGATGACCCGCCCCGGCCTGAGAAGGGCCGGCTGGGTTCTTGATCGTTCGAGGTATCCGAGGAGGTTGAAGGCTTCAACCGAAACCTTTGAGCCAGCGCCGCCATCGATGAGAGTTTTGGTGATAGCCACTGGCAGATGGTGGGGGTGCACAGCATGGGGGCGCTTGCGAGCAGGCGAGTTGGAGGGTGGTCCTCCGAGCTGAAGGTCGAGCCAGCCTTGGCTGCTGCGACCGGAAGAACCCCGCCGCGTGGGGCGGCGACCCGGCGGATGAGCGGCTTGACATGGTGACTTGTGGCGGCGCTGCGAGCCGCCTTTGGAGGCGCGACGACCGGGGTGTTGGTGTAGCGAGGTGGGCGAGAAGAGCCGCACAGCTCTTCCCAAGAGGCCACGGAGGCCGCCGGCGGTGGAGCAACCATGCTTGCGGGCGCGGTGAGGGCCATGGGAAGCCAGTTGGCCATGACCTGTCGTCACCTCCGGCCGAGGATGGCCTCCTAAATGCGCTAGCAAGAAGGCTAAGCGGATCGATCGCGCCGTTATGGCCTTGGCGGCGTCGTTAACGAACTTGTCCGGCCACCGCACCCGTTGGAGGCTGGGCGAGGCTCGAGCCCCAGCCCCGTCTTGGCATCGGCGATCGGGCCAGGCGACAGCGCTACTCATCGCATGGCGGGTCATGGTGGTGGCGAAGGAGAGCCCGGTGCACCCCTACCCGTGGCGCCAAATGTCGATTCGGGTTCGGTAGACCCTTGAGGTTCGAACACTTTGGGGGTGCGCGGAGATCTAGCCCTCTACCTACACACCTGCCGACTCGCTAGGATCTAAGCTAAGGAAAGAACAACACAAGAGACACAAGGTTTATACTAGTTCGGGCCACCATTGTGGTGTAATACCCTACTCTAGTTTGTGGTGTGGTGGGTTGCCTCTTGGGCTGATGATGATGAACAATACAAGGAAGAACAGCCTCGTGAGGGTCTGTTCTTGGCTGGGGCGATGAACTGCTAGGAGGAGTTCAGTCACCCTTCTCTCTCTCTCTCTTTTTGTTCTCGATGCCTCTCTACCAGCTTCCAGATTAGTCTCTCTATTTTTCTACCCTGTGGGTGGCTAGTCCTATTTATAGGCAAAGGCCCTAGGCCTCTTCCCAAATATTGGTGACAAAGGCGCCAACAATTAGCCATTTGAAGGGAACATCTAGTACACTTATCTGACTAAAGTCGGTCCTCGCCTGCCAAAGGCTCTGGTGGTGACGCCTGCTTGGGCTCCACAATGACTTCCTTCTTGCTGTTGGGCTGGTCTTGGTCTTGTTGCACCGAAACGGGTGCCTTTGCTTGATGCTCTCGCCTGCGCTTGCTCCCTTTGCACCAAAGAGGAAAGGAGGAAACTGCGCGGGCTGGCACCCGCCTGGCGCCCTTGGTCGTCAAGGCTTGTGTCATGGGCACCTCATGAGGTACCCCGCCTTGATCTCTCCGCTTCCTCGTGAGCCGACCTGATGAGGCCGTGCCTGAGGAGGCTCCGTGTCGTCCGCCCCGTGAGGCTTGGCCCCTCGCGAGGGTCTTGGGCTTGTGTTGATGAAGATGGGCCGTGCTGGGCCCCTCCTTGAGCCACGACGCAGGCCGCAGGCAGGCAAGTCTGGGGACCCCCGTTTCCAGAACGCCGACAGTGTATGTGTGAACCAGGGAGATATAAAGCTAGTTTGGCTTGCGTCCTAAGCATCTTTTGCCTGGCCTGGGGTTGTGGCTGGATTTCATGCACATTTGTTTGGTTGCTACCCTGTGAAAATGAAAGCCCGCTGGCACAGGTTCCTTGCACTTTAATTAGCTTTGGCTGAACTCCGGACACTGCAAGTAGCCTGGCCCGGCCGACCGATTTGAGCGCTGGCCATGCACAGTGCGTGTATACGAGGCTAATGACAACATGGATGGATATTAGAATTAAATAATTGATGCATGGATTGATTGATGGGACATTGATGCTTTGCTGGCCCGAGCTGAACCAAGCGCTTGACACCACACAAGCCTGGCCAGCAGAAATATTTTACATCTCACGTCCACACCGAGCGATACCGGCCATCAAGGCATGAGGTCAGTCACGAACCAAACTGACCAATAAAGTTTGAGAGAGATTGAGGAGCCCGATAAGGCTGAGTGGTGCGTCGAGATAGCTGAGAGGGGAAAGAGATATTCCATCCGCTCGATAATGCGGTGCATGTAAATTTTTAGAAGTCAAACTTTGGAAACTTTGATCAGGTTTACGCAAATGTTATTTATATCTACAATACCAAAGATACATCATACAAAACTACATCTCATGGTGAATCTAATTGTATATGTTTGCCGTACTAGATGTTATTCTTTTCTCCACGTACATGGTCAAACTTTGTGATGTTTGACTTTTCAATAAATCTATATGCTATGGACGAGGAGAGTGCCTCGGTCGAGACAGATCAAGTGCGTGTGAAGGAGAATGAGTAAGTGTGCAAAAAGTGTATGTGTGTGAAAGAAAGTGACAACAAAGCGATAAATTAGAGAGAGTGTGTTTTTCGTTTCTTATGCGAACATATCACGCATGCATCTCCGAGATGGAAAAGCGAGGCGAGGAGATACGAAGATAGCTAGTGTGTGATTGTTTGCAGCGGAGAGAGACACCCTGTAGCACATGTCCAATAGAGGTCGGCCAACAAGGAACAAAGGTCGAGAGGGACACATGGATGGCATGGGCGCATGGGGAGGGAGAGAGGTGTGTTTGTGATAGAGATCCCTCGAGATCGTGAGGGGACTATATGGGTGGGAGATCGAGGAGTGCGTGCATGATAGAAAGATGCCCGAGAGAAATCGAGATAGACCATGCACATGTTTGTGATGGAGACTAAGATTAGCTAGTCATATACATATAGGGGGGACTGTGTGTGCCTATAGTTGAGTGAGAGACCACCATACTTGGCCATTTTGGCATGAGATTGTGTGTGTGCGCGTGTGCGATGGAGAGAGAACGAGGGGGAGAGATAGAGTTTTAGATGGGCCTATCAAGTGTGAGTGAGATATGCATGTGTATGTGTCACCCAGGTGGATGGAGAGTTTGAGAGAGGGGGAAAGAGCTCCAAGACGACATAGTGGTGTGTGAGAGAGTTACAGGCATAGAGCCAAGGAATTTGTGTGCGTACGATGAGTGCACCCAGTATATCTAGCTTGGACTAGCTAGAGTATCATACATAGTGTGCGAGAGAGACCTATAGATGGTGTATATATGCATGCGAACTAGAAAGACCCCCCACACACACACACAAAGAGAGAGAGAGATGGAGAGAAAGGAGAGGGACCAACAAGGTTTTTGTGTCGGATCGTGCGACAGAATTGAAGATTGTCGAGAGAGAGAGAGAGAGAGAGAGAGAGAGAGAGAGAGAGAACAGGAGGAGAGGGGAGGTCGCGTTTTATGCATCAAAGACTGATATAAACCATGTTTCGATATAAACTTGCATTCAAATATTTAAATTGGAGAACATGTTATGCGCAATCCACACATGAGCGGATATATGCGTATATCAAACAAGTTCATTAATTTGACTTTCAACATGTTCATGGAGTACTATAATCTTGTACAACATGCTACTTGATTGAGGTGTTCAATTTTGGATTTAGTTCATTATTTTGACCTACCGAATGAGCTATTTCATTGAATCGAGATATTTCATTTTGGGTTTGATTCGCGTTTTGAGTGGGTCAACTATTTGTCATATAGTAAATCGCTAGCAACGAGCATGTAAAACACATTACTCCCGAGCATCTCTCCATCTAAAAAGAAGTGGCAAGCTAATATTTCAAAATTTGATCCGAATCGACTTGGTAAGGTAGAGCGTGGATGCTCGTTCTCCCAAAATTTGAGCGAACCGTTAAACATCCTCTGCTTTCGGTGGAATTACTTTGAGCAAATAAATGGGAGGCGCGAAATTACCGTCCTATGTGGGACAGACATCAATTGGCCCATTGTACATCGAGGTAGGTTAGTAACTTCATCCAAGCGCGCCTTCTCCTCGGCGAAATGACATGTGCGAATAATTCATAAACCATGGTCGGCAAAACACGCTCTCCTCGCCGAAATAGCTCGCCCACTATTTCAAAACACGCTCTCCTCACCGAAATCGCTCGCGCCACTATAGTTCAAAACACGCCCTCCTGCTTGAAATCGCTCCGCCCACTATTTGGGGAGAAGCAAAGTTACTCTACTATCCCGACCCTCGGTTACAGACCCAAGCCGAGAAGCCTATAGGCAAGGGTAGGCTGTAACTCCCCTCACATTTAGACAAATGCATCCGTAAGACATGGTTCCCTCCTCCCAATTCCCCCCCCGCCCCCCCCATTCATACCTCGTGGCATCAAATCACCTTCTCCCGGAAGCTCCCTTCTCCCGAGCATGAAACCTCAGCCCCACCTCCATGGCGCCCCCCGCACCAATTTCACAGCCGCCCTCCTCCCTAATGCGGAGGCGCTGTCCATTGCCGTCGTGCCTTTGGGCGTGTGCCTCTTACTCCGTCTTCTGGTGCTGCCTCGGCAGCGGCCGCGTGAACCGTGCGGTGCCGATTCACCCCGCCGTTGTTCACGGTGCGGGCGGCTCCAACCGGATCCGTCCGAGTCTGGCGCTGCTTGGCGTAGCCGTCGACCGTCGCGACATCGCTCTTTCCCTGCCGTCGGTCGCCACCGCAACGCGCCCGGCCTCACCGACTCGGCAGCTGGACCTGCCTACTTCACCATGCCGCCAGATAGGTCGCACCTTCATCTCAAATCACTTTATTTAGGCGTCGGTTGTCTAAATTTTATTACAGGCCAATCGATTCCCAATGGGAAGCAGCACCCCTCGGCGGCGGAGCTCCTAGGCTGCCGGTTGGCTGGTGTCTAACATAAGGGTGCGGGCCGCAAGTTCGCCTTGTGAGCAGCGCTTAGATGGCTATCTTTTAGAGTTGCGTGGGTTGAAGGTACTGCCGCCGCGGATCTGGATGATGGGAGTCTTTGTGGATTGGCCGGGAAGGCGCAACCCGCGGCGGTGCGATGGGGCGAGGCGGGGTTTTGGCGGGGCCATGGGACGGCGGAGGCAGGCTGCTCTGCCGTTGGTCGCTGGCTCTTCGGGAAGATTCGAGCAGTGTCGGTGGGAGGCACAAGGCAACCAGCCATCCGGCGTAGATCAGACGATACAAAATAAAATAAAATCGTGTGACCCCAATTTAGTCTTCAGTCAACAGACGTGTGACCACTCTCGTACCTTTCTGTTGATCTCTTAGTGTATTTCTTCAGATCAAAGAGATATGTCGTTCTTAACATTATGTGTTATCTGCATCTTCAGACACACCGTCTTCCGACTCACCGCAGCTGCTCCAACAAGGGAAGCATACACGGAAGGAGCTATAGTCCCCACTCAGCAGTTCCTGCATCGAATGCGTGCCCGACATGGACAGCCACAACAAGCTGCAGGGCCATCGACAAGTCAGCACATGATGCTCACTCCTATGGATGGCAGCCAGATAGGTTGTACCCTCATCTTACTTGTGTGCAACATTTATGGCTTTGTTATTCATCTAAGCATGGAAAATAGATCATCACATTTCACTTTGTATATTCATGCTGATCTCTTACGGGTCTTGTTAGGAGTTAACGTTGTTCCATAGTTCAGCTAAGATACTTGTTCTTTAGGTAACGTTGTTCCATAGTTATCATCCATCAGCCAATGCTATCCCAGAGGCTGGTGATTATAGTATTATACCACTTCTAGTATTACCTATGTTGTTCTTTAATACTTTTGTGTGCCATCTAGTTAATCTAGAGTACAAGCGATACATATTACGTAGCTTTCATCATGTTCTCCCTTTAGTTTATGAGACCTGTTGCTGCTAGTTAACCCGAGTCCTACTATTTATGTCGTCTCCTACAGGCACTCATTACATAAATCTAACTACTAGTTGTCTTCCATGCATGTCAGATATAATTGCACACTTGATATATCCACAAGAACCTCATGGAGCAATGTAAAGGCCAATAAACTTGATGTCAATGATACCCAATATGATGGAACATGTAAAGGCAGTTCTTGAAGACTTGCGAGAAAGATGATGAATCCTCTTCACCCCACAAGGTCCTTGCTCTAACTTGGCATGTGATATGGGTACAACATGCATATAATGTCTGGAGTGTATCTACTCTATTGCAATGCCATGTGCTTAGCATGCTGATCATGCATGTAAATATGTCATGCCTTCCTGTTTTTGAGTACCTATTCCATTCATGATAACATGTTTTCAAATTCAAATCTTGTCATTCTACTCTATCGCAATGCCATCTGCTTAATTTGGACATCATGCTTCGAATATCTTATGCATTGTTATTCATCGGTATGTACTTCATCTATCTACCATACCATGTTTTTTACATTGAAGTGTTGTTCTAGTGCTCTGTTGCAATGCCATCTTATTTTCCCAATCATACATGTGTATGTTGCCTTAGTTATTTCTGTATGTATTCCGCTAGCATACAGTTTTACATTCAACTAGTGTTTTTTTTTGTGTTGTCTGTCGTATCCTAGCTCTTACACCATACTCCCTCCGTCCGGATTACATGTTGCCGAAATGGATAAAAAAGGATGTATCTAGAACTGAAATACGCCTAGACCCATCCATTTTTTCCGGATGGAGGGAATACATGTCAATATGTCATGCCTTTCTATTCTTCATTACCTATTCCATCTCTCTGCTGCCGCATGTTTTATAATTAAAGCACCATTCTTCTATACAAGGCATGCAAGGGGAAGATGACTATGTTAGAATCTGAAGGGTTACAAACAAGGCCTTTGCAAAAGATCCAAACGCCAGGAGATAATAAACCAACTCCAGTTTTTATAGATCTTGCTCAAAGACAGAGAAACCCAACTCCTCACGATAATAAGCAGATTCCGTTGGCCAAAGAACTAGTCCGCTCGATCCAGCAAAAATATGTCAACTCAATTCTAAGAAGCGTGTGCGTATCCTTGCATCATGAAATTTTATAGCATGCTGATCATATTTTCTACATGTTTCTTACCCATCTCTCTTTTAGAAAATAAGCTTAACAGATAGAAGATTTTCTGCAATGGTATCACTTATGAGGAAAGATTCTTGCAGGAATTCTCTGTGCTCCAATGTAGATGTAAGTACCTGTTGTATATCACTATATTTTTACATCAGCATGTATTTTGTTAATCGGCGTGAATCAACCTTTATCGATCTAAATTTAGTTGTAGCAAAATGTATGATTAAAGGCCACAATGTTGATTTTGCAAGGAAAACTGCCTAGTAGTTTTGCATCTGAGCTGCATGAGTGTACTATCTCATATCGGTGGGTTTGAATACTTTGGTTCTGCAGTGGGTTTTTAGGTGTTTTTTCTTGTGTTGTCTGTCGTATCCTAGCTCTTACATCATACTCCCTCCGTCCGGATTAAATGTCACAGAAATGGATAAAACTGGATGTATCTAGAACTGAAATACGCCTAGACCCATCCATTTATTTCGGATGGAGGAATACATGTCAATATGTCATGCCTTTCTATTCTTGATTACCTATTCCATCTCTGTTGTAGCATGTTTTATAACTGAATCACCATTCTTCTATATAAGGCATGCAAGGGAAGATGGCTATGTTAGAATCTGAAGGGTTACAAACCAGGTCTTTGCAAAAGATCCAAGCGCCAGAGATAATAAACCAACTCCATTTTTCATAGATATTGCTCCGTACGAGAGAAACCCAACTCCCCCGATAATAAGCAGATTCCGGTGGCCAAAGAACTAGTCCTCTCGATCCAGCAAAGAATGTCAACTCCATTCTAAGAAGCGTGTGCGTATCCTCGCATCATGAAATTTTATAGCATTCTGATCATATTTTCTACATGTTTCTTACCCATCTCTCTTTTAGAAAATAAGGTTAAGCGATAGAAGACTTCCTCCATTGGGATCGTATTAGAGGAAAATATCTTGCGAGAATTCTCTGTGCTCCAATCTGATGTAAGTACTGTTGTATATCACTATATTTTACATCAACATGTATTTTGTTAATCGGCGTGAATCTAACCTTTATCTGATCTAAAATTAGTTGTAGCAAAATGTTAAAGGCGCCAATGTTGATTTTGTAAGGAAAACTACTGGTAGTTTTGCATCTTGAGCTGCATGAATGTACTATCTCATATCACGCACATTCTTGAATTGTAGTGCTTCTCTGGTTGCCCATTCATTCATTGTGTCAATGTTGCTTTCGTATTACCTTACGGCTGATGATAGCTGTGCCATATTGTGTTAATTTGGTGTAGGCTAGTTGCCCAAACGTTCGTTGTGTCAATGTTGCTTTCCTATTATCGACTTGGCCAATGATAGCAATGCTAGTGTGTTAATTTTGTGCTGGCTCTTTGAAGATAAGAAGACAAACTACGAAAACAGCAAAGGCAACCCCATTGTTTCTTTCCGATAAATCTAGGCCAGGTAATATGGCAATAACTCATGATTAATCTGTTTGGTTCCGTCCTAATTTATGTTATGATGCATTGGTGAGACACTCTCCACTATCAATAATACAAGCCTGCCAAAATCGCCATCTGAATCATTCGGTATCCTCATCTCGAATGCAATGGAATAAATGTATGTTTGTGAACCAATTAATGGCTGAAGCAATGATGGAAATGGTGGATGAATCGGAGGTGCAGAGTCGTGCGACACAACAAGCGATCAATGTTTTGAGCGAGTGTAGCAAAGCAGCAAGAACTTGCCCACATGCTTATGGGCGTCATCATCTTTGAGGTTGCAGATTGTGGCGTTGTAGATGGTTAGGTTACGCTCATTTATTTGCTTGGCATCAATCTTTGATTGCCCGGTGGATGTAATTTCTGTAATATATCTTTGGATGTGCAGCGTTATTCCTGTATGCCGTACCTTTGCTTTCGTCGTAATGGGCTCAAATTATCTAATTTGGCCTAAAGACATAACGAACTTTAGTGGGCCCATTAAGTTAATGGGCGTTACTAAACGAAAGTTAATGGTGGCCCTCTTACCTCCCGGTCGTTAACGAGCCGACATCGAAGCGGGCAACAGGTGGCCCCAATTTATTTCACGGGTTGTTAACGAGCCGTTACTAAGTTTGGGCTACATATGGCCCAACTATCTTGTCGACCTTTAGCAGGCGAAAGAGGCAATGAGCTTGTCTTGGACCATGAAGAGCATGGGCGCTAAGAGGTCGAAAGTCGGTCGTATTATAAATGGCCCAAGCGTGTTGTGGGCCTTTAGCAGGCGAAAGAGAAAGCGGGCTGGTATTGGACCATGAAGGGCATGGGCGTTAAGAGGCCAAAACTAAGGTCCGACTACAAATGGCCCAACTCATTTATGGTCCGTTAACGGGCGAAAGGCACACAAGGGCGGAATTGGCCCAACACTTAAATGGGTCGCTAAAGGCCAAAACTCAGGTCCGACTACAAATGGCCCAACTGATTTATGGGCCGTCAACAGGTGAAAGTGACACGGGCGAAATTGGCCCAACACTTAAATGGGCGCTAAAGGCGAAACTCAGGTCCGACTACAAATGGCCCATCAGATTTATGGGCCGTCAGCAGTGAAAGACACACACGGCGGAAATTAGCCCAACATTTAAATGGGTCGCTAAAGGCGAAAGATGTACATCTGAAAATTGGCCCATCCATTAAATGGGCGTTAACGAGCCAAAATCTCATGGGCGATATTGAGCCCAAATATATAGCGGGCTGTTAGCGGGCTTGAGCGGCGATGGGCTGCAATGGTGTCAAATCTTTAACGGGCGAATTGGCACATCTCGTATGGGCCGTGGGCTTAAATGGACTGACACAAGTAGGCCTTATATGGGCGGCACGCTAATTTTACTGGGCGGCCTTTTTCACGAGGAATGGGCCTTTGTTGGGCGTGCCACGTGTCGACCTATCATAGGCGCCTTCGTCCAATGAGTGGATGACATCTGTTCCAGCGATGAGCCGACCGTGTTTCCTCTAGCCAATGATGATTTTACCGTGGAAAATCCCCATTGGTCGGGCTGTTAACGGGTTATCGGATCAAAACCCGACCCGATAGCTTAACGGCGTTCCGTTACGGTGGATGCCGCGTGTCGGTCACCCTTGGCGAAAGCACTTTTGTGACGCGCGATTTATCGTCATGGAAGTGGACACTTCCGTGATGATAATTTTGGTAATGTCATGGAACACTTCTCTGACGACACGGTATGACTATCTTGATTCTGTCATAAATTTGTCATGGATGTACATGCATGACAAAAAACGCGACCTACTATGACAAACACGTATCATCATGGAAGTGTATTTTTTTTTGTAGTGCATTTACCTACTCGAGCACGAGCAGGAATTAAGCTTGGGGATGTTTGATACGTCTCCAACGTATCTATAATTTTTTATTGTTCAATGCTATATTATATTCTGTTTTGGACATTATTGGGCTTTATTATACACTTTTATATTATTTTTGGGACTAACCTATTCTGTTCCCAGCCCAGAATTGTTGTTTTTTACCTATTTCAGAGTTCCGCAGAAAAACAATATCAAACGGAGTCCAAACGGAATGAAACCTTCGGGAACGTGATTTTCGGAACGAACGTGATCCAGAGGACTTGGACCGTCTGTCAAGACATCAACCAGGAGGGCACGAGGTAGGGGGCGTGCCAACCCCCCCCCCCCAGGTGCACCCTCCACCCTCGTGGGCCCCATGTTGCTCCACCAACATACTCCTTCCTCCTATATATACCTACGTACCCCCAAACTACCGGATCACGGAGCCAAAAACCTAATTCCACCGCCACAACCTTCTGTACCCGTGAGATCCCATCTTGGGGCCTTTTCCGGAGCTCCGCTAGAGGGGGCATCGATCATGAAGGGCTTCTACATCAACACCATAGCCTCTCCGATGATGTGTGAGTAGTTTACCTCAGACCTTCGGGTCCATAGTTATTAGCTAGATGGCTTCTTCTCTCTTTTTGGATCTCAATAAAATGTTCCCCCCTCTCTTGTGGAGATCTATTCGATGTAATCTTCTTTTGCGGTGTGTTTGTTGAGACCGATGAATTGTGGGTTTATGATCAAGTTTATCTATGAAAAATATTTGAATCTTCTCTGAATTCTTTTATGTATGATTGGTTATCTTTGCAAGTCTCTTCGAATTATCAGTTTGGTTTGGCCTACAAGATTGATCTTTCTTGCAATGGGAGAAGTGTGAGCTTTGGGTTCAATCTTGTGGTGTCCTTTCCAAGTGACTGTAGGGGCAGCAAGGCACGTATTGTATTGTTGCCATCGAGGATAAAAAGATTGGGTTTATATCATATTGCATGAGTTTATCCCTCTACATCATGTCATCTTGCTTACAGCGTTACTCTGTTCTTATGAACTTAATACTCTAGATGCATGCTGGATAGCGGTCGATGTGTGGAGTAATAGTAGTAGATGCAGGCAGGAGTCGGTCTACTTGTCTCGGACGTGATGCCTATATACATGATCATACCTAGATATTCTCATAACTATGCTCAATTCTATCAATTTCTCAATAGTAATTTGTTCACCCACCGTAATATTTATGCTCTTGAGAGAAGCCACTAGTGAAACCTATGGCCCCCGGGTATATTTTCCATCATATTAATCTTCTATTTTACTTAGTTATTTTTATTGCCTTCTATTTTACTTTGCATCTTTATCATAAAAATACCAAAAAAATTATCTTACCATATCTATCAGATCTCACTCTCGTAAGTGACCGTGTAGGGATTGACAACCCCTTATCGCGTTGGTTGCGAGGATTTATTTGTTTGTGTAGGTGCGAGGGACTCGTGCGTGGCCTCCTACTGGATTGATACCTTGGTTCTCAAAAACTGAGCGAAATACTTACGCTGCTTTACTGCATCACCATTTCCTCTTCAAGGAAAAACCAACGCAGTGCTCAAGAGGTAGCAGGGCTCTGCGAGGCCCAAGGCCAGCCCCCAGAGGAGGCCACCGACCGAGGTTCCGACGAGGGGCAGGTCGGCGCTGATCTCTCGAGTTGATGCATCTGCTCCGACACCGCCAGGAGCTGCTTCCGGCCCATATGCTGCCCCTTCTTCTGCTCCCGGAGCCCGCATGCCCACGCCTCAGGCTGCGAGGCTCTCAGGCTTCAAGCTTACCAAGCGGAGGGACTACGCCACAGTGGACCAGTAAGTGTTCTTGTCCTGCCTTGTTCTTGCTTATGTTGCTGATCCTTGACGCCGCTCCACTGTGCAATTAGGCCGACGCCCGCTGAGGGAGTCCCGGATTAGGGGGTGTTCGGGTAGCCGGACTATAACCTTTGGCCGGACTCGTGGACTATGAAGATACAAGATTGAAGACTTCGTCCCGTGTCCGGATGGGACTTTACTTGGCGTGGAAGGCAAGCTTGGCGTCTGGATATGTAGATCTCCTACCATTGTAACCGACTCTGTGTAACCCTAGCCCTCTCCGGTGTCTATAGAAACCGGAGGGTTTTGAATTAAATGGGGCGACCAACAATCATACCATAGGCTAGCTTCTAGGGTTTAGCCTCTCGATCTTGTGGTAGATCTACTCTTCTACTACCCATATCATCAATATTAATCAAGCGGGAGTAGGGTTTTACCTCCATCGAGAGGGCCCGAACACAGGTAAAAGCTGTCGTGTCCCTTGTCTCCTGTTACCATCCGCCTAGGCCGCATTCGGGACCCCCTACCGAGATCCACGGTTTGACAACGACATTGGTGCTTTCATTGAGAGTTCCTGCGTATGCGTCGCCATCAGGAAGGATGCCTCATCCCGTCATTAAAGGCGGCCTGTTTCTAAAGGAGCTTTGGCTATCGGCCAAACTCTCCGGCTAAGCGGTTTTCTTATGACCGCTGTTAGGCCTCCGCGCAAGCGATGACTTCTCGGGTCGTCGAAAGCAATCTTCCGTCAACTTCGGAACTTCGCCGAGCAGTTAGATCGATGGAGCTCTCTTCCTTAAGCGAGCTCTTGGATCGCATCGCCGCCCTGAGAGTCGCCACAGACTACGATCAGATTGGGCCTAAACCCGTTCTGAGAGAGATTAACTCTCCCCAGGTCACCCATCACGTTGCAGTGGTGGAGGAACAATGCAGCGAACCTTCATCTATCTTAAGGACTAGCTATGTCCGTATTCCCGATCCCTCCAAGCCGGATACCCGTGGAGGGGAGGACGTCACTCAAGACCTGAACTTAGAGACAGGCAACGGGCTAGATTCATTGGACAAACTCCAAGAATCCAAACTTCCGAGTTCGGAAACTCCTTGGCCCCTGAATCTCAGATTGGATGAGGTTTCGGATTTAATTCCACCCACCCACCCGAACATAAGCGATCTATCCAAAATTAGGCAAGAGCAGGAAGCGATTACATCGTTCTTGGGCCAAATTCCTCTGGTTATGAGCAGGATAAAGGACTGCAGCGAGGAAGGCGCAATTTCATTCTTACGCAATAATTGCGGACAAGGGAATCCTCAACGCCATAAGTCGCCGTGAAATTACGCTTTGCTGACTTGGCGTCCATAATGCGAAATCTTGTGCGATGGAAGCGCTGGAAAACCGAAATAAAATTTTGGGACAATCCGGCCGTGAATACAACCCGATCCGAAATAAAGGTTGCATTATCGACAATCACCGGGTTAAACACCAAAAGCAAAAACCCCTCGAGGGCATGGATCCGTCTTTGGAGGGATGGCTCAATGGACCTGTAAAATTCATAATCTGAGGCGCCACACCAACTCATAGCCTTAGAGCATGTTGGATACTCCGGTGGTGGCGAAGTGGCGAAGAGCTTCTAACTCCAAAATCCACGAGCACCAGCCCAAGGATACCGATCACAGTATTACAGTCTTGAGACTTTCACATCAAATAATATCGGAAACAAACACTCCAGCCTTGCGAAGTCTACCAAGTAGCAACAATAAACCCATGGGTAAACACGGCTATTACCTTTAATGCGGTGATGAACCTAAATTCGAACAACCCGAGCACCGACCACTTTGGTCCTCGGTCCAATAGTGGGCGGCTTTCGCCTTACCAAGGTACTCATGGGCCGGTGGCAGCGGATTGAACCTCATTTATGAGAAACCCTTGAAAAATGGAAATAGACTGGAGCCACATTGGCGAAGCAGCACAACCTTTAGAGGAATAATCCCGATCGGGAGCGTCTTTGTCTGAGTAAAATCTGCTTGGATGTGGTGTTACGCACGCGGATAATTACAGGTCCGTGGAGGTCACGTTCCAAGTGGCCCCGTTCAGCAGCGGATACCACGCTCTATTAGAGGCGAGAGGCATTCACAATTTTTCAAGCTATACCCCATTACGGGTACATGAAGCTCAAAATGCGGGCCCACGGAGTCATCACTCTTGCTAGTGACCGGACATAGCACTCCACGCCGAAAACAAGACAGCCCCGCTGGCCCTTGAGGCACTATCCAAAGCCCTAGGGGCCGAGGCCCAGCTTGCTAGCGCTCCACGATGAGCAGGGGCGATGTGATACTCGATAAGAGATCCGATCCACCTCCTTTAAACCAATGGACGAAATAGTCAAATTCAAGTCCATCCAACGGACCCTACAAAAGCGGCCTCCATCAGGCGCAATTAAACCCCGATCTGAGATGCGCTTTCTGAGAATTCCTCTGTGAAAATTGGGACATTTTGCACGGCACCCTTCGAGACATGCTAGGAATCCCATGGTGGCGAGCACAGCCTAAACATCATAAAGGGATTCAAGCCGATCAAGCGGGCTCTCGGCGTTTCTCGAACCTAAGAGACAAGCCATGGGAGAGAGCTAGACAAACTCTGGAGGCGGATTCATCGGAGATATAAAACATCCGGACTGACTTGCAAACCTGGTGATGGTACCAAGAAGGACAAATCCTGGCGCCTATCGTCGATTTCAAGGACCTCAACAAGGCTTGCCCAAGGATCCCTTCCCCCCCGCATCGATCAAATTATCGGCGCTACCGTGAGGACACGATTCATTGTGTTTCCTCGGCGCATACTCCGACTACCATCAAATTAAGATGGCAGAGCAGACCAAGCCATAGCGGCATTCATCACCCCACTCGGCCCATTTCGCTTCAACACAATGCCCTTGGGCTAAAAAGCGCCGGCGCAACATATCGGCGCATGATTCGGACATGTCGGCAAACCGGATCGGCAAAATAGTGGAGCATCGTAGATGATGTGGTCCAAATCCAAGCATGTCGAAACTCTAGTAGGCGACTTGAGGCTCACATTCGATAACCTCCGAACATATGATATCAAGCTTAACCGGAAAATGCGTTTTGGCGTACCAGCGGAAAGCTCTTGGGCTTCGTTGTATCCGGTAGAGGAATTGAAAGCAAACCCAGCCAAGATCGAGCTCTGTCACAATTGGATATCCCAAAGGACCTCAAACAAATACAAAAATTATTTGGATGCATGGCGGCTCTAAGCGCTTTATCTCCGCTTGGGAGAAAAGGCATTACCCTCTATCGCCTCCTCGGCGCACCGAACACCGAGTGGGCGGATGCGCCATATGCCGGACTTGAAGAAATAAAAGTCATATTGGCAACAAACCCGGTCTGGCGCGCCTAACATCGGCGAACCAATGTTATTATACATTGCGGCAACTTATCAAGTTATGGCGCAGTGCTTGTCGTCGAGCGAAGCGGACGGACACAAATTCCCCTTCAAAAACCAGTTTACTCGTGTCCTTGTCCTCCTCCATGCAAGTCACGGTACCGCATTATCAAAAGATAGCGTCTGCGGTGTTTATAGCATCCGGAAGCTGCGACACTACTTTCAGCGGTGTTCGATAATGGTAGCCTCGAAGTACCTCTTAGCGACATTATAAACAACGCGACGCGACAGGCGGATTGCCAAATGGGCCATTGAGCTCCTCTGTTCGACATTACCTATAAGCCACGGCGAGCTATTAAATCGCAAGTTTTGGCCGACTTAAATGGCGAATGGTGAAGCCGAACTCCCTAAAAAGTCGGCACATATTCAACTGGATCATGCGCTTGACGGCTCCAAAATTTTGGCTGGTGCAGGGGCTGGCGTCGTTCGATGTCCCCAACAGGAATCTGATTCATCGTACTCGAGATAATGTATCGGACTCCAACAACGCGGCGAATCGAGGCCCTTCTACATGGTCTCCGGATGGCGGTCTCCATGGGCATCAACGCCTAGAGGTGCGAGGATTCGAACCTCGCGATATCCCAAATAAATGGAACTTTGATGCCAAAGATTCAAAAGCGGCAGCTTATCATAGCAGCGTCCTAAAAATGTCATTTCGGTTCGAGGGGCTCGAATTTCACCATATAGCTCGGAAAAACAATCAGGTGAGCGTCTTGCGCGCATTGGCGCAAAGCGCGATGCCGTCCCCAACATCTTCTGGGAGGCTATTCAAGCCATCCGTACTTTGGGAAGAATCGGAAATAACAGCCGGACCCAACCGCCTTGCCCGACACGAACACTCGACATAATCGGAGGCTACGCCAATGAAATAACACCCTCATTACGTAATAATGGCAGCCATTGCCCGTGGGCAGAACCATTCTAGCCTACCTAACTAGGCGGGGAACTTCCGAGACCAAATCGAGGCACGCAGCATAGTGCGGCGATCTAAAGCCTATAAAGTCCATGAGGAGAGCTTTATAAGAAAAGCACCACGGAGTCCTTCAAAGGTGTATCTCGAAGAGGAAGGCGGAACCTTGGCTGAAATTCATGCGGACTCGGCGGACACCAGGCCACATCCGGGCACTTGTAAGCAAGGCCTTCCATACAGGATTTTATTGACCGACGGCCCGGCGGATGCTCGAGACTTAGTCCAACGATCGTCGGTTGCCGGCTCTTTGCTAATCAAAGCCACATGGCACCCGCCCTCAAACTATACCCATCACATGGCCCTTCAGCGATGCAGGGGCTTGACATGGTTGGACCCTTAAAGGAGGAACCCACAAGCAAAAATACCTACTGGTCATGGTGGATAAGTTTACCAAATGGATAGAGGCCAAGCCTGTTAAGACGGCCGAATCCGGACCGGTGATAGACTTCATATCAGGGGTCGTACTCCGTTACGGCGTCCCCCATAGCATCATCACTGATAACGACTCGAACTTTACGACGACGAGGTCAAAATCTGGTGCAAAAACATGGGCATCAAGCTCGACTATGCTTCAGTCTATCACCCTCAAACTAACGGTCAAGTCAAGCGAGCAAATGGTATAATCATGAGCAGCATTAAACCTAGATTAGTGTGGTCCCTCAAGGAATCTAACACGCACTGGGTAGAGGAGCTCGACTCCGTACTCTGGGGGCTGCGGACCATGCCGAATCGCACCACCGGATTCACACTGTCGGTGTACAAAAAGAGGGGTGCATTTTTTGTACCCCTATAAGCGTCTGCAGGCAGTCCGAGCTCTGGCACCACCACACTGAGCAAGGCAAGGGAGGTGAGCCAAGGTAAGGCCGAAGCTCGAAAGGAGCAGAACGACGCCAAGACCAAGACCACGAAGAGCAAAGGGGACGAAGCGGACTCCCCGGCAAGACCCTTGCCGGGAGGCGGCTTTAGCAAACCCGGCAAGATCCTTGCCGTGGCAGCTCATCCCACACCTATGGAGCGAGTCACCCTTGAGTCCACTGCCCCCATGGGGCAAGGATTCGGGAGACATCCCCGTGGTGGCATGCAGATCTTTGTGAAGACATTCAAGATCAGATACACACTATAGAAGATGACGACCCTTGGCGGGATCCCAGCCAAGGAGGACCACAATGCCCCCGGCAAGAGCCTTGCCGGGGATGACAGCAGGCGCCATGGCAACACCCTTGCCGGGGCCCCGGCAAGACCCTAGCCGGGGCTACGGCGAGGCCCTTGCCAAGGACACCCATAAGGCCACCATCGGGCCCACACCAATAAAACCTTCACTGTCGTTCGCATTCAGCTGCCGACCCAACCAGTTGGGCAGGCACCTGCATGGCGGCAAGCGGATCTTCGTGGAGACCCGCCATTGCGCCACCTCAGCTGCCTGCCTGCCTACATGGCACCACGGGCACCGTTGGCCAGGGCGCGTGTCAACACGAGAGGGAGCGGCGACGGACGAGACAGGGCTCTCCCCCGTCCCCGATCAAGCAAGGACACCTAAGCCATACGCATTAAATGCGCCTTGTCATGTAATGCGCGGGATAAACTCGCATCACTGTACCCTTTCCACCTCCTGTGTGCCACTGGCAACCCCTTTCTCTATAAAGGAGGCCCAAAGGCGACCGGGAGGAGGATTAACTTTTGGAGCTCCTCCGCCCCATAGCTAGCTCAGAACACAGATAAACAAACCACCAAAGCAGGAGTAGGGTTTTACACATCCACACGGCCCGAACCTGGATAAAGAACCCGTGTGCTATCTGTTTGATCCGCTCTTCTCACGACCCCGTGCCCCGCAACCGTAGTATGGATTCTTGTGATCCCATAGATGTCGTCCCCACACCGACATCTTTGGCGCGCCAGGTAGGGGGCGCAGTGGTGAGAATCGGCTCCAGCAGTTAGTTCGACGTTTCTTCATTGTCATGGCGCCCAAGAAGAAGACGACGGTGCCGGTTGGCCCGTTGGAGGCGGACATCCGTCCAGCATAAGCGGCGGCGGACGGTCGCAGAACGGACACTGGCGCCGTTCGCGAACACCAGCACCGTCGGCAGCGAAGTTTGGGAGGCGGCGATGTTCGTCTTGCTGTAGCGGGCCGCCGCCGCCAAATCAAAAACGAGCGAGCCCTCCAGCGGGTGGCGCGGGCCTTCAAGATTGCTGCCACCTCTCAAGCGGGCGCGACAAGCAGCGTGATCGCGCCGAGGACCCGAAGCGTCACCGCGGAAAGAGCCCCGGCGCCACTCCGGGATTTAGAAGACCTGCCCGCTTTCGCCGGCGCTGGTGGAGATGGCGTGCGACCAGCGGGTCGTGATAGAAACTCGCCGACATGGTCGGAAGTCGAAGCGCGTCACGATCCGTGCAGGTTCGCTGCCATCAACGCAACAGAAGCCACTGGCGCGTCGCGATTGCTCTCGATTTTCCTCCCACTACGGGAAACTTCGGCGAATGGAAACCACTATCCAAAAGCCTTGTTGCGGTGGCCATCAAAGATGACCCAAGTCCGGTGGAGCCCCGGTCGACGATCCGACGGAGTTCCACGCACGATGGCGTGGAGAGCGGCGGCGCCCGCGACCACGGTGCACTCGCCTTCTCCCGCTTCCGGTGCAGCGGGCGCTTGCCCGTCGCAACGCGTTACAGGCGGCGAAATCTCCATAGCATCGTCCGACCCAGCGGGCCCCGCTGCGACCAGCGCGAAGTTCTTGAGCGAGAACATGAAGACGCTCAAACCACCATCGGCGCCGGCGCAGAGCGCCACCAATCGGGACAGCGGCAGGGCCTGCTGTGAGCCACCCGCACCGGGAGCCACAGAGGCCTACGTTACGAGGTAGGCTGTCCGGCTTTACCCGTGAGCTGCGCTGGCCCGATGGCCCACTCACCGCACCTTCAAGCCGGCGTGGGCGAAGTAGAGCGGCAAGACCCACCGTCCGAGTTCCTCAGCATCTACACCATCGCGATGCAAGCTGCGGAGCCAGCGGCGATAAGGTGCTGCGAACTACTATTCGTTGGCTCTTAAACCCGCGCCATGTCATGGTTGATGCACTTGCGGTGAACTCTATTTCCTCTGGTCGGATTTGTGCCATGAGTTCGTGGGCGCCTTTACTCTAGGCCACCAAGCCCATGGCCAAGCAAGCGACCTGCGTCATTCCCTAGAAGGGAGGCGAGAGTCTCCGCAAGTATATCTGAGAGGTTCAGCGGGTGCAAGACAATATCCCTGATGTTCACCCTGCCGCCATCATCGCGTTCCATCGAGCGTCGAACCGCATCTTGCGAAGAGCGGCAATGAACAAGGTGAAAGATGTAGCGAGAACTCTATGTTCTTGCCGGAGATGTGCCCGAGCTGAAGAGGGAAGGAAGTACCCGCGAAGATGCCGGCGTGAAACCGACTCCTCAGATGAGGATATTGCCGCCCCGGCGAAGAAAGGCCGGCGCCACAACAGGAAGCGCAAAGAAAAAGCCGTGCTTGCCGTCGAGGGGTCTGATGACACCGGCTCCACCAAGAACACCAAGGCAGATGACCCCGGCAAGGAGGTTGCCGGATGTGTCGCTGCCGGTATTGCGCTGCCGAGAAGCCGAGAAACTCCGACAAGCGATATTGCAAGATCCATCGCACCAAAGGCCATGCTCTCCAAGACTGCCGACAGGTTGAGCTCCTCGGCCGAGAAGCGAGGGCTGAGTATGAGAGCGGGACAAGGAGAAGGGCCCATACTGGTCTTGAGTCCGCAAGAAGCGTGGCGGCGAAGCGAACGTCGCGGCAGAGATAAACAACGAGAGAGGCCGCCGGGCCGTGATGTAAAGCCGAAGGCGGCGATCACGAAGAGGGCGGCGAATCCGGCGACCAAGAGTTTCAGAAGCTACGACGCCATGTGCGTCGATGGCGGCGCTCGCTGCATACTTCTCACTGCCGGCTTAAACGGTGGCGCGAGATTACATGACAGAGCCGTCGTTTAACGCCCAAAGGCCGCTGAAGTGGTCCAGCACACCTATCATTTTGACATCGAGGACCACCACGATCGCTCTGCGGTCGGGTGATTGCCATTGTTGGTTTCACCAACAATACGCAACCTCAAGGTGACGAAGATGCTAGTCGATGGCGGGGCCGGTCTTAACTTGATCTCGCCTGGCGTGATCGAGAAACTGCAGATTCCTGATGAAGACCTCGAAGAGACGAGTACGTTTCAGGGGGTCAACCCGGGAAGAAGCCAACCCAAGGGAAAGGTCACGCTGCCCGTGACTTTTGGAAGCAACCTGAACCGGGGACGGAGAGGATCGTGTTCGATGTTGCCAAGATCCCTTGCCCTACGACGGGATCCTTGGCGCGCCCGTAGCCAAGTTCATGGCGGCGTCACCTCGCCTACAACACCACGAAGATGCGGGACCTGGGCGATCGTCATCATCCCCTCCGATAAGAAAGATCGCTGATTTGCGCCGACCAACTATACCAAAGAAGCGGTTGCAGCTGCCGCCACTAGGGCGATTGCTCCTACCGCTGGACCCCGGGGAAGAAGAAGAAGAAGACCGGTGAGACCTCGGACACCCACTCCGCAAGCGCACCTCTTGGTGTAGCGCTGCCGTCTTGGACGTGCCAGAGAGCTCCACCGGCGGAAACAAGAAGCCCAGGACCTCGGCAGCAAAGTCTGTTTCGCTTCTGTTGCTCACCCGCGGAGCAATGGTCAAGCTGAGGGGGCAAATGCTGAAGTACCGCGAGGCTTAAGGACCAAGACTTTTGTGGCTGCACAAGAGCGTAAGGCGCTGGATTGATGAATTGCCATCGGTTCTTTGGTCGATAAGGACGATGCCGTCGAGCCACCGCCGGACACCTTTGCCCTCGGTATACGGGCGAAGCGTTCCCCATCAACTCATATACGGGTCACCTCGAGTGCTCGCTTATGATGAGCTTGAGCAAGAGCAAGCTGCGGCAAGATGACGCAATGCTCCTTGAGGAAGATCGTCTTCAGCGGCTGTGAGAGCAAGACGCTACCGCAAGCCTTGCGCCGCTACCATAAGCCGCAAGGTTCATGCCCGAAGCCTTGAGGAAGGCGACCTTGTCCTTGCGCAGCGTTCAATCGCCAAGAATTCCAACAAGTTGACGCCAAAGTGGGAAGGCCATTATCGGGTAATACGAGTCACCAGGCCCGGTGCAGTCCGCCTGGAAACCGAAGATGTCGTTCCGGTGAGTAACTCCTGGAACATTGAGCATCTTCGCAAGTTTTACCCGTTCGGCGCGGCTTGCCGGGCCCCCCGGCAAGCCACCTTTTGTCGAAGCATTGCCGATGATGCATGTAAGCCTTTGTACAAAGCGGTATGCAGACCACGAGCATAAATAAATGAAGCTGGCTGGCCCTAAGTTATAGCATGCATGCTAGGTCGAGTCTCGTCCTTGGTTAGGGTTGATAGTGCTCAGCAGTGACTAACCCCTAGCTTAGAGGTCGAGTGAGCGTCTCTTTGCCATTCTTTTGTCTTCTTTGGTTCGCAGGACTCACGGATATCCTTGCTGGATCACTTGAGGGCGAAAAAGAAAAGAAGGACAGACTGGCATCTAGACCCCAAACAAGCCAAGATTGCGGGGCTGTAAGCCTAAAAGATTCACCCACGGCAAACCAGAGTTGCCGGGGCTACAGACTTCAGATAAGTCTTCATCCCTTATCATGCATTCCCTTATGGGTGAGGTATGTGAAACCTCGTTTTCTCCCAAAGCTACCGTGCTCCCTAAAACTCTAGGCCCTAGGGCTCGTTCACTCGGGCCAGGTTTGGTCGTGGTCGCGACGACAAAAGGATGAAACGAGGAGCTGAACCCACCTCATCCCTGCCTCCGCCCAAAGCGTGAGAAAGGTCGGCGAAGTGGGAGGGCGGCAAGGCACATTGTCGGCAAAGAAATGTTTATCTTAGGGATATCAAGGATTTACTCCTTGTCCTGGGTTCTACCCGCAAACAAATGACCCGGCAAGCATCCCTTTTTATTAAAAACATTCCACTCAAGTACAATCCATAGGAAATGAAAAACATGAATGATGGGATTACAAGTTTTAAATTAAGCCAAGGCCTGAAGGCTTACAAACTAAAAAGAGATAAGGTGCCCGTAACCCGTTTCTTGTCCCTCTCCTCAGGAGGCAGGTCAAGGAGGTGAAAAGGGAAAAAGAGGCGCCTAGGCGAGCTACGGGTGGAAGAAGACACCAAGAGAACATCTTGGTGGCCGTCCGAAGGCTGGATGGTGATGGCGGCGCCGGAAGCAGAGCTCGAAGACGTGGCAGCAAGACGTCAGCACGCGTCGAAGGCGTCGGTGCCTGCGTACTCCGACTTGACGGCCTTGCCGCCCGCCCTCTTCCTCTTCCGCAACCTCCCAACGCCAGCCGCCCAAGGAGACGACCCCGAGAAGTTCAGGAAGCCGGAGACACGGATGAAGGATCGCGGTGCAAGACGGAGCGCGCCCGACACCTAGTCGGACCCGTCATCCTGCCGCCTGCTACCCTCGTCGTCGCTGCCGCTGTCCTCCTCGTCACTCCCGCCCGAGGAGGAGTCTTCGCTATCGGAAGAGCTCTCCACGCAGCACCTTGCCCGAGTCCCAAGCACCCGAAGACCTTGACAGAGAGGAGGCCGCCCTCCCTCAGCTTGAAATGGAGAGTGAGCCCCGCCGTCAAGCGGTGGATATGGGCGAACGTTTTCCACCCTCGACCAAGATACATCATGTGAGGGGCTGGGAAGTCGACGCGAACTCGCGTACCGCTGATCCAACAGCCCCTCATCTGCAGCCACAGTGACTCCGACGGGTCCAGCTCCATCTCGCTCGCGAATGGAGTCGGGAGATGAAGGCGACGGCGAGGCGGCCGGCGCAGCCTGACGAAGAACTCGCAAGGGTTGTCCCCAACATGGCCCTCCAAGGGGGGAGGAGCCACTGGCGGAGGCGAGACCGGCGCGCCGCCCCGTCCTCCTCTTCCCCGAGCGCCTCGACCTCGCCCCCTCCCCTTCCCCTCGCGACTGGCTCTGCCACCGCAGGTGCAGGAGAAGGAAGGGCGCGTTGTCGAGCGGAGACCCTCGCCGCCACGGTTGAAGAGCCAGGATTCCCTTTCTCCATCGGATGGAGGGGGGAGCAGAAGCTGAAGGAAGGAGAAGATGGAAGAGTGCAGGACACCGTTCCCCCGCTCTTTATAAAGGAACGGGGTGGGCGCTCGGCCGCCCCGCTCAGCCAATCAAGGCGCAGAAGGCGCAGGAGGCTGGGACCAACCTGCGGCCCGCCCGCGACAGCCCTGTTCCGCCTCCCGCTCGCCACCCCAAGAGCATGAGGACCACGTGGCGGGCATGCGGGACCGAGGCGACGGGTGGCGACCTCTCCCCACCCCGTGATCGTGGGAGTGGGCGCTTAAAACCACGCCTGCCCGTTCATAAATGGGCGCGCCCACGCCTCCCTCCGTTTATGGGGAAGGCGCGAACCGCCTTTTACTATGGCGTGGCGCATGCGACAGAGCTCAGCCCCACGCATGCCGCCCATAAACACGACGCCTCCCCACGCCGAGCCACGCGTGGGAGGCATGGAAGCGCAGCGCCAAGAGACTTATCATGGTAAAACCGCCCCTTTGCCCAGCACCATTTTGGGCCTAGCCCAACGACGCGACTGCGCTTACGTGTGGCCCAGGCCCGGGGGCTCCTGTCGGTGTACAAAAAGAGGGGTGAATGTTTTTTACCCCTATAACTGTGCACGGGCAGTCCGAGCCGCGGGCACCACCGCACTGAGCAAGGCAAGGGAGGTGAGCCAAGGTAAGGCCGAAGCTCGAAAGGAGCAGAACGATGCCAAGACCAAGACCATGAAGAGCAAAGGGGACGAAGCAGACTCCCCCGGCAAGACCCTTGCCGGGAGGTGGCTTTAGCAAACCCGGCAAGATCCTTGCTATGGCAGCTCGTCCCACACCTACGGAGCGAGTCACCCTTGAGTCCACTGCCCCCATGGGTCAAGGATTCGGGAGACATCCCCGTGGTGGCATGCAGATCTTTGTGCAGACATTCAAGATCAGATACACACTATAGAAGATGACGACCCTTGGCGGGATCCCAGCCAAGGAGGACCACAAGGCCCCCGGCAAGAGCCTTGCCGGGGATGACAGCACGCGCCACGGCAAGACACTTGCCGGGGCCCCGGCAAGACCCTTGCCAGGGCTACGGCGAGGCCCTTGCTAAGGACACCCATAAGGCCACCATCGGGCCCACGCCAATCAAACCTTCACCGCCATTCGCATGCAGCTGCCGACCCAACCAGTTGGGCAGGCACCTGCGTGGCAGCAAGCGGATCTTCATGGAGACCCACCATTGCGCCACCTCAGCTGCCTGCCTGCCTACATGGCACCACGGGCACCGCTGGCCAGGGCGCGTGTCAACACGAGAGGGAGCGGCGACGGATGAGATAGGGCTCTCCCCCGTCCCTGATAAAGCAAGGACACCTAATCCAGAGGCATTAAATGTGCCTTGTCATGTAATGCGAGGGATAAACTCGCATCATTGTGCCCTTTCCACCTCCTGTGTGCCACCTTGTGGCAACCTTTCTCTATAAAAGGAGGCCCAAGGCGACCAGGAGGAGGATTCGACTTTGGAGCTCCTCACGCCCCATAGCTAGCTCAAGAACATGTATAAACAAACCACCAAAGAAGGAGTAGGGTTTACGCATCCTCGCGGCCCGAACACGGATAAAGAACCGTGTGCTATCTGCTTGATCTGCTCTTCTCACGACCCAGCGCCCCTAACCGTAGTAGGGATTCTTGTGATCCCATAGATGTAAATCCCCGCACCGACATCTTTGGCGCGCCGGTAGAGGGGCGAGTTGTGAAATCGGCTCAGCAGATTAGTTCGACGTTTCTTCATCGTCATGGCACCCAAGAAGAAGATAGCGGTGGTGGTTGGCCCATCGGAGGCGGACATCCCGCCCCGACGCTGGCGAAAGCAGCGGACCGTTCGCGAAACGCACCGAAGCGCCGTTCGCGAACACCAACACCGTCCCAGCAGCTGAAGTTTGGGAGGCGGCGATGTTCGTGCGCCTGGTAACGGGCCGCACGCCGCCAAATCCAAAGACGGAGCCAGGTGGCACGGGGCCTTCCAAGATCGCTGCCACCCGCTCAAGAAAGCGGCGAGGGCTTCAAGACTCACGCGGCGCCGACGGCGCGCTCCTCTCAAGCGGCGCGCGACGAACGGCGTGATCGCGCCGAGGACCCCGGGCGTCGCCGCGGAAAGAGCCCCGAGCGCCACTCCCGGGATTTAGAAGACCTGCCCGCTCGCCGAGGCGCTGGTGGAGATGGCGTGCGACCATGTCAGAAGTCGAAGCGCGTCGCGATCCGTGCAGGTTTTGCTGCCACCAACGCCAGTAGAAGCCCTGGCGCGCGCGCAGTTGCTCCTCGATTTTCTTCCCACTACGGGGAAACTCGACGAATGGAGAGCCACTATCTAAAGCCTTGTTGCGGTGGCCAACAAAGATGACCCAAGTCCGGTGGAGCCCCCGGGTCGACGATCCGATGGAGTCCCACGCACGAGTGGCAGGAGAGCCGGCAGCGCCGCGACCACGGTGCACTCGCCTCCTCCTCGCCCGGTGCCGCGGACGCCAGCCCGTCGCAATGTTACGGGCGACGAAATCTCCATAGCATCGTCCGACCCGAGGGCCCACTGCGACCAGCGCGAAGTTCTTCGGGAACGAGAACATGAAGACGCTCGAACCACCATCGAGCGCCGGCGCGGAGCGCGCCACCAATCAGACAGGCGAGCAGGGCCTGCTGTGAGCTACCCGGCACCGGGGAGCCTTGGAGGCCTACCTTACGAGGTAGGCTGTCCGGCTTTTACCCGTGAGCTGCGGCAGTTCCAGTGGCCCACTCACCGCACCTTCAAGCCTGACGTGGGCGAGAAGTACAGCGACAAGACCCACCCGTCCGAGTTCCTCAGCATCTACACCATTGCGATGCAAGCTGTCGGAGCCCGCGACTATAAGGTGCTTGCGAACTAATTTTCGTTGGCTCTTAAACCCAACGCCATGTCATGGTTGATGCACTTGCCGGTAGACTCTATTTCCTCCTGGTCGGATTTGTGCCATGAGTTCGTGGGCGCCTTTACTGGAGGCCACCAAGCCCATGGCCAAGCAAGCGACCTGCACGTCATTCCCAAGAAGGGAGGCGAGGGTCTCCGCAAGTATATACAGAGGTTTAGCCGGGTACAGTACAATATCCCTGATGTTCACCCTGCCGCCATCATCAGCGCGTTCCATCAGAACGTGCGTAATCGCAAGATCGCCAAGAGGCGGCAATGAATAAGGTGAAAGATGTAGCGAACTCTATGTTCTTGCCGATGATGTACTGAGCTGAAGAGGAAGGAAGTACCCGGCGAAGATGCGGCGTGAAACCGACTCCTCGGATGAGGATATTGCCGCCCGGCGAAGAAAGGCCGGCGCCGCAACAGGAAGCGCAAAGAAAAAGCTGTGCTTGCCGTCGAGGGGTCTGATGACACCGGCTCCACCAAGAAAACCAAGGCAGATGACCCCGGCAAGGAGGTTGCCGGATGTGTCGCCTGCCGGGTTTTGGCGGCTGCCGAGAAGCCAGGAAACTCCGACAAGCGATACTGCAAGATCCATCGCACCAAAGGCCATGCTCTCCAAGACTGCCGACAGGTTGAGCTCCTCGCCGAGAAGCGAAGGCTGAGTATGAGAGGCGGAAAAGGAGAAGGGCCCTGACGGTGCCGAGGGGTCCGCAAGAAGCGTGACGGCCCAGCGGCCGTCGCGCAAGGATAAACAACAGGAGAGGCCATACAGGCCGTGATGAAAGCCGTAAGACGGCGATCACGAAGAGGACGACGAATCCGGTGACCAAGAGTTTCAGAAAGCTACAGAGGCCATGTGCGTCGATGGCGGCGCCTCGCTGCATACTTCTCACCGCCGGCTTAAACAGTGGGCGCGAGAGATTACAGCGACAGAGCCGTCGTTTAACGCCCAAAGGCCGCTGAAGTGGTCCAGCACACCTATCATTTTTGACACTGAGGACCACCCTGATCGCACTACTGCGGTCGGGTGCTTGCCATTGTTGGTTTCACCAACAATACGCAACCTCAAGGTGACGAAGATGCTAGTCGATGGCGGGGCCGGTCTTAACTTGATCTCGCCTGGCGTGATCGAGAAACTGCAGATTCCTGATGAAGACCTCGAAGAGACGGGCACGTTTCAGGGGGTCAACCCGGGAAGAAGCCAACCCAAGGGAAAGGTCACGCTGCCCGTGACTTTTGGAAGCAACCTGAACTTCAGGATGGAGAGGATCGTGTTCGATGTTGCCAAGATCCCCTTGCCCTACAACGAGATCCTTGGCCGCCCAGCGCTGGCCAAGTTCATGGCGGCGTCACACTACGCCTACAACACCCTGAAGATGCCAGGACCTGGGACGATCATCACCATCCCCTCCAATAAGAAAGATACGCTGATTTGCACTGAACAACTATACCAGCAAGCAGTTGCAGCAGCTGCCGCCACTAGGGCAGTTGCTCCTACCGCTGGGACCCCGGGGGGGAAGAAGAAGAAGAAGACCGGTGAGACCTCGGACACCCACTCCGGCAAGCGCACCTCTTCGGAGTGTAGCGCTGCCGTCGAGGACGTGCCAGAGAGCTCCACCGGCGGAAACAAGAAGCCCAGGACCTCGGCAGCAAAGTCTGTTTCGCTTCCATTGCTGACCCGCGGAGCAATGGTCATGCTGAGGGGGCAAATGCTAAAGTACTGTGAGGCTTAAGGACCAAGACCTTTGACAGGCTGCACAAGAGCGGAAGGCGCTAGATTGATGAATTGTCGTCGGTTCTTTGGTCGATCAGGACGACGCCAAATCGAGCCACCGGCCAGACACCTTTTGCCCTGGTATACGGGGCAGAAGCAGTTCTCTCCACTGAACTCATGTACGGGTCACCTCGAGTGCTCGCTTATGACGAGCTTGAGCAAGAGCAACTGCGGCAAGATGACGCAATGCTCCTTGAGGAAGATCGTCTTCGGGCGGCTGTGAGAGGAGCACGCTAGCAGCAAGCCTTGCGCCGCTACAGCAGCCGTAAGGTTCATGCCTTAAGCCTTGAGGAAGGCGACCTTGTCCTTCGGCGCGTTCAATCGGCCAAGAATTCCAACAAGTTGACGCCAAAGTGGGAAGGCCCTTATCGGTAATGTCTGAGTCACCAGGCCGGCGCAGTCCGCTACGAGACCGAAGATGCCGTTCGGTGAGTAACTCTGGAACATTGAGCATCTTCGCAAGTTTTACCCGTGGCGCTGGCGTCGGGCCCCCGCCAAGCCACCTTTTGTACAAGCATTGCCGATGATGCATGTAACCCTTTGTACAAAGCCAGGCGCAGACCCTGAGCATAAATAAATGAAGCGCTAGCGCCCTAAGTTATACCATGCATGCTAGGTCGAGTCTCGTCCTTGGTTAGGGTTGATAGTGCTCAGCAGCGACTAACCCCTAGCTTAGAGGTTGAGTGAGCGTCTCTTTGCCATTCTTTTGTCTTCTTTGGTTCGCAGGACTCACAGATATCCTTGCCGGATCACTTGAGGGCGAAAAAGAAAAGAAGGACAGACTGGCATCTAGACCCCGGCAAGCCAGTATTGCCGGGGGATGCAAGTACAAAGATTCACCCACGGCAAACCAGAGTTGCCGGGGGCTACAGCTTCAGATAAGTTCTTCATCCCTTATCATGCATTCCCTTATGGACTGAGGTATGTGAAACCTCGTTTTCTCCCAAAGCTACCGTGCTCCCCTAAAACTCTAGGCCCTAGGGCTCGTTCACGGGCCAGGTTTGGTCGAGTCGCGGCAGAAAAGGATGAAACGAGGAGCCTGAACCCACCTCATACCTGCCTCCGCCGAAAGCGTGAGAAAGGTCGAGCGAAGTGGGAGGACGGCAGGGCCTGTTGCCGGGCAAAGAAATGTTTATCTTAGGGATATCAACGATTTACTCCTTGTCGTGGGTTCTACCCGCAAACAAATGACCCGGCAAGCATCCTTTTTTCATTAATAACATTCCACTCAAGTACAGTCCATAGGAAATGGAAAACATGAATGATGGGATTACAAGTTTTAAATTAAGCCAAGCCCCGAAGGCTTACAAACTAAAAAGAGATAAGGTGCCCGTAACCCCTTTCTTGTCCCTCTCCTCAGGAGGCAGGTCAAGGAGGCGAAAAGGGAAAAAGAGGCGCCTAGGCGAGCTACGGGTGGCAGAAGACACCAAGAGAACATCTCGGTGGCCGTCCGAAGGCTGGATGGTGATGGCAGTGCCGGAAGCAGAGCTCGAAGACGCGGCGGCAAGACGTCAGCACGCGTCGAAGGCGTCGGTGACCGCGTACTCCGACTTGACGGCCTTGCCGCCCGCCCTCTTCCTCTTCTGCAGCCTCCCAACGCCAGCCGCCCAAGGAGACGACCCCGAGTAGTTGAGGAAGTCGGCGACACGGATGATGGGATCGCCGGTGCCGCACGGAGCGGTGCCCGACACCTAGTCGGACCCGTCATCCTGCCGCCTGCTACCCTCGTCGTCGCTGTCGCTGTCCTCCTCGTCACTCCCGCCTGAGGAGGAGTCTTCGCTATCAGAAGAGCTCTCCACGCAGCACCTTGCCCGAGTCCCGAAGCACCCGAAGACCTTGACAGAGAGGAGGCCGCCCTCCATCAGCTTGAAATGGAGAGTGAGTCCCGCCGTCAAGCGGAGGATATGGACGAACGTCTTCCACCCTCGACCAAGATACATCACGTGAGGGGCTGGGAAGTCGACGTGAACTCGCGTACCGCTGATCCAACAACCCCTCATGTGCAGCCGCAGTGACTCCGGCGGGTCCAGCTCCATCTCGCTCGCGAATGGAGTCGGGAGACGAAGGCGACGGCGAGGCGGCCGGCGCAGCCTGACAAAGAACTCGCAAGGGTCGTCCCCAACATGGCCCTCCATGGGGGGAGGAGCCACTGGAGGAGGCGAGACCGGCGCGCCGCCCCGTCCTCCTCTTCCCCGAGCGCCTTGACCTCGCCCACGGCCTCGCCCCCTCCCCCTTCCCCTCGCGACTGGCTTTGCCACCGCAGGTGCAGGAGAAGGAAGAGAAGTCGAACTCGATCGGCAGGACAGTTTGGACGCCTTTGAGGAGGAGCGTGACGTGGCAAAAGCCCGTTCCACATTCTATCAACAGCAGGCTCGAAGATATCAAAGCAGAGAAGTACGGGCCAAAACTTACAATGTTGGCGAATTAGTTCTACGCCTGCCGGACAAGAAAAAGGACAAACTCAAGCCCAAATGGGAAGGTCCCTTTATTATTGACCACGTCCTCACTGGTGGAGCGTACCGCCTGCGAGATGCATCGGATAACCAACTCGAGCCGAACCCATGGAACGCAGCCCGTCTCCGAAGATTCTACGCCTAGCACCGGACTCTGTGTTCGTCTCCTTCCCCTGTCTATTTTTTATACATTAGTTGTCTTACATTTCTCTCCTTCTCCCTCCCCTTCTCTTATAGCCTTTATGGGCTCGTTCGCGCCTTGTTCGCACACAAAATCGACACGCTATCCACGCTCATTATACCTGGGGGCTTCTTTAACAGAAGCTTATTTATACGGGCTTCATGCCCAACACAAGTGTCACACTTCCGCATGTACCTTTTATTCACCATTATATGCATCGATATGACTAAAGTTTTGGCCAAGCTGGGTTGCCTGGCTCCTGTGCTTACCCCTACGTTCCCGATTGTTCGGCTAGGTGGTAAAGGGAGCACCTCTGCGATTGTTACTGCCGGGTCAGTCGGATGTGTACCTCAGACTGGGTGAAGCCGAAAGCTAGCATTCTTAAGGAAATATTCGGTCCGTGAACTAAAGATGATTTCTCACTTATTTATTTATCTGCCCCCAGATGCTTTTTTCGCAGTCCGGACATGCACTTTAAGGCATGCCTCCCAGGGAAAGGAACCCCTAACGGAACTATTCTCCCTGGAAGATGTTTCTTACTAACCATGTAATATAACATAACTAGTTGGGCATTTGTCTGTTCAAGCACTAATGACCCCTATGCCTGGTCTCCACGCATGCCCCGGTTCTAACATAACCGCGAGGGTATTCGGACACACTCCGGACTATAGGGTCCCGAGGTTGAAGCAAAAAGGTCCGCCATGAAAAACGATCTACAATCCGGCTAGAAGGCATTTTACATGTCATCTTAAATTACATAGTCAATTTGACTGGGTGTATTCCTCCTCAATACCATCTAATATGCTGTCTAGTTTACAGTCCTGTTGGGAATACTTTGTGGCCAATTCTACTTGGCCGTACACTAAGCTCACAGGGATCTCCTTCCCATCAGGCCCCACAGGTCCGACCTCGGCCATGTGGTTTGGGTCAGCCTTCGTGTACCGCGTCTTCACCATGGCCCAGGCCTCCCTGGCGCCTTGACGGCAGGCCGATATCTTCCATAATCGGAAGCGCCACCGCGCTCCCTTAAGCCTCTCTGCAAGCTCTCCAAGGCCTTCGGACAGGGAGACAGATGGCCACAAGTCCTGGGCGACGCCTTTCATCACCTGTCGAACACGTTCGTGCAGTTTTAAGAGCTCGGGAAGAAGGTCACCCGTAGAACCGGGCATTTCCTCTGCAGGACAACCTGTGAGCATACCTACAGATATAACTCTATTAGTCGACTTCCTCGCCGAACTCTTTTTCAAAAAGTTCGTTCAATCACTTACTAAAAATGCCGCGTCGAAGCCGCCGATTCTCCTTAACAGAGTCAGACACCTGGCCACGAACATCCTTTAGTTCCTCGCCCAGCTGGGTGTTGGCATCTTGGAGATTATTTTTCTCCTGCCTCACCCTCGTAAGCACGTTCTCGCCGGCCTTTAACCGGCGCAAGAGTTGTTGCTTGTCCGGATCTACTCCGGCGCCATCTGCAATGTTATTGTCAGATTTATACACACGCCGGACTTCACAACATACTTATCTTTCGAAGCATATATTACCAGAGGGGGTCTCTTTGGCTTCCCCTGCCGCGGCTAGTGCGGCCTCAAATTGGGCTTTGCACTCTTCCAGCTCCTGGGATAGTTGGGTATTCTTTTCTGGAAGATCTTGCATAACAAATGATCCTTAAATCAGTTATTCTAACTGTTTCAAGTCTCGGGGGCTACTGATATATATAACCATCAAATTTTCTCACCCGTATGTCTTTCACATACTGCTCCGTAGCTCTGGCTAGACCATTTTGAGCGGCACAGAGGTGCGCATCTCCCGAACCGAAGGCATCCAATGCCTCTTGGGAGAAATAAGCGTCACGAAGAACTGTCCGGCGACGCCTGTGGTTCATGGCACTCTCCACCTCGGAATTGGTGGCAGATATCTCATCCGCATCCTCTGTCAGAGGAGCGTCCGGTGTGCGCCTCGTGTTCGCCTCCGCTTCCGGACCCGGCCTTGGAGCCTGGCTGGTGGAGGCGCGAGTGGCAACCTCTCCGGATATAGTCCGGCAAGCGCTCTTTTTCCTGAAGATAGCACGAGCGTTAGTACGCCTTGAGGGAATAAAACCTGGGAATAAGATGGCACGCCATACCGTTGCACCGGCGTCTCAATCCAGACCGCACTTCTTTTCAGCCTGCTGGGCCTTGCTGCCCCTTGTTGGCTAGCCACCGCAGGCTCGGCCTTCCGCCTCAAGGACCTCCCCTGCAAAACACCATTGGTATATGGTGATCAAAAATAAGCATGGATGGATCATTTTCAAAGTATTGGGACTTCGGTCTCAGTTACCTGTGAGGCTGAAAGTATTCCGGGGTAATCGGCCATAATGGCGACCAAGGCATTGTCGATGCTCAGTTGGTAAAATACCCCATCAATTAGCTCCACGGATATGTCCGGATCCTCTTGGGAGGCCGGATCGAGGAACTGTTCCGGATCCTCGGGTTGTGGAGGAGGGTTGTTTATATCCTTTACGGCCTGGCGCAGTTCCTGCGTCGAAATCACAAGATGAGATACTTGACTACGGGAATATGGATCGGATGGGCAAAAAGAAGTGTCCGCTTACCCAACTTGGAGGACTGTTCATAGAAAATCCGCCCTGTGGATTGACGCGGAGAAATTCCTCCTCTTCTCCCTTGTACAAAGCGGACAAGATCTTCGTCAGACTGGCAACTGATCCCGGCCCCTTACGGCCGCAGCGAGTGGCGTCATCCTCCCTGTTGAAATCCCACATGGGGTGGCCTCTATACTGAAGCGGCTGCACCCCCCACATAATGCATGTGGCCATGACCCCGATCATGGTCAGTCCGGAATGAGCTAACAACCTTATCCGGCTCATCAGATAAAGGACGTCCCTGTCATTTTCCTTCTGAGGGCTCCGGGGAAGCCAGCTTAGGCGCTTCTTCAAAGGAGCATTATTGAACTCAGGGAGGCCGATCCGAACAGGGTCCGGCAGGGGGACATCTTCTATATAAAACCATTACGAAGGCCAGTCTTGGACGCCTTCTTCGGGTTCGGATAGATATCCGTCCCGGCAATCGCCATAGTTCGCTCCGCCCACTTGATATATTGACCCCTCCCGAGAGCGGGCACAAGGCGAACAGCTTCTTCAACGGCAAAATGAGCCTCGATGCCCAAAACAGCTCGCAAAGGGCTACAAAGCCCGCAATATGCAAAATGGAGGCAGGCATAAGGTTGTGCAACCGAGGTCGAGAACTCTGTGAGCCCAGAGAAATCGATGAATTGGAAATCTGAGCCCTCTTATCAAATAAGGGACAAGGCATACCCGCTCTCCTTTGGAGGGGTTGGGGACGCTCTCTGCTTTCTTTCCGCCATTATAGGTGGCGAGTCCGGCTCGAATCGGGACCATGAAGGCTGGGGGAAGGAATCCCTTGGTTTGGAGCGTCACTAGCTCGCTGTGCGGGACGGAACATCTCTTCCAATCTCCGGGCTGAGGGCTGGGAGGGCGAGAGGAGGAGCTGCGTCGACTGGCCATGATGGAATGGATTTCTGTCGGATGCGCTCCGATGAATGCTCGTGAAGGGAGGATGGTGTGATTCGGATCTAGATCCTCGTCTCTTTTATAGGCAGCTCATTTGCGCAGCTAGGGGGGTAAATGTAAAAATACCTTGGCTTTTCGCATTCATTTGACGCGTGGAAGATGGCCATTATTGGGCGTGGAAGCCAAGGAGCGCAATATTTACGAGAAGCCGGACACTATTCAACAGGTACACATAATTTGGAGAAGAACCCGCCTTGCAATGCTGAAGACAATCTGCGCGCCGGACTCATTGTCATTGAAGCCTGGTTCGGGGGCTACTGAGGGAGTCCCGGATTAGGGGGTGTCCGGGTAGCCAGACTATAACCTTTGGCCGGACTCTTGGACTATGAAGATACAAGATTGAAGACTTCATCCCGTGTCCGGATGGGACTTTCCTTGGCGTGGAAGGCAAACTTGGCGATACGGATATGTAGATCTCCTACCATTGTAACCGACTCTGTGTAACCCTAGCCCTCTCCGGTGTCTATATAAACTGGAGGGTTTTAGTCCGTAGGACGAACAACAATCATACCATAGGCTAGCTTCTAGGGTTTAGCCTCTCTGATCTCGTGGTAGATCTACTCTTGTACTACCCATATCATCAATATTAATCAAGCAGGAGTAGGGTTTTACCTCCATCGAGAGGGCCCGAACCTGGGTAAAGACATCGTGTCCCTTGTCTCCTGTTACCATCCGCCTAGACGCACAGTTCGGGACCCCCTACCCGAGATCCACCGGTTTTGACACCGACACCCGCAGCAAAGAAGAGGAAGGAGGAAGCGGTGGTGCTGCTTGGGAACAATCTGCCTGCCGCGGCTGCGTCTCCCTCTATGTAGAAGGGCAACATCGGTGCTCACGCCTCTCTGGCTCGATCGTCCTCACGAGGCCAGTGGGAGCAGCTTCGGGAGGAGTCAGCCCCCGTGGCCCTCGCCGGCTCCGGAGGCGCCGACGTCCGGCTCGGCTGCTGGGGTCCCCAAAGCTCAGGAGCCCCTAGTCTCCCAGGCTATGGTGCCGATGTTGCCTCCTCCTCCTGCTGCTGCACCACTGGTTCCAGGTCCTTCCGCCTCTCCTGACGTCTTGGAGCAAGCTACCTCTTGAGCACTTCGTTGGATTTCCTTGAAGAGGAAAGGGTGATGCAGCAGAGTAGAGTAAGTATTTCCCTCAGTTTTTGAGAACCAAGGTATCAATCCAGTAGGAGGCCACGCGCTAGTCCCTCGTACCCACACAAAACAAATAGCTCCATGCAACCAACGCGATTAGCGGTTGTCAATCCCTTCACGGTCACTTACGAGAGTGAGATCTGATAGAGATGATAGATAATATTTTTGGTATTTTTGGTATAGAGATGCAAAGTAAAATAAAAGGTAAAGTAAAAAAGCAAAGCAATAATAAAGTAATGGAAGATTAATATGATGAGAATAGACCCGGGGGCCATAGATTTCACTAGTGGCTTCTCTCAAGAGCATAAGTATTCTACGGTGGGTGAACAAATTACTGTTGAGCAATTGACAGAATTGAGCATAGTTATGAGAATATCTAGGTATGATCATGTATATAGGCATCACGTCCGAGACAAGTAGACCGACTCCTACTTGCATCTACTACTATTACTCCACTCATCGACCGCTATCCAGCATGCATCTAGAGTATTAAGTTCAAGAAAATAGAGTAACACCTTAGGCAAGATGACATGATGTAGAGGGATAAATTCATGAAATATGATAAAAACCCCATCTTGTTATCCTCGATGGCAAAAATGTAATACGTGCCTTGCTGCCGCTACTGTCACTGGGAAAGGACACCGCAAGATTGAACCCAGAGCTAAGCACTTCTCCCATTGCAAGAAAAACCAATCTAGTAGGCCAAACCAAACTGATAATTCAAAGAGAGTTGCAAAGATAACCAATCATACATAAAAGAATTCAGAGAAGATTAAAATATTGTTCATAGATAATCTTGATCATAAACCCACAATTCATCGGTCTCAACAAACACACCGCAAAAAGAAGATTACATCGAATAGATCTCCATGAGAGAGGGGGAGAACATTGTATTAAGATCCAAAAAGAGAGAAGAAGCCATCTAGCAACTAACTATGGACCCGAAGGTCTGAGGTAAACTACTCACACTTCATCGGAGGGGCTATGATGATGATGTAGAAGCCCTCCATGGTGGATTCCCCTTCCGGTGGAGCTCCGGAACAGGCCCCAAGATGGGATCTCGTGGATACAGAAAGTTGCGGCGGTGGAATTAGGTTTTTGGCTCCGTATCTGATCGTTTGGGGGTACGTAGATATATATAGAGGAAGGAGTACATCGGTGGAGCAATGGGGGGCCCACAAGGTAGGGGCGCGCCCTCCACCCTCGTGGCTGCCTTCCTTCTTTCTTGACGTGGGGTCCAAGTCTCCTGGATCATATTCTGTGAGAAAATCACGTTCCCGAAGGTTTCATTCCAGTTGGACTCCGTTTGATATTCCGTTTCTTCGAAACACTGAAAAAGGCAAAAAACAACAATTCTGGGCTGGGCCTCCGGTTAATACGTTAGTCCCAAAAACAATATAAAAGTGGAAAATAAAGCCCAACATAGTCCAAAACAGTAGATAATATAGCATGGAGCAATCAAAAATTATAGATACGTTGGAGACGTATCAGGCATCCCCAAGCTTAATTCCTGCTCGTCCTCGAGTAGGTTAATGATAAAAAGAGAATTTTTGATGCGGAGTGTTACTTGGCATAATTTCAATGTAATTCTTCTTAATTGAGGTATGAATATTCAGATTCAAAAGATTCAAGACAAAAGTTCATATTGACATAAAAATAATAATACTTCAAGCATACTAACAGAGCAATCATGTCTTCTCAAAATAACATGGCCAAAGAAAGTTATCCCTACAAAATCATATAATCTGGCTATGCTCTATCTTCACCACACAAAGTATTTAAATCATGCACAACCCCGATGACAAGCCAAGCAATTGTTTCATACTTTTGACATTTTAAAAACTTTTTCAATCTTCACGCAATACATGAGCGTGAGTCATGGCTATAACACTATATATGGAATAGAATGGTGGTTGTGGAGAAGACAAAAGGAGGGGAAGATAGTCTCACATCAACTAGGCGTATCAACAGGCTATGGAGATGCCCATCAATAGATATCAATGTGAGTGAGTAGGGATTGCCATGCAACGGATGCACTAGAGCTATAAGTATATGAAAGCTCAACAAAAGAAACTAAGTGGGTGTTCATCCAACTCGCTTGCTCACGAAGACCTAGGGCATTTTGAGGAAGCCCATCATTGGAATATACAAGCCAAGTTCTATAATGAAAATTTCCCACTAGTATATGAAAGTGATGAAATGAGAGACTCTCTATCATGAAGATCATGGTGCTACTTTGAAGCACAAGTGTGGTAAAAGGATAGTAACATTGTCCCTTCTCTCTTTTTCTCTCATTTTTTTGTTTTTCGTCCGGAGTCTCATCCCGACTTGTGGGGGAATCATAGTCTCCATCATCCTTTCCTTACTTGGGACAATGCTCTAAAAATGATGATCATCACACTTTTATTTTCTTACAACTCAACAATTACAACTCGATACTTAGCACAAAATATGACTCTATATGAATGCCTCCGGCGGTGCACCGAGATATACAATGAATCAAGAGTGACATGTATGAAAGAATTATGAACGGTGGCTTTGCCACAAATACGATGTCAACTACATGATCATGACAGGTAGGTATGGTGGAGCATGTCATAGTAGACGGAACGGTGTAAAGTTGCATGGCAATATAACTCGGAATGGCTACGGAAATGCCATGATAGGTAGGTATGGTGGCTGTTTTGAGGAAGGTATATGGTGGGTGTATGATACCGGCGAAAAGTGCGCGGTATTAGAGAGGCTAGCAATGGTGGAAGGATGGGAAAAGTGCGTATAATCCATGGACTCAACATTTGTCATGAAGAACTCATATACTTATTGCAAAAATCTACAAGTTATCAAAGCAAAGTATTACGCGCATGCTCCTAGGGGGATAGATTGGTAGGAAAAGACCATCGCTCGTCCCCGACCGCCACTCATAAGGAAGACAATCAATAAATAAATCACGCTCCGACATCATCACATAACGGTTAACCATACGTGCATGCTACGGGAATCACAAACTTTAACACAAGTATTTCTCAAATTCACAACTACTCAACTAGCATGACTCTAATATCACCATCTTCATATCTCAAAACAATTATCAAGCATCAAACTTTTCTTAGTATTCAACGCACTCAAAAGAAAGTTTTACAAATCTTGAATACCAAGCATATTATTATTAATAAGCAAATTACCATGCTATTTAAGACTCTCAAAATAATCTAAGTGAAGCATGAGAGATCAATAGTTTCTATAAAACAAATCCACCACCGTGCTCTAAAAGATATAAGTGAAGCACTAGAGCAAAACTATATAGCTCAAAAAATATAAGTGAAGCACATAGAGTATTCTAACAAATTCCAAATCATGTATGGCTCTCAAAAAAGGTGTGTGCAGCAAAGATGATTGTGGTAAACTAAAAATCAAAGACTCAAATCATACAAGACGCTCCAAGCAAAACACATAACATGTGGTGAATAAAAATATAGCTCCAAGTAAAGTTTTTTTTACAGAAAGACTGTAAGGGAACCCCTTACAGTATAATTGGTGCAACAAACCCAAATTGCAAGTACCATGCCTTGAACCTGGGTGGGTGGGAAGGCATCAGCCCCTTCCCATCACTAGGCTATGCCTTAGTCTGCAGCTCCAAGTAAAGTTACCGATGGAAGTAGACGAAAGAGGGGATGCCTTCCGGGGCATCCCCAAGCTTTGACTTTTTGGTGTCCTTAGATTATATTGGGGGTGCCACGGGCATCCCCAAGCTTAGGCTCTTGCCACTCCTTGTTCCATAATCCATCAAAAGATTTCACCCAAAACTTGAAAACTTCACAACACAAAACTCAATAGAAATCTCGTGAGCTCCGTTAGCGAAAGAAAACAAAAGACCACTTCAAGGTACTGTAATGAACTCATTCTTTATTTATATTGGTGTTAAAACTACTGTATTCCAACTTCTCTATGGTTTATAAACTATTTTACTAGCCATAGATTCATGAAAATAAGCTAACAACACACGAAAAACAGAATCTGTCAAAAACAGAACAGTCAGTAGTAATCTGTAACTAACGCAAACTTATGGAACTTCAAAACTTCAGCAAAAATAGGACGACCTGGGCAATTTGTGTATTGATCTGTAGCAATTGGAATCACTATTTTATCACGTTCTGGTGATTCTTAACAATTGTTTTTGTGAACAGAAAGTTTCTGGTAATTACAGCAAGATCAAATAACTATCATCCAAGAAGATCCTATAGGTTTAACTTGGCACAAACACTAATTAAAACATAAAACCACATCTAAACAGAAGGTAGATGGATTATTTATTCCTAAACAGAAGCAAAAAGCAAAAAACTAAAAATAAAATTGAGTTGCCTCCCAACAAGCGCTATCGTTTAACGCCCCTAGCTAGGCATAAAAGCAAGGATAGATCTAGGTATTGCCATCTTTGGTAGGCAATCCATAATTGGCTCACATGATAGATTCATATGGTAATTTTATTTTCTTTCTAGGGAGGTGTTCTATACCTTTCTTTAATGGAAATTGGAATCTAATATTCCCTTCCTTCATATCAGTAATTGCACCGATCGTTCTAAGCAAAGGTCTACCAAGAATAATTGGACAAGAAGGATTGCAATCTATATCAAGAACGATAAAATCTACGGGCACATAATTCCTATTTGCAACAATAAGAACATCATTAATTCTTCCCATAGGTTTCTTAATTGTGGAATCCGCAAGGTGCAAGTTTAGAGAGCAATCATCAAAATCACGGAAATCTAGCAAATCACACAAAGTTTTGGGAATAGTGGAAACACTAGCACCCAAATCACATAAAGCATAAAATTCATGATCCTTAATCTTAATTTTAATAGCTGGTTCCCACTCATCATAAAGTTTTCTAGGGATAGAAACTTCCAACTCAAGTTTTTCTTCATAAGATTGCATCAAGTCATCAACGATATGTTTGGTAAAGGCTTTATTTTGACTATAAGCATGAGGAGAATTTAGCACGGATTGCAACAAGGAAATACAATCGATTAAAGAGCAACTTTCATAATTAAATTCCTTGAAATCCAAAATAGTGGGTTTAGCGACATCTAGGTTTTTGCTTTCTTTACCCCCACTTTTATCAATTTCATCATCAAGATATAAATACTCCGAATTTTTGGAACGCCTTCTAGGTAAAGGTGGATCATATTCAGAACCATCATTATCAAGATTCATATTGCAAAACAAAGATTTAATAGGGGACACATCAATAACTTTTAGATCGTCATCTTTATTTTCATAGGGATCCGGTTTAGCGGCCATCTTATTGACTAAGGTAGCTTGCTTATCCGAAATTTCAGCAGTCAACTTCTCAAGACGAGCAATTTGGGATCTTATACCATCAAATTCTTTAGACATATCATCGAGCTCTTTATTCATATAACTCATAAAACTTTTTTGTTCCTTAAGCTCGTTTCGAAGAAACTATTATGCTCAAATTGCAAAACCATAAAACTCCTGACATTACTTTCGATCTCTTCTAACCTTTTAAGGTGGAGATCACCAAATCTAGGTAGAGCCATTAAGACAAACAAGCAACCCAACACACGAGCAAACAAAAAGCAAGCGAGAAGAAGGCAAACGGAAAAGAGAGGGCGAATAAAACGGCAAGGGTGAAGTGGGGGAGAGGAAAACGAGAGACAAATGGCAAATAATGTAATGCGAGAGATAAGGGATTGTGATGGGTACTTGGTATGTTGACTTTTGAGTAGACTCCCCGGCAACGGCGCCAGAAATGGCTCGTTGTCGGGAGTCCAAATATTGACTTGACCTTGCGTAAGCCTCCCCGGCAACGGCGCCAGAAATCCTCCTGCTACCTCTTGAGCACTGCGTTGGATTTCCTTGAAGAGGAAAGGGTGATGCAGCAGAGTAGAGTAAGTATTTCCGTCAGTTTTTGAGAAACAAGGTATCAATCCAGTAGGAGGCCACGCGCGAGTCCCTCGTACCTACACAAAACAAATAGCTCCACGCAATCAACGCGATTAGGGGTTGTCAATCCCTTCACGGTCACTTACGAGAGTGAGATCTGATAGAGATGATAGATAATATTTTTGGTATTTTTGGTATAGAGATGCAAAGTAAAATAAAAGGTAAAGTAAAAAAGCAAAGCAATAATAAAGTGATGGAAGATTAATATGATGAGAATAGACCCGGGGGCCATAGATTTCACTAGTGGCTTCTTTCAAGAGCATAGGTATTCTACGGTGGGTGAACCAATTACTGTTGAGCAATTGACAGAATTGAGCATAGTTATGAGAATATCTAAGTATGATCATGTATATAGGCATCACGTCTGAAACAAGTAGGTGCATCTACTACTATTACTCCACTCATCGACCGCTATCCAGCATGCATCTAGAGTATTAAGTTCAAGAAAACAGAGTAACGCCTTAAGCAAGATGACATGATGTAAAGGGATAAATTCATGCAATATGATAAAAAACCCATCTTGTTATCCTCGATGGCAACAATACAATACGTGCCCTGCTGCCCCTACTGTCACTGGGAAAGGACACCGCAAGATTGAACCCAAAGCTAAGCACTTCTCCCATTGCAAGAAAAACCAATCTAGTAGGCCAAACCAAACTTATAATTCGAAGAGACTTGCAAAGATAACCAATCATACATAAAAGAATTCAGAGAAGATTCAAATATTGTTCATAGATAATCTTGATCATAAACCCACAATTCATCCGTCTCAACAAACACACCGCAAAAAGAAGATTACATCGAATAGATCTCCACGAGAGAGGGGAGAACATTGTATTGAGATCCAAAAGAGAGAAGAAGCCATCTAGCTACTAACTATGGACCCAAGGTCTGAGGTAAACTACTCACACTTCATCGGAGGGGCTATGATGATGATGTAGAAGCCCTCCATGGTGGATTCCCCTTCCCGTGAACTCTAACAGGCCCCAAGATGAGATCTCGTGGATACGAAAGTTGCGGCCGTGAAATTAGGTTTTGGCTCCGATTCGATCGCTTGGGGGTGCGTAGATATATATAGGAGGAAGGAGTACGTCGGTGGAGCAAAGGGGGCCCACGAGGCGTGGGCGCGCCTAGGGGCGCGCCCACCTCGTGGCCGCCTCCTTCTTTCTTGACAAGGGGTCCAAGTCTCCTAGATCATATTCGTGAGAAAATCACGTTCCCGAAGGTTTCATTCCGTTTGGACTCCGTTTGATATTCCGTTTCTTCGAAATACTGAAATAGGCAAAAAACAGCAATTCTAGGCTGGGCCTCCGGTTAATAGGTTAGTCCCAAAAATAATATAAAAGTGGAAAATAAAGCCCAATATAGTCCAAAACAGTAGATAATATAGCATGGAGCAATCAAAAATTATAGATACGTTGGAGACGTATCAGAGCAAGCTCTTTCTGAGATGACCCGGCTGCGGGAAGATCTTCATGGTGCTGACCCCCACCTGGTAGCCGGGCGCTTGGAGCTGGTCTCCGGCTGGTTTCACTCAAACGTGTCTGTGCAGGCGGCGCTAAGCCAGGCCGCATCGACCTCCGAGAAGGACAAGAAGGCCGCCGCCCAAGCCACGGCTGCTCGCGAGGTGGCGCTGAAGGATGTCAAGGCTGTCCAGGATCGCTGCCAGTTGCTGGAGGCCGAATTGAAGACTCTGCGCAACGAGCGTGCGGAAGAAGCTCGTGGCTGCATGGCGGAGGAGGAGAAGATTAAGGCCCGGAAGGATGCCATCAGGGACCGCGACGCCGAGTTGGAGCAGTTGGCGAAGGCACAGGCCGCGGAGCGCAGCCGGCTGGAGAAGCTGGAGCAGAAAGTGGAAGCGGGAAAGGCCGAACTTGATGCCAAGGCGAAGGTCCTAGCTGAGGATCGCGTGGCCTTCGAGCTCCTCGTGGAGAGGTCCCGCGTGGCACTGCGGGCACTCTACAAGAAGGGCTTGGAGAAGCCACTGACCACCGACGAGGACGACCCCGCCCAACTGCTTCCCTATCTGGTCGAGGCGCTTGAGGAAGTAGTGAGCAGCATCGGCCCCATGGCAGAGGCAGAAGCCCGCGTTCTTTCCTCCGCCGCGTTGACGCGCGTCTTCAGCCACCTCCATCTTCGTGATCCCACCGCCGACCTCGACGAGCTGCTGGAACCTGTGGATGGCGAGCGCTGCGTAGCTACTGTCGAGGCTGTGATGGGCTAGGTGGAAGCTTTGCTGAAGAAGTTCCGCGCCTTCGACCCTGCGCCCCCAACTGGTGGTGCTGCTGAGCCCGCAACTCCAGCGGGCGGCACGGGTGAGGGCGACGTTGGTTTGGAAGAAGCATCCCTTACAGGTGAAGGCGGTGTCCAAGGATGACGAGGTGACCTGCTGGCGGCTCCTTCCCTGTTTAACTCCTGCAACATGCACCATGCCCCGTGGAGGTGTTTAAACTTGCGTTTGGTATTGGTAGAATAGTATGTCTTCTAATATTTTCTTGAGATTTTGCGTTTTCCTTCCTGTTTGCTTTACGTTCTACGTCGGGAGGGCCCGACCCCACGCATACCTCAGCCGCCGTTGGGTCGTCCGGATCACCAGGACGAGACCAAGGAGTGAGGGGCTACGTGGCAAGTTAGGCTCCTGAGTCGCGATGCTCAGCAGTCCCCCTTGACGCGCAAACAGCTTACGGAAAGGAGATGCAGGAATAGGCCTAGTGTTCTACGTCGCCAGGGCCTAGCCCCGCGGATACGTCGACCACCGTTGGGTCGTCCGGCCCACCAGGACGGGACCAAGGAGTGAGGGGCTACGTGGCGATTAGGTTCTGAGTCGCGATGCTCGTGGAGTCCCCTTGACGCTCAAACGACTTTCACCTTTTCCCTCGCCGAGGCTCGGCTCGGGAGGGTGCTTGCAACTACCAGGTCGGGGGACTGGCAGGCATGGCGACGCTAGGCGTGACCCGCAAGAAGAAACACGCTTCAATATGCGACCCTATCCAAAAGGAACTCAAGGTCCCACCAAGGATAGACCAAGATATTGAAACGCTTTTGCAAGGTGGATATCATTACATCAACATTACATAATAGAAGGGGATACATACATAAGGCATACAATGCCACATGAATACAACATCACAATACATCAGAGCATCATCCGACTACGGATGAAACACAAACAGAAACTCAAACGACATCCACCCTGCTAGCCCAGGCTGCCGACCTGGAACCTATCCCCTGATCGAAGAAGAAGCAGAAGAACTCCAACACAAGCAAACATCGCTCTCGCGTCATGATCATCGCATAATCTGTACCTGCAACTGTTGTTGTAGTAATCTGTGAGCCACGAGGACTCAGCAATCCCATTACCATGGGTATCAAGACTAGCAAAGCTTAATGGGTAAGGAAGAGGTAAAGTGGTGAGGCTGCAGCAGCGACTAAGCATATATGGTGGCTAACATACGCAAATGAGAGCGAGAAGAGAAACAAAGGAACGGTCGTCAACTAGTAATGATCAAGAAGTGATCCTGAACTCCTACTTACGTCAGACATAACCCAAGAACCGTGTTCTCCTCTCGATCAACCCCGAAAAGAGACACTCACGTTACGCATACGGTTGGTGTATTTTAGAAGAGTTTGCTTCAAGTTTACTACAACCGGATATTAACAAATTCCCATCTGCCACATAACCGGGCACGGCTTTCAAAAGTTTATACCCGCAGGGTGTCCCAACTTAGCCCATGATAAGCTCTCGCGATCAACGAAGGATATTCCTTCTCCCGTGAAGACTCGATCAGTCTCGTAATCCGGCTACAAGACATTTCGACAAGAATAAAACAAGACCGGCAAGACCGCCCGATGCTACCGACAATCCCGATAGGAGCTGCATATATCTCGTTCTCGTGGCAACACCGGATGAGACTAGCTACGAGTAAAACCAGCCCTCAAGTTGCCTCAAGGTGGCCCCAGCAGTAGCTCGGTTCGGACCAGCACTTAGAGAAGCAATCGCCCGGAGGGGCTAATAAAGATGACCTCGAGAGAGCGACTCCCAAGGGAAAAGTAGGTGGTGGTGAGGCAAATGGTAAAACCAAGGTTGGGCCTTTTTGGAGGAGTCTTATTCAAAGCGAATCGTCAAGGGGGTCCCATAAATCACCCAACCGCGTTAGGGACGCAAAATCCGGGAACATAATACCGATATGACGGAAACTAGGGCGGCAAGAGTGGAACAAAACACAGGGCATAAGGCCGAGCCTTCCACCCTTTACCAAGTATATAGATGCATTAATAATATAAGAGATATTGTGATATCCCAACAATAAACATAATCCAACATGGAGCAATCTTCATCTTCACCTGCAACTAGCAACGCTATAAGAGGGGATGAGCAAAGCGGTAACATAGTCAAACAACGGTTTGCATAGGAAAGGTGTCAAAGGTTAGAGGCTGACATGGCAATTTGGGATGGCTTGATAAACAGGTAATAGGTAGCGCAGCATAGCGATAGAACGAAGCAACTAGCATAGCAATGATAGTAGTGAGATCCAGGGTAGCGGTCATCTTGCCTGAAATCCCGCTAGGAAGAAGAACAAGTCCATGAAGAAGATGAAGCAACGAAGACGAACCAAGCGTAGACGAGCGAATCCTCACGATCGCAACGAAACGGGAACTATCGAGAAGAAGCACACAACATGGTAAACACACCACACATAGACAAGACATGATGCACAACAAGCATGATGCATGAAAAATCTAGATGAGGCTACTCATGGCAAGAGATGATGCAAACAAGAGCAACACATCAAGGCAAGTTTAAATGAGGCCGGGAACAACATATAACCATTCCGGTAAGTCCTCATATGTAAATTTCGAAATTGGTCCAGATCTGAATAAACCTTAAGTTCAAGTGGTTAAACAGCAAGTTAAGATGCACCAAGAGAATCTACAAGAAATTCTAGTCAAGTTACATATAAAGTTCATTAGATCCGGAGCTACGGCCTAGAAGATATGAGCAAAACAAGATAAGCATGGCATTGATGCAAAATGCATCCAAACATCAAGCAAACACCTCAAAACAAGGATGCAACATCATAATATGAAACTACATGCGAAATCGAGCAAGTTTCATATAGAGCACACTCAAAACGGAGCAACGGTTCAACACATACACCCTATACAAGTCATGACAACAATCTGTCCAAAACAGAAACTAGGCATATTGCAAGCATCAAAACACTATGCTACAACATCTCAATGTGAAAACAAAAGGCATGGGCATGATGTACAGGTAAAGCATTACAAAACATGAACAGTGAGCTATCTCCAGAAATCACTAGAACATGCTCAAACACACATGGCAAGATTGCAATTAATAACAGTTTCAGACTTATCAGGAAATAACATCAGGTTGCAATGTTTAGAGCTATCAAACAACATGTTACAGGAACTTATAATGGCAAACAAAGGCATGGCATGATACTACTAAATGCATAGAACAAAAATCCCTTACTGACCATGAGCCAAAAGGGCACGGAAAATAGGATGGCACCCACTTAAACATGGCAAATGATATGACAGCATCATACATGGCAGGAACAACAATAAGTAGACATGTTGGTGAGCTTGAACCACTCACCACAGAGCAATAAATGGCATGGCAAGGCAACCAATAGTAAGAAGACATGTTTATGAAGCTAAACATGGCAAAAAAAAGTTCATAGAGTGCATGGATCACTAAAAACAATCATGGCAACATTGAACTTAATGTTAACAGGCTGACAGCAACATTATTTAGCAATTTGAGAGGAAGATTACAACAAGTTACAGTAGGCTATAAATGCAACCATGGGCATGGATGTATAGAGTATGTCATGTTTAACAAAACATCCTTAGTGAACATCTCCAGATTATGCATAGAATGACTTGTAGCAGCAGGTTAACATAGCATCATGATATAGCAGATTCAGACATGCAAAACAGCAACAGGAAGTACCCTACTTAACAAGCTTGATGCACTCACTACAGGAATCATAAAAATACATGGATAGCACCCCTGTAAAGATGGCATGACATAGATCAACACAAATGTAGAGCTCATGATCATAATATGCACACATCAAATGCAACAAACATGACAAATCATCAAGTTATAACAGTTTCAGCAGGTTAACAGCAACATGCACTCTTGCAACGATGATTAGGGCATCAAGATGAACTCCAATGAACATGATGCAATGGAATGAAATTAATTACTCGTCGATACGAACAATTTGGCATATTACACGCACGAAACGGAGCAGTATGCACAGAGTTATGATGCGATGAACATGGCATGATAATGTCAAAATAATTTCGGGACTAGCATTTTTCGGGGTCAACCTCACATTCAGATCTGGATCTGGGGGTCCGCCGGAGACGGGGAAGAAGGCAGCGGCCGGAGTTGTTGGGGACGGGGCCGGGGAGGCGGCGCCGGAGACGGAGAGGGGCGGATCCGGCGAAGACGGGCAGCCGGGTCGGGCTTCGCCGGAGGAGGCGGCACCGCGCATGTGAAGCGCGGCGCTGGCGGCGACTTGGGCGGTTGGCGAGGCGCGCCGGGCGACGGGCGTAGTTCGGCAGCGGACGACGGCGTAGTTCGGCAGCGGCGACGACGAGGCAGCCGGGCGGCGGCAGGGCGGCGAGGCATCGATCCGCGGCGGCGGGCACCGCGAAGGCGGCGGGTGGAGACGGCGGCGGCAGCCCGGCAGCAGACGGCGGCGCGGACGGGCGGCGAGGACGGTCGCCGGCGGCGGGTCGGGCGCCGAGGCTTGGCGGGCGGGCGGGCTCGGCCCAGATCGGGGCTCAAAGGGCCGGGCTGGCTGGGCCTAGAGGGCCCCAAGGTGGGAAGGCGCGGGAGGCAGGTGGCCGCCCTGGTTGGCTCCAGCGGTGGGGGAGGCGCACCAATGGAGAGCGCCACTTGGCGGCGGGAGACGATGTGGCGGCGCCAAGTGGCGAGGAGGGGGCGGAGGCGCGAAACGGAGGTGGGAGGCGGCGGAGATCCCGAGGAGGAAGGGGAAGTTGCGGCTGGGGGTTAGGGGAGGCTAGGGCCTGCCCAAAATGGCATGGGAGGGGTTTAAATAGGGTAGGTGCTAGGGTTAGGAGGGGTTTGGGGCATTTCGGAGCCTCGGATCGTCATCGGACGGCTCCGGTTCGGAGGAGGGTTTAGTGGGCTGGATTAGAGTGGGTGTGGGCTGTGAAGAGAGGCCTTGGGCTGAGAAGAGAGAAGAGAAGGGCAGCCCGGCGGCAGTTTCGAAGACCGAAACATCCGACGAAGGTACCGGCAACGGTGCCACTACGGATGACGGTTGGGCTACCAAACGAACTCCGAATGCGACGAAATTTGGCAGGCGGTCTGTCTACACTATAATAAGGCCGCACACCAAGTTCCAACCCATTCCGAGAACATTTTATGCCACTAATAAAATAATATTTCGGAGGTGCCGCGGGCGCGTGCGAGTGTGTCCGGACTCGGAACGGACAACGGAGAGAACCGGCGGAACCCGAACGGATGCAAGTTTTGAAAAGCATGCAGATGAAATGCAGATGGTGACATGGCAAAATGCAACACGCAAGCACATGACATGGCAACGACGGCGAATAACTAACGGACACCTGGCGCCTCGAATCCGGGGCGTTACACGCAGCCCCCGTGCCCCCGCCCCCTCGCGCGACTCTCCTGAGGGGAGGTGTTGCGATGAGGCCAGACACTGAGCTCAAGGGCTCCCTGAGGTTGATACGGCCGGGGGGACGCCCTCAGTTGTTTATCACCAGCGCAGAGCATAGCGCTTACGCACTTGCACGGGCATAACCGCTCCTCTGTAGTGTAGACGGCCAGCGCGGAGCATGGTGCTTCCACTGGTGCATGGGAGGGGACTCCCTACTGCGGAGAGCCCCCGGGGCGTGCACAACCCCGCCCTGACACGTGGCTTGCACGGCAGGGCTAGACGAGGTGTGTCTGGGCACCCGTGAGCCAGCGCGGGACTCACGAGGCCCTACATCAAGGCGGGTTGCGCCTGGTCTTGGTTCTTGATGGCTGTGATGTTCCTGCAAGATGGTTAGATAGCCTGCGCTGAACGAATCTCCTGAGGTTATCACATGAGAAGGCCAAGCACCAACGACCCCAGGAGGTGACGTGAACGGGGCTAGCCCGCCAGACAGAGCTCAGCCGTTGGATTTATTGACACTGCAAGGACGGGCCTAGGCACAGACGTCGTGCCTAGCCTTCTTATGCGAAGGATCCTGAAGAAAGACGATCAGCGCGCGGCTCCCGTGGTGGGTGATAAACAAGCAGGCGATAACCATAGGTAAATAGCGCATGGAAAGCAAACTAGATTAGGCAAGTGCAGGAACGAAACATGCCATCGGGTCGACCCAGCGGCTTGGGGATGATGCAGCTCGAGGGCCTCTAGAAGAGTAAGCTAAAGATGTAAAGGGATACATGCTGCAAGGATGGATCCACGCGGCCTGGGAATGATGCGGCCCAGAGGGCGCTCCTAGCTAAATAAACTTGGAAAATGTCACCTGGTTCCGTTGTCGAAGGAGTGTCAGGGTAGCTGAAGACATGTGGCGAAGAGGTGGCTCCTCATGAACCACAGGGATCCTGAGCCTCGGGAGGCTCTGAGGGTCCGGGCGGCTCCTTGAGGACCGTCTCTGTCGGATCAAGGGTTCCGGCAAAAACCCTTAAGGTTCGAACTCTGGGGTGCACGTGAAGTTCTTTCCCCCCTACCGATCACGCCCTAGCTTGCTAAGATCTCGCGGACGAACTCACAACACAAAAGACAAAAGATTTATACTGGTTCGGGCCACCGTTGTGGTGTAATACCCTACTCCAGTGTGGTGGTGGTGTATTGCCTCTTGGGCTGATGATGAACAGTACAAGGGGAAGAACAGCCTCCTGAAGTTGAGGTGTTCTTGTGCTTGGCGAACTTGTGTGTGTGGATTCACTCAACTCGGGCTTGCTTGTGAGCTCTGGACTAGATGCCCTCTACGGTGGTGGCTAGTTCTACTTATATAGGCCCTGGTCCTGTCCCCAAATATTGAGCGGGAAGGGAGCCAACAATGGCCAATTTGAAAGGGGACAACTAGTACAGCTTATCCTGACAAAAGCGGTCTTCGCCTGCAAAAGGCTCTGGTGGTCACGCCGCCTTGGGCTCCATGGTGACCTCCGTCTTGCCATCCTGTTGGTCTTGGTCTCGGCCGAACTGCTAGTCTTGGTCTCGTTGAACCGATATGGAAACCTTTGCTTGACGCCTCAGTACTCTGTGCCTGCACTTGCTTCCTTAGCATCAAAGGGGAAACAAGGATGATGCGCGTGCTGGCACCCGCCTGATCTCGATGGTCACGGCTCACGTCACGAGAACCTCGTGAGGTTTGCCTCGCCTTGATCTCTCTGTACCTCGTGAGCCAACTTGGTGAGGCCACTCCTGAGGAGGTCTTGTGTCGCCCGCCTCGCGAGGGTCTTGAATGCCTTGTTGGTGGAGATGGGCCATACAGGCCTGCTAGCACAGCCATGCCGTGGCCCGCAGTGCAAGTCTGGGACCCCTGCTCCTTAACGCCGACAAGAGCCCCGCCCAAGGCGCGCTGGCTTGGCTTCGAGGCGGCCAAAGGTCAAGTGCAGAGCACCGCTGGCCCCAAAGCCTCGCGGCCTTAGTCGATGCGCGCGCTGCAGTTGATTGGACGTGGCGCCTCCGCTTCCCCACGCTGCCTTGGGATCCACCCGCCATGCGCCCCGCAACCTACACACTAATTTTTCCATCGCCGCGCCATTCTTCCCCGATTCTCCGCTTCCCGAGACTCTACTCCTCCTCCCAATCTGGCCTGCGCCCGCCCACTCCATCGCCATGGTGTCAAACAAGGTGACAAGGGAAGAAGCTCTATCTTCGCCGGCGCGCTTCGACCGCCGAGCTCATGGTTGGCCGATCGCCGGTGCTCAATGACGAGGCTATGGGCAAGGTGCGCCCATGCTCGCTCTAGTTTCAATGAGTGGGGAAGACGGCGGCTTGGCCGCCTCTCAGCTCAGATTGACGGGCAGCCACCGAGGTTCCAATCTTCATCGATGTTTTGGGCTGGCTCGGTCCCCTTTCTCGCTTTTTTCAACGCAAGGCCGAGCATTACCAGATCCACATGCTGCATCTCGACCCCCAATCCATGACTCTTCTTGCCGTCTTCGCCTTTGTTTGTGAGGCCATGGTGGGCATTGCCCCTTTCGTGGCCCTTCTTCACCACTTCTTCTCATTGCACCTGATGGATCCCCGGCAGAGCTTGGGATGCGTGAGATTCCAGGCTGTGGCTATGGCTGTGACGGCAGGCGCGGGGATCGACTTCGAGCTTCCTCCATCTACGTGCGAGTTTCGGACACGGTGGGTATTTTCCAATGCCGGAGTGCTCAGCTGTCGGCGTTCTGGGAATGGGGGTCCCCAGACTTTCCTGCCTGCGGCGTGCGGCATGGTCGTGCTAGCGGGCCTGTATGGCCCATCTTCATCAACAAGGCATTCAAGACCCTCGCGAGGCGGACGACGCAAGACCTCCTCAGGAGCGGCCTCACCAGGTTGCCTCGCGAGGAGCGGAGAAATCAAGGCAGGGAAAACCTCGCGAGGCTCTTGTGACGTGAGCCATGACGATCAAGATCAGGCGGGCGCCAGCACGCGCAGTGTCCTTGTTTCCTCTTTGGTGCTAAGGAGGCAAGCGCAGGCGCGGAGTACCGAGGCATCAAGCAAAGGTTTCCATATTAGTGCAACGAGACCAAGACCAGCAAGACGGCAAGACGGAGGTCACCATGGAGCCCAAGACGGCGTCACCACCAGAGCCTTTTGCAGGCGAAGACAGCTTTTGTCAGGATAAGTTGTACTAGATGTCCCCTTTCAAATTGGCCGTTGTTGGCTCCCTTCCCGCTCAATATTTGGGAAGAGGACCAGGGCCTATATAAGTAGAACTAGCCACCGTAATTGGGGGATCGATTCCATCCTCCATCCTCACACCCACCAGCACACCAAGCACAAGAACACTTCAACCTCAGGAGGCTTCTTCCCCTTGTACTGTTCATCATCAGCCCAAGAGGCAATCCACCACCACCACACTGGAGTAGGGTATTACACCACAACGATGGCCCGAACCAGTATAAATCTTGTGTCTTTTGTGTTGTGAGTTCGTCGAGTTTGTCCGCGAGATCTTAGCGAGCTAGGGCGTGGATCGGTACGGAGGAAACCTTCGCGCGCACCCCAGTGTTCGAACCTTGAGGGTTTTGCCGGAACCCGTGATCCGACATTTGGCGCGCCAGGTAGGAGTGCGCCATAGCCTCTTCCCCACCAATCGCCCCGCCGACACTCCGCGGTCCCAATGTCCGTCGACACGAGGGCCGACTCCGACCGATGGGCAGCCTGGCCCGCCCGGGCAGCGCCGCCTGCCCATGAAGACTCAACTCGCCGCTCCGCGCACGAGGGCCACCTTAACTGTTGGGCGCGGCGCCGCGCCAGCGCCGCCCACCTCACCCACGACAAGCGCGAAGTCACTACAAGGGCCGCAAGCCACGCCGCAGCAATGGCGCCACACACCCGGGCGGACCAGCGAATATGCGGGCCGCGGCCACAGGGCACGGGAGTTGCTGCGATGTCGCCGATGGGGAGCGCCGACGCACCGCCGAACATGTAGCTGAAGTTGCCGGATGCGGTGGCATTAGAGCGCCACCCTTTATATCTCGCCCTCTCGTGCCGCCATCGATCTCACGGCGGGCCTCGCCGCAACCACGCGCCCTCAAGTGTGCTTGGGGGCTTCGTCGACACCAGCACGACCGGCGGCACCAGGGGCCCCTCTGCCCCCGCGCTGCCTCTGATGAGCATGGGCACGAGCGTCGCCTCCCATGGTCCCAACGAGACGTCACGCTATCATCCTCAGGATGCCGCGCTGGGCCGGGCAACATGGAGTGTGGGGCACTACGGCGAGGTGTTTGGGGTAACAGCCCCGGAAGCCTACGTGCCCCGCATGATGGACCAAGAGTACACGCCGGCAGACGACCCTGGCTCATTCCTCGGAGAAGGCTGGGAAGAAGAGGCGCTAGAGGTTGAGGCCTTCCAGGAGCCGACGGGGAACCACGACGACCGCGCCTGCGACAACAACTACAGGGTACCACAAATCTCTCAGGAGCAGGCTTATGCTAACCGTGGGCTGCAAGTGAATTAGGTCACAATGTCGGCCGATGACCCCGGCGCAGCAGCCCCCCTTCCGCCAGGAGAAGCACGCTGGGGGCTGCACAGAGGGAGCCAGGAGCAAGGCCCCTCTGCACGACGCGTGAAGCCAGGCGTCACCCGCAGGTAGGCCCTCTGCCGGGGAGGTGCCGGCGAGCCTTCCCCCGGCAGAGGACCCGTGGTCGCCCAGGGCGCCGCTGGCGTCCTCTTTTCCCCCTTTGTGTCATCCCGGTTGCCGTTCGGCTCAAAGGTGGTCAAGGGTGGCGCAAGGCGGGGCCCTCATCTGGCAATATGAAGCAAAGCCAGTACCTGTGAAGAAGGCCCAATGCCTGTGAAGATCGCCGCCCGTGACACTCTCACGTAATAATGAGTGGGGTTGTACACGCCCCGGAGTCTCCGGAGAGCCGCCCTCGGGCCTCGGTTGCTCCCTCCGACGCCTAGTGGAAGCACTTAGCTCCGCGCTGGTGAGAAGACTTGAAGACAAGAAGACTAGACTAGATGCCGAACGTGGCCATTTGCTTTGAATCACTTTTTTGTAGCATTGCCATTTGGATTTGGATTTAAGTTGAAGTTGAGTTTTCATCGATGCACGCTGGGGGGGGGGGGTGCCTTTTCGCGTTCGGAGTGATTTCTTGCTGTCTGGTTCTCGCCTTATTTTGGACCCACGCACCACGCCTTCCACTCACGAGCCCCTCGCGAGCTGAATTGGGCGAGGCACACGCATGCCGCGCGCGCACGCTAACGCCACAGCTGGTGCTCGCCTCTCACGAGGCTCCCTCGGGTGGATCGACATGCTCCCCAGGAGCCCCGAAAGCTCATGACCTCATGATTCGGTTCGTGACCCGCCCCGACTAAGGTAAGCCACAATGGGAACTTGCCGCCAGATTTACGGTTTCGCGAAGGCGCACACTCAGTTTGACATAAGAGAATAAAGGCATCGGATTGTTCAGACGAGGGGCTCCCCCTCTCAAAATAATCTTACAATCTTTGGGAACCATGCCCGAGCATCTACATGCAGGGTAAACAGCAGGAAGCACGGACTCAGCAGGATATGTCACTCGCCGCGTCCCCCGGGTTGTCTTCGGACGCGTCGCTGGCGTCGTCATCACTATCATCAGCGTCACCATCATCCTCACCAATGCCGTCGTCACCATCATCAACCACCTCACCCTCGTCGGCCACGACTACCACCGCGTCGTCCTCTGAAGTGAAGGCCCTGACCAACGCGTCCACTTGTCCTCCACCCACCACGCCAGGTCGTCCCGAACGACCACGGGCACGGGGGCAATAGCAGCGTCGAAGTCGAAGTTGGGGTCGACGTTTAGAAGATGGCTGAAGACGTGGGAGAAAGCACGCTCGAGCAGGCCGTGGCTCCTCTCCTCCACGAGCCTGCGAGCTTCATCAGATCGGGCCTCCACGCACGTCACCACGTCGGTGAAGAAGCGGAGGTGGCTGGCGTAGTTGTTCACCTGAGGATGGAAGGCGTTCACGTTGCAGATATGGCCCAGGGCAATGTTGGCCCTGTTCCGAAGATCCTGAAGCATGGGAGCATGAACGCGCTCCGGCGTCCGCCTCTGCAGCACTTCCTCCCTGTTCTGCTGAGCAACGGCCTCGACGTCATCAACCCTTTTCCGAAGGGAAAGCAGCTTGGCGCGGGCGGAGGCCAAGTCCGCCTGCGCCGTGACCAGGGCGGCAGTCGTGGCCTCCTCACGCCTCTCTGCCTCAGCTAACCTGGGCCTAAGAGCGGCGGTCCTGCCCGCTGCCTCCATTTCCGCAAGCTTCAGCTTCAGTTCGTGCCAACCTTCAAGATCCGCGTGAACCTCGGCCACTCGGCGGTCAACTTCCTCCTAGACCTTGGCCTTGCGAGCCCCGACGACATCTTTTACTTGGACCACATGACGCTCCCTCATCTCCAGTTGCTCAAGCTCGAGACTACATTCCACGGGCCTGTGGCCACGCCTCGCGACTTCCAACCTCCTCTTCCTCGACGGGCGCCCCTCGGCGATGCAAGGGAAGCTTTGTTACCCACTTGTTGCTCGAGGGACGACCTGTGCTTGAGCTCCCCACGCGCTTCTCCGCAGCCTTGCGACGACAAATAGCCTCATGAGCCTCCTCCAAGGCTCGGGAGCAAGCTTCACGGAAACCTTGAGGGTCGCCTGCCTCGTGATCATTAAGATCACGCTGGTAGCGGCCAAGGTTGATGGCCACCCTCAGCTTATGCCGTTCCTCCACCTGCCGAAGACCCTCAGCCTCAAGGCGCGTGTCAACACCCACGAGTTCTTCACCAAGTCGGCTCATCGCGCCCATCGCCTCCTGGAAGAGCTCATGACGAACGAAGCTTCGCCCGTGCTCGAACTCCAGCGCACGACCCACCTCGTCCTCCGCCACTGGGGCTGCAGACAGGACGTGAAGCGGTGCACCCCCTGTCAGTAGGGGGCTGGGGGCTGGTGCCGCCCAGCGCCAGCTCGGCTCACGAGGGGCCCCAGCCACCGGGGCCTGTTTGAGGAGGAACCAAGACCGGCCAACCAACCGCTGTCCATGACCAGAGGAGGAGTCCGGGGCACGTCCGCCAAGCTCCAAGCCAGGCCGTGGAGGAAGGGGGACGGAGCCGCAGATTCAAAGCGCCATGAAGGCGAGCGCAACTCCCCGCCCGGCCCTGCTCCAAGCGTGACATGCAGGCTCGGGACGCTCAAAGCAAGCGGGGGAGTCGAGGAAGGCGAAGGTTGCTTCTCGAGGGACACAGCGGCCCTGACGGAAGGGGTCCTGGAGAACTGACGTCAGGGAAGAAAGCAGCAATCAAGAAATCACAAGGTGCAGTACTTACTCATTGACGGCGATGTACTTTCGTCGCTTTAACGGCCCGAAGATACCGCTGCCGCTCGGAGATCCTTTCCTCTTGCAGAGCTCCTCGAAGTCCACGCAAAGCCGACCGAAGCGCTGGACATGGCGGCCGGCACGGGGTGAGGCCGGAGAAGTGCTCGAGAGGACAACTTCAGGGGTGCTTGGCTGCGGAGAACAGTCGGGCGCCATCTCACCGCGACCTCCCGAGGCCTCCGTTTCAGCCTCGGGAGCCGCGTGCTGCATCGTCTTAGCAACCGACGTCCCAGAGGAAGAATCACGGGCTCCTGAGGACGACGCCCGAGGAGCCCCGGGCGAATCCGCACGTCAGCAGTCGTGCCGCCAGCCTCCGCCGGCACTCACCCCCTGCATCCACATTCGGGACGAGCTCGGCGCCAGCGACGAAGAAGGGAACCATGTTGACAAGGTTCTCACGAGACCCCACCAGGCCGTCCCAGCGCAGTCCCCACTCATCAAAGGGAGGCATGCTCTCTGCAAATTGAGCCTTGTTCGCAGATGCGTGCACAGAGGCAGCTCTTCCTGCATGTCGCCTGCCAAGGGACACCTGTTAGGACCTCGAGCATTGTTTGCTGTGTCTTAAGAGGGAGCTCGGACTCCTGAAACCTCATATGGTCCTAACTGCTGAGTAAGGTTCACATTGGGCGAGAATGGCGCTGAAGCGGAGTGACTCGGCATCTGACGAACTCCTTCATCACCATGGGCGCGGTCACGCCGCTGTCTTTTGGCCTCCTCAGCCTGAGCTAGACGGGGACGAGACAAGGGCTCGCGAGCTTCTCGTGGCCCCAACCGGAGTTGGGAATGGCAGGTGCTGACGGGGAGTGGAGTAGAGGGCTGAGCACCCCGGCGTTGATAAACACCCACCGAGTCCGAAATTCGCTCGTGGATGGAGGAAGCTCGAAGTCGATCCCCGCGCCCGCCGTCGCGACCACGGCCTGGAAGCTCACGCACCCCGAGCTTTGCCGAGGATCCATCAGATGCAATGAGAATAAATGACGGAGAAGGGCCACGGAAGGAGAGATGCCCACCATGGCCTCACACACAAAGGCGAAGGCGGCAAGGAGAGTCACGGATTGGGGGTCGAGATGCAGCATGTGGATCTGGTAATGCTCAAGCACCGCGCTGAAGAAGGCGGAGAAAGGGGGAATCAGGCTGGCCCAAAAGGGCATCGATGAAGATTGGGACCTCAGTGGCCGCCCGGGCAATGCGAAAAGAGACGCCTTGAGCGCTGCCTCTCCCGCACTCATTGAAACTGGTGGCGAGCATGGGACGCACCTTGTCCATGGCCTCGTCGTTGAGCACCAAGGACCGGCCGACTACAGGCTTGACGGCTGGAGGCGCACTTGGCAAAGACAGAGGCTTCTTCCCCTTGTCTGCTTGTTTCGGCGCCATGGCGATGAAGCGGGCAGGGCACAGGTCAGATTGGAGAGGAGGGGCAGAGTCTCAAAGGAGCAGAGGGATTGGGGAAGTAAGGCGTGGGCGACGGAAGAATAATTGTGTGGGTAGCTGGGCCGCATAGCTAGGCGGCCTCCAAGGCAGCGTGGGGAAGCGCAGACGCCCACGTCCAATCAACCGCCATGCGTCGACCAAGGCCGCAGGCTTTTGGGGCCCGCGATGTTGCGCACTTGACCTTTAATTGGCTTCGCCTCGAAGCCAAGCCCGAGCGCGCCTTGGGCCCGGGGGCTACTGTCGGCATTTTGGGAACGGGGGTGAAAGCACAAGTGCTCCCTGGGTGGTTTTTGTAATTAATGTCAACATATCTCTTGTTGGACTAACACTTTTACCTAGTATGTTTCAGATAAGTTCAACAATGGAGTGGCATGGACTAAAGGATGTGGAACCCCTTCAAGATGCTAAGGACAAAGGATTGGCTCAAGCTTCAAGCACAAGACTCTACATTTTCTATTTCAGTGATCCAAGATCACATTGAGTCTATAGGAAAAGCCAATACTATCAAGAGGGGATGAGGTGTTGCTTAATGGCTTGCTTGCTCAAAGTGCTTAGTGATATGCTCCAAAGCCCTCAACTACTTTCTCACATCCACATATGTCCTAAACCTAAAATCTAACTCGGCCCTACCGATTCTTCCTATCCGGCGCCACCGAATTCAGATGTCTTAGCCACTGCCACAAACCCTAGGCAAATAAGTCTCACCGATAGGGATCTCGGTCTCACCGAGATGGGATTGTAATCTCTCTGTGTATGTCCATTACCAAAATCGGTCTCACCGAGTTTGAGCAATCGGTACTACCGAGATTACAATGCAAACTCTCTGGTTAACTTATTACCAAAATCAGTCCTACCGAGTTTGTGTAATCGGTTAAACCGAGTTTGCCTGAAAAACTCTCTGGTTAGCTTATTACCAAAATCGGTCCCACCGAGTTTGTGTAATCTGTCTCACCGAGATTACGTTATGCCCTAACCCTAACCATATCGATCCTACCGAGTTGCATGTCGGTCCCACCGAAAATCCTAACGATCACTAGGTTTACTAAATCGGTCCGACCGAGTTTGTTGATTCGGTCCCACCGAGATTGGTAAATTGTGTGCACTGGTTAGATTTTGTGTGGAGGCTATATATACCCCTCCACCTCCTCTTCATCCGTGGAGAGAGCCATCAGAACAAGCCTACACTTCCAGCATCCTATTTTTGAGAGAGAACTACCTACTCATGTGTTGAGGCCAAGATATTCCATTCCTACCCTATGAATCTTGATCTCTAGCCTTCCCCAAGTTGCTTTCCACTCAAATCTTCTTTCCACCAAATCCAAATCCTGTGAGAGAGAGTTGAGTGTTGGGCCCCTCAAATCTTCGGGACAGTAGCTGGTTGGCTTCGGTCTTCAGCTCCTCCTCAAGAAGCGAGCCCCGACCGGCTAGGGCCCCTCACAAGGCCTAGCTGGCGCCTGGGGAAGCACCAGCCCCCTGCCGAGAGGGGGTGCCCCGCTTCGCGTCCCGCCTGCAGCCCCCGTGGCGGATGACGAGGTGGGCCGTGCGCTGGAGTTCAAGCATGGGTGGAGCGTCGTTCGTCATGAGCTCTTCCAGGAGGCGATGGGCGCGATGAACCGACTTGGTGAAGAACTTGCGGACGTCGATGTGCGCCTCACGGCTGAGGGTCTTCGGCTGGCGGAGGAACAACGTAAGCTGAAGGTGGCCATCAACCATGGCTGCTACCAGCGTGATCTTGATAACGCGAAGGCCGAGGCATCCCTCAAGGTTTCCCGTGAAGCTTGCTCCCGAGCTTTGGAGGAGGCTCGCGAGGCTGACCGCCGTGGTGAGGCCGCAGAGAAGCGCGCGTGGGAGCTCCAGGCCTGGAGTGCATCCCTGGAGCAGCAGGTGGAGGCGCGCAAAGCCGCTCTTGCGTCAATGAGGGGGGCACCCGCCGAGGAGGGAGAGATCCGGAAGCTTGATGAGGCGATGACGTTGGAAGCCGTGGAGCGCAGCCTCGAGCTAGAGCGGTTGGAGACGAGGGAGCGCGAGGTCATCCAAGCGGAGGACGCCGTCGATGCATGCGAGGCCAGGGCTCAGGAGGAGGTTGATCGCCGGGTGGCCGAGGCTCGCGCGGATCTTGAGGGTAGGTATGACTTGAGGTTGAAGCTTGCGGGGACGGAGGATGCGGGTAGGGCCGCCGCCCTCAGGCTCAAGCTGGCTGAAGTGGAGAGGCACGAGGAGGCTACAGCAGCCGCCCTGGTCACAGCGCAGGTGGAATTGGCCTCTGCTCGTGACGAGCTGGTCTCTCTTCAGAAGCGGGTTGATGACGCCGAGTCCATTGCACGGCAGAATAGGGAGGAAGTGCTTCAGCAGCGGACGCTGGAGCGTGAGCACGCCCCCACGCTCCATGACCTCAGGGTCAGGGCCAACGCGATATTGGGCCACGTTTGCGACGAGAATGCTATGCACCCACACTCGAATGACTACGCTAGTCATCCGCGCTTATTCGCCGATGTGGTGACACGCCTAGAAGCTCGGTAAGATAGAGCTCGCCACCTCGTGGAAGAGAGGAGTCATGGCCTGCTCGGGCACGCATTTTCCCGCGTCTTCAGCCATCTTCGGAACTCCGACCCCGACTTCGACTTCGCTGCCGCCATTGCCCCCGTGCCCGCGGCCGTCCGAGGCGACCTAGCGCGGTGGGTGGAGGACAACGTGGACGCGCTGGTCAGGGCCTTCACTTCTGAGGACAACGCGGTGGTGGTCGTGGCAGATGAGGGTGACGTGGTTGACGATGGCGATGCTGGTGCCGGCGAAGGTGGAGGCGACACCAACGATGGTGACAACAACGCCAATAGTGCGTCTGAAGATGACATGGGGGATGCGGCGAGCGACATATCCGGCTGATCCCACGTTTTCCTGCTTTTTACCCTGCAAAAACTTGGGAGCGGCCCCTGAAGATTGTAAGAGCATTTTGAGAGGGGGAGCCCCTCATGTAAACAAACCGCTGCTTTTATTCTTTTATGTCAAGTTGGGTATGCGTCTTTGCGTGAGCGTGAGTCCGATGGAGGGTTTTCGGTACGGCTTACCTTAGACAGCGCATGTCTCGAGCTGGGTCGCCGGGTCGTGCGTTTCCGAGGCTCCTGAGGGGCCTGCCGATCCTTCCGAGGGGGCCTCGTGAGAGGTAAGCATCTGTTGTGATGCTGGCGCGGGCGTGGCACGGGTGTGCCTCGCCTAGTCCCGCTCGCGAGGGGCTCGTGAGGGGAGGCAAATGGCGTTAGCTCCAAATAAGGCGAGAACCGGAAAGCAAGAAATCACTCGAACGAGAAAAGGCACCCCCCAGCGCACCAATGAAAATTCAACTTCAGCTTAAATCCAACTCCAGAAGGCAAGGCTACAAAAAGGGATTCAAAGCAAATGGCCGCGTCCGACACCTACTCTAGTCTTCTTGTCTTCAAGTCTTCTCACGAGCGCGGAGCTAAGTGCTGCCACTCAGGTGTGGGAGGGAGCCCTCGAGGCCCGAGGGCGGCTCTCCGGAGACTCTGGGGCGTGTACAGACCCACTCATTATTACGTGAGAGTGTCACGGGCGGTGATCTTCACAGGCTTGAGCCTTACTTCATATCGCCAGACGAGGGTCCCTCCTTGCGCCTCCCTCGGCCCTGTTGGGGACGACCGGAAACCAGGACGCCACCAAAGGGGCAAATGGGATGCTAGAGGCGCCCTTGGCGACCACGGGTCCTCTGCCGGGGGTAGGCTTCTCAGCACCTCCCCAGCAGAGGTCCTACCTCCTGGGAGCGCCTTGCTCCGTGCGAGGCGGGGAAGGATATGGCTCCCGACCCCTCTCCTGTAGCCCCCAGCACGATCCCCCTGGCGGAAGGGAAGTCGCCAAGCTGGGGCCGCCAGCCGCTATAGTGACCTGATCCCCTGCGACTCATGATTAGCGAAGCTTGCTCCCCGAGGGATTAGTGGTATGTTGTATCTGTCGTCGGCGTGGTTGGCGGGCTCTCTGGCGGCCCCGGAAGGCTTCAGCCTCCTAACGCCCTCCTCCAACCTGGCCCGAGGAATGAGCCGTGGTTATCCTCCGCTGCGGTACTCTGGTCCATCATGGGCACATAGGCCTCGAGGTCGCTGCCTCAAGACCTCGCCAAGTGCCCCACGCCCATGTTGCCCGCCCGCCATGCGCCCCGAGGATGGCAGGCGGCGCTCCGATGGGGCCGTACGCAGCAACACTTGTGCCGGCACCCACCTGGGGTGATGCGGGCATGGTAGGGCGCCCTCCACCGTGGGTCATGTTGACGTCGACGAGGCCCCCGGGCGCACCCGGGAGCACGCGGGCGCTATGGGTTCGCCGTGGGACCCAGCCGCCGAGGTGTGAGCCGATAGCGAAGGGTGGCGCCCTGCGGCCGCCCAAAGAGCTCAGAGCTCGGCGCGCTCCAACAACGCATCCCGCCGCTTCCATCGGGCCGGCACCGCAGTAGCTCCCGCCGCCATCAGGAGTGCTGCCCGCATGTTCGCCTGCTCCCGCCGTGTGTGGCGGCGTGGCTTGCGGCCCTTGCGGCGGCTCGCGCTTGTTGTGGAGTGAGGGTGGACGGCGCCTGGCCGCACCGCCCGCACCCAGCAGTGCAGAGTGGCGCCGCGCCCCGGAGCGCTGGGTTGAGGTCTTCGGCAGGCGGCGCCGCCGGCGGGCTAAGCCAGCCAAGCGGTCGGCGCCACCCTCGGTCGCCGGACATCGGAACCGTGGAGCGCGGCGGATCAACTGGTGGGATGAGACTCGGCGCACCCTACCGGCTCGCTAAATGTCGATCAAGGGTTCCGCAAAACCCTTAAGGTTCAACTGGGTGCACGCGTTCTTTCCCCACCGATCACGCCCTAGCTTGCTAAGATCTTGCATGATTTAACTCGATTTAACTCATAACACAAAAGACACAAGATTTATATCGGTTCGGGCCACTGCTAGGTGTAATACCCTACTCTAGTGTGGTGGTGGTGGATTGCCTCTTGGGCTGATGATGAACAAGATAAGGGAAGAACAGCCTCCGGTTGAGGTGTTCTTGTGCTTGGCTAACTTGTGTGTGTGGATTCACTCAGCTCGGGCTTGCTTGTGAGCTCTGGACTAGATGCCCTCTACGGTGGTGGCTAGTTCTACTTATATAGGCCCTGGTCCTCTCCCCAAATATTGATCTGGAAGGGAGCCAACAACGGCCAATTTGAAAGGGGACAACTAGTACAGCTTATATCTGGTAAAAGCGGTCTTCGCCGCAAAGGCTCGTGGTGACGCGCCTTGGGCTCCATGGTGACCTCCATCTTGCCGCCCCGCTGGTCTTGGTCTCACTGCACCGATATGGAAACCTTTGCTTGATGCCTCAAGATTTCAGTGCTCTGCACTTGCTTCCTTAGCACCAAAGGGGAATAAGGACGCCATGCTGCGGCCGGCACCTCCTCCGGGCGCCGACTGATCTCGATCACACGGCTCACGCCACGAGAACCTCTCGAGGTTTGCCTCGCTTGATCTCTCCACCGCGAGCCAACTTGGTGAGGCCACTCGAGGAGGTCTTGTGTCGCCTCCACGAGGCTTGGCCCTCGCGAGGGTCTTGAACGCTTTGTTGGTGGAGATGGTGTGACAGCCTCAGCAGCACAGCCACGTCGTGGGATGCAGGCAGGCAAGTCTGTGGACCCCCGTTCCCAGAACGTCGACTGTCTCTCCTCCAGGACTGCATGACGCCTGGCCTCCTGAGCTTAGAGGACACTCCGCAGGTTGCACTGATAGGCGGTCACCATGCTCGGCAGGCCGAATGACATGCGAACCTAGTGTGGGCGGCCTCGCAACGCCCCACGCGGCGCCGTAAAAGCTCCGAGATGCGCCCCGTTGAGCCTCGATGTCGATGCAGACGCATAGCCCGCCATCCTCGCCTGGATGGGGAGCTGCGCCAGGTGGGCCGCGGTCGCCGCGCATGGCTCTTTCTTAATGAAGTTCCTGGGTAGTTTGGGAGATGAACTCTTGAGCGCCAGGCGCTCCTCGCCTGGTGCCCTCCTGAGGGAAACGTGCCTCAAAGCACGCCTCCAGGTGGTGCCCGAGCACCTCCCTCGTGATGTTGGCAAGGTCTGAGGCCCTCCAGAAGAGAGCCCCCGAGCCCTGCCCAAGGAGGGCGCCCGGAGCGCCTTCCTATGCACGGGAGGGAGGCACCCCATCTGAGGGCGCAGGCCTTGAGGTGGTGTTGTTGGTGACGCTGCTCTCCTGAGGCCTTGTACGGAGCAGCTGCTTCTTCTTCTTGGGGGTGGCCTCAGGAGGGTGCATGATTCCTTCGTTGTCGGGGTCTTCGATCGCTGTGGCCTGGAAAGCGCGCTCAAGGGAGCACACTGCATCCTTCTCCTCACAGGCGACTATGATGACGCCATCAGTCCCTGGCATCTTGAGGATGTTGTAGTTGTGGTGGGTCACTGCCATGAACTTGGCCAACGCTGGGTACCCGAGGATGGCATTGGACGGCAGACGAATGTGGGCGACATCAAAGTCGATGAGCTCGGTATGGTAGTTGTCACGTCCACCGAAGGTGACAGGAAGGCGGACCTGCCCGATCGGGGTGGTGGAACCATCGGTCACTCCTGAGAAAGGCTTGGTCAATTGCAGCTGATCATAGGGTACTTGAAGGCGATCGAATGTGTCGACGGACATGACGTTTAGCCCCGCACCGCCATCGATAAGGGTCTTGGTGACTTGGACGTTGCTGATGACAGACAAGCAGAGCATTGGGAGAGCGCCGGCGGCTGCGGGCACTTGAGCTGGTCCGCCGAGCTGATAGTGATGGCGTACTTGGACCACGTGAGTGGGCGTGTGGCCTCGAGCTCGGGAAGAGCCGCGTTCACCTCTCGAGGAAACTTCTTGAAGATACGCTGAGACCCTGGGGCCTGAGCTCCGCCCAAGATGCCCCGGCCCTTCTGGCCCCGATGGTGGTCGCTGCTCTTCCGGGTGGTGGCAGCAGCGAGGAAGACCAGCATTGCCCTCGAGGGCGGTCCTCGCGAGGCTGATCCTCCAGCTTCCTCACGAGGCTGATCCCGCTAACGGTCCTTGCGAGGCCGGTCGCGCCACTCCGGCGGGGCCTTGGTCGCCCCAAAGGTCCTCGCCACGCCCTCCTCCTCGACCGTAGCCCCGGTCGCATGCTGGGCATCGATCAAGGCCCATCTCGAATGGCCCTAAGCTCCCGATACCGCTGGTGTTGTGGCTGTACGCTAGGAAGGCGCAGAACGGTCGACTGCTCTTGGATGACTAGGGATGATCCCGGCCGCGCTTTGTGTCTGGCTCCTCCGCGAGCACGGCCACTCCCTTGCGCTTCACGTCCTTGGCCTTGGCTTTCTTCTCCTCCAGGTCTGTAGCTGGGAGCTCGAGGAGGGAAAGGCGCCCCTCCTCAGGTCTCGCGCACTTGGTCGCCAGGTTGAACAGCTCCAGAGCCGTGCACAGCTCCTCGTGGATGGAGAGCTCCTCCTTCATCTTGACGTTGCGGACACCATCAGAAAATGCCGAAATGATGGCCTCGTCCATCACCTTGGGGATCTTTATGTGAACAATGTTGAAGCATTGGATGTACTTCTGCAAGGTCTCTCCTGGCTGTTGCTTGATGCGGTGCAGGTCACCCGCAGCCGGGGGGCGATCGCGAGTGCCCTGGAAGTTGGCGGCGAAGCGGTCACGCATCTCACCCCAGGAGGAGATCGAGCCCGGGGGCAGGTTCAGGAGCCACGAGCGAGCACCGTCCTTGAGAGCCATGGGAAACCAGTTCGCCATGACCTTCTCATCAACATTGGCCGCCTCGATGCTCAGCTCATAGAGCTGCAAGAACTCCGCAGGGTCGGGGGTGCCGTAGCGAGGAGTTAGATCCGGCTTGAACTTGCCCGGCCAGACGATGCCACACAGCTCAGGGGTGAAGGCGCGGCAGCCCATCGTGGCCACCGGGACCCGCCGTGGAGGCGGAGCTTGGTCTTGGTGTCCCCGCGCTGCTGGGGCGAGTGGCGCGAGGCCCTGCCGCGACAAGCGGTCCTGACGTGGCGGCGCTGGGAGCGGTGGAGCGCTTTCTTGCGGTCGGGGAACTTCTTGGTAGCTACCTTCTTCTCGTGCGGGCGCCTGGCATGGTGGGTCTCGCCGGGGGACCACACGTCTTGGCACCAGAACGTCATCTTGGTGCAGAGGTGGCGGAGGTGCTCCGGGAGCCACGCCGCGCGCAGCCGGCGGAGGGCGAGGTAGCAAGAGGGTCGGTGTGGGGGAGCCCCCAGCGGTGCTGACAAGCTTGGTGATGCGGTCCAGCCAGTCCTCGTACAGGTCGTCGATGGGGCGGTAGCGCAGGAGCTCGCGTGCCATGAGCAGCGCGGCCTGTGCGTCCGTGGGCGCATGAAGAGCGTGAGACAACGAGCCGGCTGGGGTCAGTGATGGAGTGGCGGTATGGCCATCCCGCCGCACGGAGGGGTGCAGAGAGGACGCTTGCTGCTCATTTCCCGCCGGACCGGTGGCGGCATTGGCGGCGGGTGACGGAGAACAGCAGGGAGGCCCGCCGATAGGGGCTATCTGAGCGACACGGGTGGCGAGATCGGCCCGGCGCTCAGCGCGGGCCCGGCGAGCGTCGGCCATGAACTTCGTGGAGTGGTGCAACGCGAATCGGCGAGAGGAAAGCTTCAGCGCACCCCTACCTGGCACGCCAAATGTTGGATTTCGAGTTCCGGCAAAACCCTCGAGGTTCGAACACTAGGGTGCGCACGAAGATCTCTCCTCCCCCTAGCTCGCACGCATCAAGATCTCACGGCCTAGCTCGACGAACCCAAAGGACACAGGGACACAAGATTTATACTGGTTCGGGCCACTGCCAGGTGTAATACCCTACCCAAAGGTGGTGTGGTGGATTGCCTCTGGGCTGAGGATGAATAAGACAAGGGAAGAACAGCCTCCTGAGGAGAGGTGTTCTTGTGCTCGGTGAGCTTGTGTGGTGGTTGATAAACTGAATGGTCAATCCCCTCCTACGATGGTGGCTAGTCCTATTTATAGAGGCCCTGGTCCTCCTCCCAAATATTGAGCGGGAAGGGATGCCACAACGGCCAGTTTGAAGGGGGGCAGCTAGTAAAAGCTATCCTGACTAAAGGTGGTCTTCGCCTGCCAAAGGCTCGTGGTGACGCCTGCCTTGGGCTCCACGGTGACCTCCGCCTTGCCGCCCTTCTGGTCTTAGTCTCGCTAATCGATATGGAAACCTTGGCCTCACGCCTCGGGACTCCTCGCCTATGCTTGCCCCTTTAGCACCAAAGAGGAAACGAGGACACTGTGCGCGCTGGCGCCCACCTGGCCTTGGTCATCACGGCTTACGTCACGGGAGCCTCGCGAGGTTCCCCTTGCCTTGATTTCTCCGCCCCTCGCGAGCCAGCCTGGTGAGGCTGCCCCGAGGAGGTCTTCGTCGCCCGCCTCATGAGGCTTGGCCTCGTGAGGGTCTTGAGTGTTTATCGTGAAGATGGGCCGACAGGCCGCCAGTGGAGCCACGCCATGGGCCGAGGCGTGCAAGTCTGGGATTCCCTGCCCCGTAACGCCGACTGTGTAGCTATCGCTTTCGTGGGAGTCTAATTTTGATGATCTGACTACGAACGTGTGAGATGTCGCGTCTTAGCAACCGCTAAACCAACTTACGAGGGGTTATTGACCACGCCGGAGCATGATCAACTTGGCCATGAGGGTATGTTTCCTGCGAGCAAACGAAGAACAAGCAAGAAACCGAGATGGCAATCTGGATATTGCAAATATAAGAGGAAAGCTTTATTAATGAAGGTGGGGTTCTGTGACGCCTTTGTCTGGTCGTTGAACACAAACGAAGTACGTGACGTTGCAGCTATGGCGAATTTTAATCTAAACAAAACCCAAAGTCTAAACGACGCCCTAAGGACTGTATATATGGAGGAAGAGGGGGGAATTTCGTGGCCCTTGAGGGAGGGGTCCGAAACCAACCCTAACTCTTGTTTCCTCACACATACGGACTCTAAAAACAGCCTATAATCAAGTACTTTGAAATTAAATGGGCTTGGCCCAAAAATAAGGTGACGCAGCACCTATAATAGCCTCTGGACGAAATTTATGAAGTGGCATCTTGTATATTTCTTCCAAGACTTCATGCACTCACTTGTAACTCCATTCTTGTTCCCCTTGCGCATGCCATCATCTCCATGCTTGATCTTGCTCCAGTGTTCATCCCTCTTGTCCAAGTTAGGCCCTTCATTTTTAAGAAAGACAAATGTATCCAATTTAGGCAACATCATATTCTCATGAACACTAGAATCATTACCAAGAAACGAAAGTACCTAATAATTTAATTGGCGTGCGCGAGCTCTAGTAATTAGTCCGGTATGTATAGCAGCAGGGGCTGTGGGTGTAACAATGGTATTGATGTCCTCATCACCTAGTACTAATAGGAGTACTACACCAGGATGAGCACAGAATTGAGCCCATTTGTTCGTGCCTAGTACTTGAGTTAATATATCAGGCAATGCACTAGTAGGGAGGGATTATCCTTTTACTCTACATATATAACTTGTCTGAAGTCTAACTAAGCAAAATGTTTGACCAAATCCTTTCTGAAGAAATACAACAGGAAAGATGTATCGCTTGAATATTTATTGCATGATGCAGGTTATGATATTGTTTCGAGTCCTGAATTTTAAATTTCAGAAAATCCAAAAGTGATCAGAAATTCATGAAACTGAGCATGGTCTCGTGATATGGCACAAATATTCCTACATAATTTTTTTCTTCAATTTGAGACAAGCTGCTTATGAGAAGTTGCACAAATGAAGAGCCAAGGTATTTTGGAACAAAGACTCACACGCATATAACGCTTTCACTATTGAAACCGTATGCGTGCGTCGCCATGTGTCCCGCTTTCATCGGCAGGTGCCGCCCGAGCAAGCGTGAGTCGATGGGAGGCGGCGAGTAGATCGCTGCTGCGGCCGACCGGGAGGCGGCGAAGGACCACTGCAAGCAGGCTCACCGAGGCGAGCCTTTGACCAGGCGCCGCCCACCTTCGTCCCAACTGCCCCCACTTTTAATGAGCCGCGGCCGCAGTTTAAAATCAACCCCAGACTACCGGTATCGCCACAACCTTCTCTCTTCCTCTCCGATTCTCTTGTCGTCTACCTCCAACCAGCCTGACCTAACTGTACGCCATGCCGAATCACGATCATCTGCCCTTAGTCTTCAATTTCCCGAGGAAGACACTCAGCCGGAGTCTCAAGAACATAAGGCGCTTTGGGACGAGCTTGAACTGGCCTTGCGGGAAGACGCCGCGCTTGTCTCCACTCCCTGCTCCGGCTCGTCGCTCGATCAAGCGCCAAATACCATCCCCCGTGGCATTGATGGGCTGGGAGCCGCACATTGTCGTCGAGCTTGATGCCACGGGGTTCCCACGAGGTCCCTGCCGACTTTCACCCGCCCATGCACCTGTCAGTGCATGCGTCTGCACGTGCACCGATGCACGCGCCCGTGCCGGTGCCCGTGCACCTACCAGCGCATGCACCCACGCATGCACTAAGCGCACTCCTATGCCGGTGCCCATGCACACGAATGTCTCTGCCGCAGCGTTGCCAGCGCCTATCCCCGCGCGGGTGCCAGTGCCCCCTCAGCGACATGGATGGTCGGCGTTGACCGCTTCCTTGCACCAACGCCAGTCGCCTCCTCCCGCCAGTTGACTCGCTCCTGGAGACTGAAGTCCAGAACATTATGGCCTTCCTTGAAGATAGGGCCAACGTCCAGGAGTACGCCAAAAACGGCGCAAGATGCCGCCGTCGCCGTCGGCCAGTGGCCCAACGACACACAACGATCGTGTATCTAAATTTGCCATGGAAAATGTTCGGATTGCCATGCTTAAAATCCGAATGTTTATCATTTCTGATTATTTTAGATCGATCATCGTATGAATGTAAAGTCGGAGTCAGACTAAATGAAATCTATAGTTTGATCGATTGAATGTTCTGCTAGAGCCGTATCAAATTAAATATAAAACATCATCAAGCCACATGTATTCCTTCTCATCCAATGACCTAGACTACTTCAATATCGAGCGCTCAACACGTTTAGCGTGCAGTTAATTTCATGCCAAAAATAGTGCTAATCACATAATAACACGCAAATAATATCCTACTTAATATCCACATGCACTTAATATACTTCCAAATTAATGTGCATTGCATGTACTCATTGACTAGTACTACTAGTACGTGAAACTGGTGTCGTAACTTGTGAACACATCCAGATATGGTCAACTGCAACATCACCCGCGAGTTCTTTGTGTTTGCCCGTGCATCTAAACGTATAAGGGGAGAGAGAGAGAGAGAGAGAGAGAGAGAGAGAGAGAGAGAGCAGACATGGAACCCACCAGTAAGAGAAGGCAAATAGTACGTGCTAACGATCCGGTCCCACTAATGTACTAAAATAATATTACATGTTATCCATTAAATAGGTTGTGGTAATATAAAAACATTATATGAACAAAGGGGGGTACAACAAACTTTGATGTACTATGTATGTTGCCTATTGACATGCGGCTTGAAGGCCCTGGTCACATGTTAGATCCTCGTCCTTTTTAATTTTTAATTTATATATGGTTCCAAATTTGTTTCATGACAGGTGGGCCCCTCGGTGTATAGTTTGTAGCACTTTAATTTGTGGGTCGAAATTTTTTCCATGACAGGTGGACTATCGGTGTGTAGTTTAGTAGCTTATTTGTAATAATTAAAGAGAACAACAGAGTTTTTGCAAAAAATACCATGGTGTGACGTTGAAGGCGAGAAAGGACGTGCGAGAGAGCGATGACCGAGCCAGAGGGAAATCAATTGGGGAAGGTGCGGGGGTTGCAACGGTGTTTGGAGTAGTTGTGGGCCGAATGCAACAAAAATATAATCTAAACCCACCGGAATAAATGCCTACACAAATTAATCCTGTTGGAGTCCCCTCGCAATGTAAATAGCTCCGATTTATGGGATGGAGAGGTAGCTTCAATGTGTGGAAGATACGGTGAGAAAGCGAGGTCAATCGAGACACATATAGATAGAGAGACAAAGTGAGTGTGGTCCCACATTCATTGAAAAGATAGATATGCTCTGGAGAGATATTGTTCGATTGAGCTTTTGGGAAGGGTGAGGGCTGTAAGATAGAGCTTGAGAGATGATCCATTCACAGACATGTATATATATTTTGTACGTGGGAGGAAGCAAGGTCAATGGATTACATATATAAAGGGAGAGAGATTGAGCGAGTGTGGGTCATCGTGTGATCGATAGAGTGAGACGGGTTGGAGAGAGTGACCTAGATAGACAATGTGCGTGAGAGAGTATACAATATGAATATGTCAAATTGGGCTCAAACATGGAGATATATCGTTTGTGTCCGAGAAAGAGCGAGGTCAATCAAGACGTACACACACACACACACACACACACACACACACACACACAGATAGATTGAGCGAGCCTAGCCCGCCATGAGGTCGAAAGAGTGGGGGCGGCTTGGATGGACTGACCTAGATAGACAATATGCGTGAGAGAGTATAGAGTGTAACGATCGAGGCCGGACCAAGGAGATATATCATTTGTGTGTGAAAGAAAGCAAGGTTAATCGAGACTCAGATAAAGAGAGCGATATTGAGCGAGTGTGGCCTGCCGTACGGAAGAAAGAGTGAGACAGTCTTGAGGGAGTGACCTAGATAGACAACGTGCGTGCGTGCGCATGAGAGGTTGGGGGCTAGATAGGCAATGCATGTATCTAGAGAGAGAGGGTGGGAGGGAGAGAGAGAGAGAGAGAGAGAGAGAGAGAGAGAGAGAGAGAGCTCGGCATGGGGTGCAATGGCGGGTGTGTGAGGTTGATACATTTGGTAACATAGTGGAAAAAGGGGGTTGTGTAGTTGAGAGAATTAGAAATCGAAACATGGAGAGAAAGAATGAACGTGTGTCAGAAACTGATAGCTTCCTAAGGTGGTTAGGAGAGGAAGATTGACCTGTACATGAAGTATGTAGCGTGTGTGCCGAGGGGGGGGGGTGGGGCTAAAAACAACATCTAAATGTAGATAGTACGAGACTTATCGATATTTCAATTCAGTGTACATTGTAAGATTTGAACCGAGGACCATGCATATGGGTAATAATTTCGAATTTGTGCCATACTAGGTTTGGAAAAGTTGACATTGACTCGATTGTTGTGCTGTTTTGTAGGTCATATGTTTGAATCCATCCAAAGTTTCCTCACTACCATGGTGTTCATCATATACATATGAATTTGTATTAAAAAGTAGCGTGGATACCGTGAAATGCGAAATCCACGTTAGAATTGGAGACCGCTATGTGACACACACTCTAATTCAAATAACTAATTATGTGACACACTCTAATCCACGTTAGCGTGGATACCGTTTCGAAAAATATATTCAAATATAACTCCTCATTAATTAATTTATAGTATCTCGTTTCGAATGACTAATTATTTGCAAGGAAAACACGGGCATGGTAATACATACAGATTCGTTTGCAAATGAAAGAAGATTCGTTTGCATTTTCAAATGTAGGCGCACAAGCTGCACTCAGGTCGTGTCATGGTGGTCGCGTGTCGCACGGACGCTTAGCACCCAGCCACCCACCCTCCCTCCCTCAAAAAAGAACGACGACAAAGTAAGTTCACTCTTCCATGTTTCGGATTGAAATATCTGGCGGCCGCAATTCCAGCCCTACAAAAATTCCCTTCTCCACCGTCCCCTTCCGCGCCCAGATTGCTCAAATCCCTAATTCGCCGCCAACCCAAGAAAAGTTCCAATCGCTCCTCGTCTCGTCTCTTTCCCCACCTCTGTGCCGGACGACAATGAGGAGACGGTCACGCTTCACCACCGCACCGGAGCTACCTCATCTACGCCCTCGTCCACCACATCGGGTGGTCCACCGACAACGTCGGCCGCTGCAACCGACGTGCCTCACAGATACCGACTTCCACCGCATCAGGTGCGCTTCACCGACATCATCTCCCACCTCACCGGGGCTACTTCACCGAGCACATCGTCGCAGACTCCGCTTCGAGGCCGCTAGCTTCACCAACGGTCTCGTCCACCGCAACGTAGCGCTCCACTGCCACTCAAGATCTACATCTGTGCACGGCCAGCCAACACTAGCGCATCACCCTCAATGGCTCTGAAGTGACCTGCACTCTAGCTAGGCGAGCATGCCCAAACGCCGGCCCGAACTAGGTATCCACACATCACTCCCTTGTGCATTGTTCCGAGATGTTTGGGTATCCTTTCACTGCTCTCTAAGCTTACACGCCTATGCAATTCTGACTTTAACTCTTATTTCTTCTGGAGATATCATCTGAAACAAGCAAAACCATTTTTTAGCGAAGCATAAAGGCGCTTACGGATCTCGTATACATCCCGCACACCCATATAACCTTGTAAGTATCTGTCTTCCAGACAACAGCAAGGTCGATTCTCTTATTTGATCAACCATTCGCCGTGTCAAAATGCAGAGGGGGATGCAAGGAGCACAAGGCCTGCACATCCAAGCAAGTGGTAACATGGACTTGTACATGGAACATCCCAAGCGCAAGCAGAGCTGCAAAGGAGCCTGCATAACGAGCTAGCGTAAGTCCTTGCATTTCATTTAATTCAGACCGCTCATGTGTATGATTTGTGCAAGTGGGGATCCATGAATTCAAGTTACAGGCTAACATTTAACTTAAAAATACGAAGGCACTTGCACCGAAATCAACATAACTTGAGAAATGTGAAGCTACATGCACTTTGAAAACCAGCTAATGATCCAAAGTAGTTTAGATTATAAAACACTAAATGATGTAAGCACCAAAAAACACAAAATTAAACATGGTGTACAAGGACTACTAACATGGTCTGTACCTGCTTGAATGATTCATTCTCTGGCTGAAAATATCGAAGTGTAATTGCACCTATAACCAGTGCGCAAACTGCATATCAATATATCTATCCTTCACAAGTATGCCAGTAGTTTCAAACAACAGATTAGAAAAGTATTTATGCTACATTGTCATGATACGGGGACTTTCTGGTAGATGGCCTCAACGTTTCCTCAAGCCATGAAAATGTACTATAATTTGCTTGTCATCAATGCCTGCAAATCTCTATGTCTCACTCAACATAGCAGATCATCATTAGACACTAAATCCTTCAATGGAAGCTTGAAAAATGCTTGCATTAGATCCCTCATTAGACACTATATGTTCATCACCAGGAGCGTGTAAAATGTTTGCATCAAATCCTTCATTAGTAGTTTGTTCATTAGAAACTTCAGGCTCAAGAACAACATGAGCTTGTATGTTTCCACCGGAAACTTGATTAGATACATCGTGTTCGATCTATTCAAGATTGATTGGGGAGTTATAAAATAAGTAGAAATTGGTTTCATTTTCTCATAGATTCCCTACATACAAGCAGTTTTACAACACCGTCAGGTTTAACTATTGGCCAGAAATTGAACGGTTGAATTAGATATAATCAGGGATGTGATGTACCTTCTCATTGCGCATGCTGCTCTTGCAAGCTGCGACTGTCCGTTTGCGCAAGGTCGATGCCATGCCCGTGGTGGCACCGCTGCCTCCCACGCAGGCTACACCCAGGGTTGGATCTTCATCTTCTTGTCCTTCCAGTTGCTTGAAGCCCGGCGACCACCCTCCAACGAGGGCATGAGGAAGTGTTGTGCCAGTCTATCTAGCGGTGGCTAGGTTAGGAGCGAACCAGACTGGAGGCTAGAGCGAACAAATTGGGATTTTTCATGTTGTCGATCGATATGGGAGGCGCTCGTTTGGGGCACGAGCCTGCTATAGGGCATGCCTTGCACTTACGTTATTGGCCCATCCAAATTGAAACATTTTTCTTCATTTTTTACATTGCCTGCTCGTGCGTTGGGACGAACAAAACTAGCCTGGGCCAACCTAGACAACTCAAACTCGGTGCACACTTTCCAGCCACCCGAGGCGGTCGCCCATACCAGCCCCTACTGTGGCGTCACCCCTATTTGCGTGTATGATTGGGGTAGTGAAAAATATTCCAGTGGCGCTTTTGATTTACATACAGAATGGTTGAATTGCTTTTTTCTATAAACTGAGTTCGCCAATAATGTGAAGGATGCCAGTCTTTTCATCCTATTGTAGATTGCTTAGAGCTCGATATCCCAAATGTAATCGCATGAAATATACAATAAAGGCCAGTGTGATGTGGGTGGCTACAACTAGTCTGACAACCCGTACTCATATAACATATCAAGGACGCACCATCTTATCAGATTAACCATTCGACTTACCAATGCAGTGTAGGAAGAAAGAAGTATTGGGACTGCATATCCAAGCAATGGATGCCATGGACTCCTTCGTAGAACCTTGTAAGCGAAAAAGAAGTTGCAGTGTGCGTGTACAAACAGCTAGCGTAAGTTCAGTTACCTGCTTCTCGGAATTTTACTTAGCCACTTATTGCAAAATTGTTCAATTATGTTGCTTGGCTTAATTTAGTTTGCTACTGACTTCATAATGCCATAGCATGTTAATCCTATTATAGACTGCGCCTATCTATGTGTTTGATACTTACTGTTAAGGATTACCTGTTTGCCTGAACTTAAATAGCTACTTAAGCACGTAGATAGCTGGTCATATGTACTTCTAGGGTGCAACATAATTCACGTGTAATTTATGTTCTGATAACCTGTTTGTTTAAATGGTTTGCTATTATCACTTGTAGCACTAGTAATGTTTGCATGTTCATAGATAGACAACTGTCAGGTTTATATGAGGGACACCGTCTTTTTAACTTATATATGTGTTGGAATCATTTTGCTTACATGAAAGAAATTTACAGATGTCTGTATTGCTGGTAAACGGTACCGACTTGTTACTTTAATACGTTGCCAAGAACTTGTTAGTTTTACTAGTTCATGTGTAATTAAATACGTTGCAAAAACTGGTTAGTTTTACTAGTTTGATGTTAGTTTATTATGGCTCCTGCAACACTTTATTTATGATTGCTAACATTCAAGTTTGCAGGATCCAACTAAAACTCCATTGGCACAAAAGGTATGTTTTCAGAAACTTCCTTGTTTACCTAGTTTGCTGCTGTAACTTGTTGTAATCATCTTACCGACTTCAAGTTTTCAGGATCCAATTGGAAGTCCAATTGCACAGCAGGTACATTTTCAAAAATATATTTGTGTAACAGGTTTGCTGCTGTAACTTGTTGCTCTAATCAAGTTACTGACTACTCAACTTTTCAGGATCCAAGAGAAACTCCAATGCCACAACAGGTTCCTTCTGCAAAACTTGTTTTTTAACTGCTTTGCTACTGCAACCGGTTGCTCTAATCATGTTACTGGCTATGCAACTTTTTAGGATCCAAGAGAAACTCCAATGCCACAACAGGTACCTTTTGCAAAACTTGTTTGTTTAACTGCGTTGCTGCTACGACCAGTTACAATGATGTTAATGACTACTTTTCAGCATCCAATTGAAACTCTTTAATTCCTTGTTTGTTTAACTGGTTTGCTATTATAACTCCCAGTTGAGATGTTTTGCTAACTTCAACATTTCTAATCCAATCGGAACTTTAATGGCAAAATAGGTTAGCCCAAGATCAAAGAGCGAGGTCCCCATGGACGTTGTATCATCCCACAGCAGTGGCACCAGCCCAATCGTGCATCATGAATTGCCAACTGCTGATGCTCTAGAGGTTAAACTATTGGTAGAAATAGATTCTGCGTGTGCACTTAGCGATGAAGTTGACATGTTGAGGAAGAAAACAGCACAATCACGAGCTGTAATCAAGACAACCATTAAATATTTGGTGGATTTCAAAAGGAAGCAAGCTGAGACTGACCGCATTGTTAAGGTCCTAAAGGAAAAAAGAAAATTAAATTCCCACTTGGTAAATCATGGGTGAAATATTCTTTCCATCGTTGAATAACCTTTATGTTGTTTGTTCATGTAATTGATCAAACCATTTGTTTTAGAGATCATGTGATAATTTTTTTTGTTTTTTGGTTTGTAAATTTTTTTAGTACAAGTCTGTATTAATTGATAAGACTCTGAGACATTTCATTTTGATTGTTGTGCCAGACCTACAAATATGCCAATCGGGCTGAATGTGCATTCAGCAATAATAGTAGTATAGATGGACCTTAAGTGGCACGCATCGGAAAGGGCCAAGATGTTGTACTAGCTTTGCTAAAAAAGGATGCTCTTCTAGCAAAAAAAGTACAGCGGCCTGGCTTATGTATGTTAGTTGATATTATTGATCCATATACTCTATGAGTGTTTATATGTCTGTTAGTTTTGTACATTATTGGTTGATTGACTCGGTATTTGAATCTTGATACATCGCATGTGTACATATCTAAATGGGGGTACACATTATGCTGCGTGACACTTGAGTTGGAAAGGTGGAGCGGCACCAACGATGGTGACAATAACGCCAATAGTGCGTCTCAAGATGACATGGGGATGCAGAGCGACATACCCGCTGATCCCACGCTTCCTGCTTTTTACCCTGCAAAACTTGGGAGCGCCCCAAGATTGTAAGAGCATTTTGAGAGGGGAGCCTCATGTAAACAAACCGCTGCTTTTATTCTTTTATGTCAAGTTGGTATGCGCTTTGCGTGAGCGTGAGTCCCATGGAGGGTTCTCGCACGGCCACCTTAGACAGCGATGTCTCGAGCTGGGCCGCTGGTCGTGCGCTTCCGAGGCTCCCCAGGGCTCACGATCCTTCCGAGGGGGCCTGAGAGGTAAGTGATCTGCTAGATAAGCCGGGCGCTGGCGTGTGTGCTCGCTAGTCCTGGCCATGAGGGGCTCGTGAGGGGAGGCAAATGGCTAGCTCCAAATAAGGCGAGAACCGGAAAGCAAGAAATCACTGAACGAGAAAAGGCACCCCCAACAGCACTAATGAAAATTCAACTTCAGCTTAAATCCAACCTGTATGCAAGGCTACAAAAAGGGATTCAAAGCAATGGTCATCCGACACCTACTCTAGTCTTCTTGTCTTCAAGTCTCTCACGAGCCGAGCTAAGGTGCTGCCACTGTGTGTGTGGGAGGGAGCCCCGAGGCCGAGGGCGGCCTCCCGAGACTCCGGGCGTGCAGCACTCCACCTATTATTACGTGAGAGTGTCACGGCGGTGATCTTCACAGCTTGAGCCTTACTTCATCGCCAGACGAGGGTCCTCTGCGCCCTCGGCCTGCTACGCACTGAAACCAGGACGCCACCAAAGGCAAGGGATGCTAGAGGCGCCCTGGCCACACGGTCCTCCGCGGGTAGGCTTCTCAAAGACCTCCCAAAGAGAGGTCCCACCCCGAGCGCCTTTGCTCGCGTAGGCGGGAAGGATATGGCTCTCACCTCTCCGTAGCCCCCAAAGACGATCTCTCGGCGGAAGGGAAGTCGTGTTGGCCGCCACCGCTATAGTGACTGATCCTCGCGACTCATGATTAGCGAAGCTTGCTCCCCGAGGGATTATTAGTGGTATGTTGTATCCGCGGTCGACGGCTGCGGTCTCCGGCGCCCCGGAAGGCTTCAGCCTCCTAACGCCCTCCTCCAACCTGGCCCGAGGAATGAGCTGTGGTTATCCTCCCGGCTGCGGTACTGGTCCATCATGGGCACATAGGCCTCCGAGGTCGCCGCCAAGACCTCGCCAAGTGCCCCACGCCCATGTTGCTCGCCCGCTATGCGCCCCGAGATGGCAGCGGCGCCTGAATGGGGCCGATGCAGCAACACTTGTGCCGCACCCACCGGGTGATGCGGCATGGTAGGGCGCCCACCGTGGGTCATGTTGACGCCGACGAGGCCCCTGGCGCACCCGGGAGCACGCTGGGCGGCTCCGTGGGACCCAGCCGCCGCTCGAGGTGTGAGCTGATAGCGTGGGTGGCGCCCTGCGCCGCCAAGGCTCAGAGGCTCGGCGCGCTCCAACAACGCATCCCTGCCGCCTCCATCGGGCCGGCACCGCAGAGCTCCCGCGCCATCAGGAGTGCTGCCTGCATGTTCGCTCGCTTCCCGCCGGGTGTGTGGCGGCGGCTTGCGCCCTTGGGCGGTGCTCGCTTGTTGTGGAGTGAGGGTGGACGGCCGCCGCACCGCCCGCACCAGCCAGCAGCAGGGCGCCTGGCCTCGAGCTGGGTTGAGGTCTTCGGCAGGCGCCCGGGCGCTAAAGCCAAGCGGTCGGCGCCACCTCGGTCGCCGGACATCGAACTGTGAGCGCACGATCAACTGTGGATGAGACTCAAGACTCTACCGGCTCGCTAAATGTCAGATCAAGGGTTCCGCAAAACCCTTAAGGTTCGAACTCGTGCACGCGAAGTTCTTTTCCCCACCGATCACGCCTAGCTTGCTAAGATTCATGACGAACTTTAACTCATAACACAAAAGACACAAGATTTATATCGTTCGCCACTGCTAGGTGTAATACCTTACTTAGTGTGGTGGTGGTGGATTGCCTCTGATGATGAACAAGACAAGGGGAAGAAATTCGGTTGAGGTGTTCTGTGCTTGCTGAACTTGTGTGTGTGGATTCACCAGCTCTGGCTTGCTTGTGAGCTCTGGACTAGATGCCTCTACGGTGGTGGCTAGTTCTACTTATATAGGCCCTGGTCCTCCCCCAAATATTGATCCGAAGGAGCCAACAACGCCAATTTGAAAGGGGACAACTAGTACAGCTTATATCGGGTAAAAGCGGCTTCGCCGCAAAGGCTCGTGGTGACGCGCCTTGGGCTCCATGGTGACCTCCATCTTGCCGCCCCGCTGGTCTTGGTCTCGCTAACCGATATGGAAACCTTTGCTTGATGCCTCAAGATTTGTGCCTGCACTTGCTTCCTTAGCACCAAAGGGGGAACAAGGACCATGCGTGCCGCACCTCCGGCGCCGACTGATCTCGATCACACGGCTCACGCCACGAGAACCTCTCGAGGTTTGCCTCGCGATCTCTCCACTCGCGAGCCAACTTGGTGAGGCCACTCGAGGAGGTCTTGTGTCGCCTCACGAGGCTTGGCCTCGCAGGGTCTTGAACGCTTTGTTGGTGGAGATGGTGTGACAGTCAAGCAGCACAGCCACGCCGTGGGATGCAGCAAGTCAGGACCCCTGCCCTTAACGCCGACCGCCTCCTCCAGACTGCATGACGCCTCGCCTCCTGAGCTTAGAGGACACTCCGAGGTGCACGGATAGGCGGTCACCATGCCGGCAGGCCGAATGACATGCTAACCTAGTGGTGGGCGGCCTCGCACGCCCCACGCGGGGCGCCGTAAAAGCCCCGAGATGCGCCCCTGTTGAGCCTGGATGTCGATGGCGACGAGGCCCGCCATCCTCGCCTGGATGGGGAGCTGCGCCAGGGCGTCACAAGCATGGCTCTTTTCTTAATGAAGTTCCTGTAGTTTGGGAGATGAACTTGAGCGCCAGCGCCTCGCCTGGTGCCCTCGAGGAAACGTGCCTCAGCACGCCTGTGGTGCCCGCACCTCGGATGTTGGCAAGGTCCAGGCCCTCTGCAAGAGAGCCCCCAGCCCTGCTCAAGGAGGGCGCCTTGAGCGCCTTCATGCACGGGAGGGAGGCACCCCATCCGAGGGCGCAGCCTGAGGTGGTGTTGGTGACGCTGCTCTCCGAGGCCTTGTAATGAGCAGCTGCTTCTTCTTGGGGGTGGCCTCGTGGAGGGTGCATGATTCCTTCGCTGTCGGGTCTTCGATCGCCGTGGTTCGGAAAGGCCAAGGGAGCACACGATCCTTCTCATCAGCGCATTATGATGACGCACGCCCTCGCATCTTGAGGATGTTGTAGTTGTGGTGGGTCATCGCTATGAACTTGGCCAACGTACCCGAGGATGGCATTGACGCAGACGAATGTGGGCGATCAAAGTCGGCGAGCTCGGTATGGTAGGTTGTCACGTCCACCGGCGGTGACAGAAGGCGGACCTGCCCGATCGGGTGGTGGAACCATCGGTCACTCCGAGAAAGGCTTGGTCAATTGCAGCTGATCATAGGGTACTTGAAGGCGATCAATGTGTCGACGGACATGACGCTTAGCCCCGCACCGCCATCGATAAGGGTCTTGGTGACTTGGACGTTGTTGGCGACATACAAGCAGCATTGGGAGAGCGCCGGGCGCCGCGGGCACTTGAGCTGGTCCGCCGAGCTGATAGTGATGGCGCATTTGACCACGGAGTGGCGTGGGCTCGAGCCGGAAGAGCCGCTCACCTCTCGAGGAAACTTGAAGATACGCCGAGACTTCGGGGCCTGAGCCGCCAAGATGCCCCGCCCTTCGGCCCCGATGGTGGTCGCTGCCTTCCGGGTGGTGGCAGCAGCGAGGAAGACCAGCACCCTCGAGGGCGGTCCTCGCGAGGCTGATCCCTCCAGCTCACGAGGCTGATCCCGCCAACGGTCCTTGCGAGGCCGGTCGCGCCACCGGCGGGGCCTTGGTCGCCCCAAAGGTCCTCGGCCACGCCCTCCTCCTCGACCGTAGCCCCGGTCACAGCTGGGCATCGAATCAAGGCCCATCTCGAATGGCCCTAAGCCCCGGCTACCGCGGTGTTGTGGCTGTGTACGCTAGGAAGGCGCAGAACGGTCGATGCTCTTGGATGACTAGGGATGATCCCGGCCGCGCTTTGTGTCTGGTTCCTCCGCAGAAAACGCCACTCCCTTTGGCGCTTCACGCCCTGGCCTTTGGCTTTTCTCCTCAGGTCTCTGTAGCTGGGAGCTCGAGGAGGAAAGGCGCCTCGTGTCTCGCAGACTTGGTCGCCAGTTGAACAGCTCCAGAGCTGCACAGCTCCTCGTGGATGGAGAGCCCTCCTTCATCTTGACGCTATGACACCATCGTATGCCGAAATGATGGCCTCTGGCCCATCACCTTGGGGATCTTTATGTGAACAATGTTGAAGCATTGGATGTACTGCAAGGTCTCCCGTGTTGCTTG